>WNGS01000337.1:8194629-8210031 GCA_020271785.1 Procambarus virginalis | reverse complement strand
GCAGCACCCAAGGGTGCCTTGTAGGGCTCCCACCTGCGCTTGCATATATTGTCCTCTCCTACCACCCATTTATATGTGTTCATTTTACTTTATTACATTATTGCTAGAGTTCATTAAACTTTATTACAAAAAAGGAGTTGCAAACTAGGTTACAGACATGGTACAAAGTTGTTCATCATAGGTTGTTCAGTTCCTCCAGCTCCTCATATGGCGGGCTTCAATGCAGTGTGCATTTTCCCTCTGTATCGCCACGCTCCGGCGCTGGAAAAAGAAGCTGGCAGCTCTAGGGTATCTTGTTGTTTCATTAAGCCCAATTACTTAAAAAAAACTGGCGGCACTCTTACCCCAGGCGCCGAGTGTCTCGGAAGCAATGGGGACAAAATTGTAGTGGTGATCCAGTTCTCTGTACTTACGGGATTTGGTTGATTCCCTGTGAGTGGCAGCGCCACCTGGATGTGCAACACTGAAGTTACTGTAGGTGTAAGTCAGGATTGATCAGATGATTGATCAGAGCATCAGAGTTAAGGGGAGTTAGGTAATGGGGCTCTCTCTCAGCTGGGCATTCAGCTGTGGTGAGGCTCCTCTTGATGATGTCGTTAACTTCACTGTGCCTTGAGTGCCATTCCCCTGTGCTTTGGCAGAGTAGGCCATGGTGGCCGTACCTGTCGGCGACCACCTCGCCGCAAGTACACCTATATCTGGTGTGGATTGAGGCAGCAAGGCGGAGGGCCACAGCAATTCGGAGGGCGTGTGGTGCGAGACGCGTGCCAGTTGCCGACATTGGGGTTGCTAACAGGAAATCCCCTGCATGTGGGGCTGCTACTGCTGTGAGGCGAGCAATGTCATGTTGCGTTGTTGTACCACCCAGGCACTCTGCAGCAGCCTTCTCTGCAATGAGGGGGCCATCCCAGCTGGATTGCTTGTGGGCTTTTGATGATGGTAGTGGGAGTGATGGGCCTGCACGAGAGGCCAACCTCTTGTTCACCACATGTTCAAGTCTGCCTACTCTACCTCCCAGCTGAACCGAGTCTATATACATACCGGATGCTACATATCCATATACACAGATGCTACATATCGTCTCCTTCGAGGTTGAGGGTCCCTACAATTGCAACCAGAGGTGGTATGAATATTATTCATGTAAGTTCTTATATGAATAACGAGTGAAGATTACAAGATATAGCCACCACCTGCACCCCGCCCCTGCTCCCCCTCACCGAGTCACCAGACCCCGGCACCGCTGCTGAAGACATTAACAGACACAAAACATTCATTAAAGAATGGTGTAGTTGTGAGGAGTCAGCATCTCTGCCTCCTCCTCCTCCTTCCCCTTGTTCCTCTAGGTGTTGCTGAAGTGTTCCTCTGCTCCACCCCCCTCCACGGCTCTTGTAGGTGGGAGGGAGCCTGGAACCCCTTACAGACCTGTTATCTTGGACACGGTAGGGGTGTATAGCGTATATATATATATACACGTTTGCAAATGCGTACTTACAAACACAAACACACGTTGGCAAACCAACATCTGTCTGTCTCACCGACAATGAAGGCTGCCACACACACACACACACACACACACACACACACACACACACACACACACACACACACACACACACACACACACACACACACACACACGTACGCACCAGCAACCAACCCAACCACGTGAGGAGGCAAACCTCACGATCCCCCACCTACAAGAGGGAGGAGATCCTAGAGGTGGTACCCCCCCCCCAGGTTCCTTACCGGGGGGGGGGGGTTGGGGGGTTGGTAAGACATGAGGCAGAGGTCAGCCCCCCCCCCCATCCCACAGGTGGTTGCAATATGACTGGTGTTGCTGGAGGAATACTGCAATGTTTCAACTCTAACACACAGATTGCAATGCCACAGCCACCCTGGGTTGTTAGGGGAGGAATAGAGGAGAATAGAGGGAACAGAAAATAGAGGAGACAGAACAGAGGAGACACAAGAGAACACAGCAGAGAATCCTCAGGTACCCAGTACCAGATATCCTGAATTAGATAACAACATCGGCTGTTTGGTACTGGGTAGTGATTACGTAACTCCCCCCTCACCCCATGCTCTCTCCCACACCCCACAACCCCTCCCTCACTGCTCTCTCCCACACCCCACAACCCCTCCCCCACTGCTCCCCCACACCCCACAACCCTCCCCCACTGCTCTCCCACACTCCACAACCCCTCCCCCACTGCTCTCCCACACCCCACAACCCCTCCCCCACTGCTCCCCCATACCCCACAACCCCTCCCCCACTGCTCTCCCACACCCCACAACCCCTCCCCCACTGCTCTCCCACACCCCACAACCCCTCCCCACTGCTCTCCCCCACCCCACAACCCCTCCCCCACTGCTCTCCCACACTCCACAACCCCTCCCCCACTGCTCTCCCACACCCCACAACCCCTCCCCCACTGCTCCCCCACACCCCCACCACTACACATCCACGATCAAAATGCCAGAATCAGACGCAAAGATTATAAGGTTTAATATTCAATTTCCATCAGTGATGAGTGGGGGGGAGGGCAGGGCTCACTCTTCTGGATCCAGAGAACTATTGCTATATTCCCCCCCCCCCATGCACATGGGGTATGCGAGTCTGATGCTGGGTAATTGCACTTCTGTTGCACTATTGCTCACTTTTATCAGATTAAGTCGATCGTAGTTGGGTGAATGCTTGCATCAAGCTGCAGATCCTGATGTTGCTACTGCTGTGTTGTGGTCACTGTACATCTTCTTCAGTGATCTATCTCAAATTATTGGTTTAATCTGTGATAGACTCTGTGGTATAGCGCTATACTCCTCGTCGTAGTTGCAAGTTTCGCAGCTTCATCTGCAAATGTCATTCCCTGGTGTTCCTACATGACTTGGCATCCAGTTGATACGTATTGGGGTGACCTTGTCATTTGAATGCTTTCATCAATGCTATAACATTTGCTGCCTGATGGACGTTGGCACGTAAGTGGTCTTGTTGCAAGGTTTCTATGGCAGTTGTTGAGTCTGTATGCACGATAACACGTCATCGGTGTTCAGCAAGAACATCTTTCAAAGCCTTTTGAATGGCTATCTGTAAAATCGAACAACCATTTGAGTCTCTCAGTAACTATACAATATTATGCCTTTAACTATAGCACTCTTGTCTCTGCTGGTCTACTGATCCATCTGTGCAGTATGTGAAGCTGTCAGATACTAAGCTTGCTTGAGTGGTCATCTGTGCAATGATGCATAGCAGACGGGAGGCTAGTCTGATTATTTTTACCTTGATGAGTCATAATCTTGAAGTGTGCACGAGACACCCGTCTCGGTGATTGTGATGCCAAAGGCACCGGCAGCTGATGCAAAGTGGCACCACCTGCTTCAGTAAAAGACCCGCTTGGCAATTATATTTATTGCAAAGCCGGTTCACCTGTTCCTATTGAGAAGAGGAAGAGGAGGAGGAGGAATGGGAAGAGAGAGAGAGAGAGAGAGAGAGAGAGAGAGAGAGAGAGAGAGAGAGAGAGAGAGAGAGAGAGAGAGAGAGAGAGAGAGAGAGAGAGAGAGAGAACAGGTCTTTTTAACATCTTGGCTTCTTAAGTCCACCAACCAGTGTCAATAAACTCTACGTAAACACCTGGTGGTATAGCATGAGACCTTCAATCTTGATTCCTTTCTCTTTCACTACCTCCCACCCTTCACCTCTCTCTCTCTCTCTCTCTCTCTCTCTCTCTCTCTCTCTCCCTCTCTCCCCTTCTACGAATAAAAAAGACTTGCGAACTTCGCAAAAAATGCCGTTAAACAGATCTCTTCTACGGAAAATACCTTCAGTCAAGACTAGCACAAGCTGCCCCCGGCTGTAGGCCACAAGTCACGGCGGAAGCCATTGGGGTTATTCCTGTCACAAGTAGATTTGAAGCCATTACTAAAACAGCTTCACCAACCTCCTTCTCCTACCCCACACCCCACACACTCCACCTCTTCATTCCCCTACCTACCAGCTTCATACTACTCCCCACACACACACACAACCCAGCTCAACAAAAAGCGCAATCAGAGGAATGAGAATGTTGCAGGTGCATCTATTGCAACGTGGCAGTGAGTGGTCGCGCTGGACTTAAGGTTATGGGGCTCCCAGCTGTCTGTTTTGTTGGTCCACCTGTGGTGGTCCACCTGTGTTGGTCCACCTGTGTTGGTCCACCTGTGTTGGTCCATCTGTGTTGGTCCATCTGTGTTGGTCCACCTGTGGTGGTCCACCTGTGTTGCTCCACCTGTGTTGGTCCACCTGTGTTGGTCCACCTGTGTTGGTCCATCTGTGTTGGTCCATCTGTGTTGGTCCACCTGTGGTGGTCCACCTGTGTTGCTCCACCTGTGTTGGTCCACCTGTGTTGGTCCACCTGTGTTGGTCCACCTGTGTTGGTCCACCTGTGTTGGTCCACCTGTGTTGGTCCACCTGTGTTGCTCCACCTGTGTTGGTCCACCTGTGTTGGTCCACCTGTGTTGGTCTACTTGTGTTGGTCCACTTGTGTTGGTCCATCTGTGTTGGTCCACTTGTGTTGGTCCACCTGTGTTGGTCCACCTGTGTTGGTCCACCTGTGTTGGTCCACCTGTGTTGGTCCACCTGTGTTGGTCCACCTGTGTTGGTCCACCTGTGTTGGTCCACCTGTGTTGGTCCACCTGTGTTGGTCCACCTGTGTTGGTCCACCTGTGTTGGTCCACCTGTGTTGCTCCACCTGTGTTGGTCCACCTGTGTTGGTCCACCTGTGTTGGTCCACTTGTGTTGGTCCACTCGTGTTGGTCCACCTGTGTTGCTCCACCTGTGTTGCTCCACCTGTGTTGGTCTACCTGTGTTGGTCCACCTGTGTTGGTCCACCTGTGTTGGTCTACCTGTGTTGGTCCACCTGTGTTGGTCCACCTGTGGTGGTCCACCCAGGTAGCAAAAACCAAATACCCCAGAACACTTCCTTAGCATGACGCTTATATTTTACATAATATAAACAGTATAATATTATATATATATATATATATATATATATATATATATATATATATATATATATATATATATATATATATATATTTAAAGAGGCACTTGGATATTCGGAAGAGCCAACTTCATATTAACGACCCGTTTTAAGAGCTATAAGGATAATTTACAGATGTTTTAAAGAACAACCTAATTGACATTTTTTCTTGTTGTTAAAGAGACCAATTTTTTTTTGGTGTGTTTTAAAAAGACGCCAAATTTTCAGGTGTTTTATATAGCCAGCTGGATGTTTTAACCGGTGTATCTGGCTGTTTTAACCGGTGTATCTGGCTGTTTTAACCGGTGTATCTGGCTGTTTTAACCGGTGTATCTGGCTGTTTTAACCGGTGTATCTGGCTGTTTTAACCGGTGTATCTGGCTGTTTTAACCGGTGTATCTGGCTGTTTAGATGACCGATGATGCCATCGTAACAATCCACTCTCCAACGCCACTCAAATTTCAGAATAAATAAAAAAATAAACAGGATTTACATTATGAAAAAAAAACGAAACGATTGACGAATGATTTAGATATCAGGACTGTTATGCTAATTAATAGGTTTCCGATCCAGCGTTTGCCACCTAACCGGTTTGCCAGAATATTCGGAGCCAACGGTATCCGGATTCTTAATTGGTTATTGTCGCGAACGGAGGATGGTTTAGCGTGGACTCTTATGTGGAACTGACGCTCGTCCTGGAAGCTGGAGTCTGGAAGGATAACAGTCCAAAAAGATAGCCAAACATCCGTAACACCAGGTGAGCAGCGCACGAGGTGAATGGCGGGAACAAGTGATATAATACCAGTTGTAGACGACAGATTCCTGATCCAGTACATGGGAATAATCCAAGAGCGCCGACGAAGCACTCTCAAAACGGTACAAAAGCCTCCCAAAGTTCCGCATTCCGGAGACATCATCCCATGGCTGCCCGGCCCTCGGGGGGAAGCGGTCGATGCGACTCTTCAGCAAAGACTCGCGCGCGGGCGTTCTTCAGCTGATGGCGGCCAAGATAAGCGGCACGCATCAGCTGGAGGCGTCAGTTTTTGTCAAGTGTGTGGGGCCGGAGGGTCCGCTGCCACTCACTCAATCCTTCCATCCATCATCGGGATGGGAGGGTTTGTTTTTATGGAGAGTAAAGCTGCTGGAGATGTCCAGGCGAAGGAAAGTTGAAGAAATGGGGGAATATCGTGTGAGATATGATAGCAGGCGGGCTGCCTGCCTTGCTGGCATGATCTGTGTGTGTGTGTGTGTGTGTGTGTGTGTGTGTGTGTGTGTGTGTGTGTGTGTGTGTGTGTGTGTGTGTGTGTGTGTGTGTGTGTGTGTGTTGCTAAGGTAAGCTTGTCAGGTGACTAGTTATGAGAGATTGTATACACACCTAACTCGTCTATTATTATGGGATTAAACTTCAGGTCGTTAGTGTTGATTTAGATTCAGCTACTTGTTCAAAAAGTTCCAAGTAGCACGGTCTATGGCGAGCCCGTAGTGGACTTGCCTGGCACAGGAGCGAGGCTGTGACTCTCTAGGTATAGAACGTATGCTACAATAGTCAGCTCTTGACATTAGTTAGAGCTATTAGTTCAGACGATACCTAAAGTTAGCTTTCGAATTTACCTCCGACTCATTCGTGCTTCTAATTAACTCCCGCGTCCTCTTCTTCTGTTTTCTGACATGGTAAGCAATCTCGTATGTTGTGATCAAGTCTCCTTTGGCTTCTCTATTTATCCAGAATGTTCACGTGCGATCCCTACGATCTTCCAAGTAGTGGGAAAATGCTCGCTTTCTAGGAAGACTTGGGACCAAATTCACTAAGTAGTCACGCAAGCACTTACGAACCTGTACATCTTTCCTCAATCTTTGACGGCTTTGGTTACATTTATTAAACAGTTTACAAGCATGAAAACTTCCCAATAGCTGCTGTTATTGTTATAAACAGCCTCCTGGTGCTTCGAAGCTCATTAACTGTTTAATAATTGTAAACAAAGCCGCCAAAGATTGAGAAAAGATGGACAGGTTCGTAAGTGCTTGCGTAACTGCTTCGTGAATATCGCCCAAGGCCCTCAGTACTGCCATCAGCCGTGTCGTAAACCTCTAGTAGGTTTAGCTTGACGTTTGGCGCTCAATAAGGTGTGGGGTGCCAGCCTGGTGCTGCGGACTCCGGCACTGACAATACACACGTCCCACCAAACACACACCGTAACTACGACGTTGCTACAACGTTCAAACAAGATTTAACACCTCCTAACCAGTTATAACCAATATAACAAGTTGTACCAACGTTAAGCCAAGATGTAACAACTTTATAACAAGTTGTAACAAGCGGAAAATTGGGTCAGTTACGGTTTGTGTTCCCAGGGCCGCCAAGACTATTCTAAGGAGTTCCTTAAGAAACTATACATCAATCCATTTAAATCTGGAGACGTGGAACATCTGGAGGGGATGACAATCGCACCTGCGGGTTCACTGAGAGTATGAAACAATGGTCCAATAACTGGCTACTAGAGTTTAACGGAAACAAATGCAAAGGAATGAAACCTAGCGTTGAAAAAAGAAGAGCGAACACAAGGGGACCAAATGGCAGATACAATCCTGATGCTAGGTAACAGGGGCATCAGGGTGAAAGAAACATTTTGCCCATTTGTCTCCACAGGGAATCGAACCCGGAACCTCAGGACTACGAATCCGTAGCGCTGTCCATTCAGCTATCAGGCGCCTATCCAGGCGTGTCAGGATAGAGTGGACAGGAGGACAGACTGGATGGGAGAGGAGTGGTTGATAGGGGTCTGTTGTTAGAAAGGGGAGGGGGGGGGGGGTTAAGGGCCAGGGGGGCCTTCAAGGGGGGCCCCCTGGCCAGAACGCGCTCTTGAGCACGCGCGCCTCCACCACCACTATAACACCCACCTCCAACACTGTTAATGGTTTCAGCCCCGCTCCTGTGCCAGGTAAGTCCTCTACGGGCTCACCATAGCCCGTGCTACTTGCCCCGCTCCTGTGCCAGGTAAGACCACTACGGGCTCACCATAGCCCGTGCTACTTGCCCCGCTCCTGTGCCAGGTAAGTCCTCTATGGGCTCACCATAGCCCGTGCTACTTGCCCCGCTCCTGTGCCAGGTAAGTCCACTACGGGCTCACCATAGCCCGTGCTACTTGCCCCGCTCCTGTGCCAGGTAAGTCCACTATGGGCTCACCATAGCCCGTGCTACTTGCCCCGCTCCTGTGCCAGGTAAGTCCTCTATGGGCTCACCATAGCCCGTGCTACTTGCCCCGCTCCTGTGCCAGGTAAGTCCACTACGGGCTCACCATAGCCCGTGCTACTTGCCCCGCTCCTGTGCCAGGTAAGTTACGGGCTCACCATAGCCCGTGCTACTTGCCCAGCTCCTGTGCCAGGTAAGTCCACTACAGGCTCACCATAGCCCGTGCTACTTGCCCCGCTCCTGTGCCAGGTAAGTTACGGGCTCACCATAGCCCGTGCTACTTGCCCCGCTCCTGTGCCAGGTAAGTCCACTACGGGCTCACCATAGCCCGTGCTACTTGGAACTTGTTCCGAGTAGCTGAATCTATAACAACAACAAACTGTTTATGTGGGATAGACCTAAACCTGCGTACTTACACATGTGATGTATGTAGGTTAGATTAGCATTTTAAAAGCACTACAGTCATCTTCTGTGGTTAATTGCTCAATAAATCACTGAACTATATATTTAACAAATCTCTAACCCTGTCCGTGGAGAAGAGAAGAAAATGAATATATGCTAATTAGCATATATTCATGTGTGGCCACGTCTGGTATAGAGGGTGGCAGGTTGCAGGTGTGGGTGGCAGGCTACAGGTGTGGGTGGCAGGCTACAGATGTGGGTGGCAGGCTGCAGATGTGAGTGGCAGGCTGCAGATGTGAGTGGCAGGCTGCAGATGTGGGTGGTAGGCTGCAGATGAAGGTGGCAGGCTACAGATGTGGGTGACAGGCTACAGATGTGGGTGGCAGGCTACAGATGAGGGTGGCAGGCTACAGGTGTGGGTGGCAGGCTACAGATGTGGGTGGCAGGCTGCAGATGTGGGTGACAGGCTACAGATGTGGGTGGCAGGCTACAGATGTGGGTGGCAGGCTGCAGATGAGGGTGGCAGGCTACAGATGTGGGTGGCAGGCTACAGATGTGGGTGGCAGGCTACAGATGTGGGTGGCAGGCTGCAGATGTGGGTGGCAGGCTACAGATGTGGGTGGCAGGCTACAGGTGTGGGTGGCAGGCTGCAGGTGTGGGTGGCAGGCTGCAGATGTGGGTGGCAGGCTACAAGTGTGGGTGGCAGGCTACAGGTGTGGGTGGCAGGCTACAGATGTGGGTGGCAGGCTGCAGATGTGGGTGGCAGGCTGCAGATGTGGGTGGCAGGCTGCAGATGTGGGTGGCAGGCTACAGGTGTGGGTGGCAGGCTGCAGATGTGGATGGCAGGCTACAGGTGTGGGTGGCAGGCTGCAGATGTGGATGGCAGGCTATAGGTGTGGGTGGCAGGCTGCAGATGTGGGTGGCAGGCTGCAGATGTGGGTGGCAGGCTGCAGATGTGGGTGGCAGGCTGCAGATGTGGGTGGCAGACTACAGGTGTGGGTGGCAGGCTACAGGTGTGGGTGGCAGGCTGCAGATGTGGATGGCAGGCTATAGGTGTGGGTGGCAGGCTGCAGATGTGGGTGGCAGGCTGCAGATGTGGGTGGCAGGCTGCAGATGTGGGTGGCAGGCTACAGGTGTGGGTGGCAGGCTACAGAGTGCGAGAGTCACATACCTAGCCTGACCCTGGCAGGATTAAATGATAAAGATTACGCCACCCTAAGAGGTGGCGCACGGGCATGAATAACCCGTAAGACCTGGCAGGATGATGATGTTATAAACTCATCAACTGGAACAACAAAATTCCAAGCAGCACGGGCTATGGCGAGCCCGTAAGTTGAGGCTTTTTGTCGCCAATATCAGCAACATCTGCTGATACTGGTGATCTGGGGATGGTTGGGATGGACTGGGATATTGAGGATTGGATTGATTGGGATATACACGTTACTCACAGCTGTGTGCCACAGGGGTCAGCTGATTGGTCAGCTGGTCTAAGGATAGAGGTACGGGAGTTACAAAAGGCTTTGGTTTTTGTTTACAAAAAAAAAAATTATTTTTAGCATTGTTATTTATTTATTAGCATTTTAAAACATGCTCCAACGCGATTTAAACAAGTAGTTAGTAGTTTATAAAGTTAAAACGCACTGTAACTCGTTTGATCTTTAAGGAGAGGTTCCTTAACGCTCTCTAATATGAATTGTTTATTTAAACCAAGACAAGGGTTCATTAGGAAAGGTATTGAAGTTCCTTATCCTACTTCAAGGATACCTAAGGATAAGTTCCTCCTAATCCTTAGGCTGTTATCCTACACCAGCTCACCTGAACCCCGACCCTGGATAATTATTTGATGAGCTTTTGATGAATTTCCAATATTAATAAATATTTATTGGTAAATTACAATCATATTTGTTACTGGATGAAACTGTGGAGCGGAGGTCTGGTGAGGTCAGGTGACTTCTTCAGGTGTATTATGCAGGTGTATGCAGGTGTGGAGTGAACAAATTCCTGAAGTGAGTCAGCCTAGAAATGCTCATTGATGGAGTAATGTTGTTGAGAGTAGCAAAAAATAGCATGAAAATGAACAAATCCACAAGGGCCGTGATGAAGGTTCGAACTTACATCTGTTTAAGTGTGAAGGAGTGTATAGTGAACGTAGGTACAGGTAAGCATTAACAGCCTCGATATCAAGGTCAACTGGCCTCTATATCAAGGTCAACTGGCCACAAGTAACAGGTTACTCAACCTGGAGATGAACCCATCTGAGACGTCACTCCTTAAGGAGTTGGCTTGATCAACAAGACTGTGGAGGTATGTGTACCCAGGACATTGTATGAGGTAAAAGAGCGAGACATTAATCTAAATGGAGAGTCGTCGTGGTTACTCAGACATGTTAAATCAAGATTTGTGTACCAATGACCCGAGTTTATACAAACTTGTCGTTTAAATTAGACTTTATTAAGTTTGGGGGGGACGAGGATATATTATACATAGTATATATGGTTTGTTCACAATGGTCTAGTATATTATGTTTTGTGCGTGCGTGCGTGCGTACTCACCTAGTTGTACTCACCTAGTTGTGCTTGCGGGGGTTGAGCTCTGGCTCTTTGGTCCCGCCTCAACCGGGCGGCGGAGTGTGCGCGCGGTGTGTATTTGCTATTTGTGTCTGCAGAATCGAGCTATTAGCTCTTGGACCCCGCCTCTAACCGTATCTCCCTATAGGCTACACAATCATTAGACATCAGGACATCACACACAAACACACACACACCACACACACACCACACAGCACAGCACACAGCACACACACCACACACACACCACACACACACACACACACACACACACACACACACACACACACACACACAACAGGAAGCAGTGCGTACAGCTGGTTAACTCCCAGTACTTATTTTACTGCTAGGTAACAGGTGCATCATGGTGAAAGAAACTGCCCATTTGTTGCTGCCTCGGCCGGGAATCTAACTCGGGCCCTTAGGTCTCAGCCCGTCCTCATAAACAAAGACCCAAGACCATTCCATCCACCCGCCAAACCCTTTGTTTATGACTGAAAAACGGTTTACACAACGACTCACAACTGATTTCGTTCGAACAACTTCCGGAACAAGTGCTTCACTGACGACTTTACTTCGAACCACAACGCTGTAAATGCTTCACCCAGTACTCCAAATACAAATAATCGCCAACAGAACCTAAACACCTAACCTAACCTATGCCTATATATACACAACATGCTAATTTATTAAAATATTAATTTATATTAGAAAATTCCCGTTTTGAATGAACAAATGTAAAAATTTATGAATGCGTCTGTGGGGTCGACCTGGATGAAATGGACTTGAGCGAGGACGGGTTGACTTGAGTGCATTCGTGTAATTCCACATACACATTCACAAGTACACGATACACTTATTAACGCGTGTTGAATAACTACGTTTTGGCTTCATTTTCCTTCGCTTCCACTGTTGATCTTGCAACATTCTTAGATATCTCTACTTATCTACAAAATCTACATATCCCATTTATATTTCCTTTGTGATTTAAGTATTGTGTGAGCTCATGGTGACACAGGTGGGGTGAGTTAACGGGGGTGGTCGAGTGCTGAGACAAGAGGGCATCAGGAAGGTTGCACTTGACATGATCAACTTTCCTGTTGAAGTGTGACAGGTGGGCAGCGTTTCAGCTGCGAGAGAGCCTCGAGCACACATTCATTGTTGCTCGGTGAAAGGTGACGCTTGCTTTGATTGCCCGCTGACCATGCTGAAGATAGAGAGAGAGGAAGGGAGGAAGAAAGGAGGGGAAAGTAGAGAGACTAAGAGGGGAGAGAGAGAGAGAGAGAGGAGAGAGCCAGAGAGAGAGAGAGAGAGAGAGAGGAAGGGGAAAGACTAGAGAGAGTGAGAGAACAGCAAGAGAAGATGAGCACATAGAAACAGAGAGAGGTTCTACAGTCTAAGGAATGATAAAGAAAGAGTAACAAATGGAAGAAGGAACCCGGGTCCTCCAGAAGGGGAACACGTATGATAAACCTCATGCAAAGTAATCATATATACGTATATATAATAGATATATAGTATATATACTATAATATATATATATATATATATATACAAGGTGTCAACTATCAAATCTCAGCATTTGCCATCACCTCACCCAATTGAGAATGTATAGTGAATGTATGATTTAGATCCACTTACGTCCTCTACCCCCCCATCCTTCCTATCTCCCCCCATCCCCTTCCATAATCACCCCCCTACCCTCCCATTCCCCACCACCCCCTCGTCCCCATACCCACTCCTATAACCCCCCCTCCCCTACACTTCCCCTTCAGCGCCATTGGCACCTAAATCCTTCCTCATCACCCCTTCTCTTTCTACCTCCATCTTCGTGCTCATCACATCATTCACTTCTGGTTCATCTAATCCTTCTTTCTCAGCTCTCCTCCTCTTTACGCCCCTCTCATTCCTCTCTTCTCGCTCTTTTCCCTCCATTTATTCTTCGTCTGGTCTTGCCTTCAATGCTCATGCTTCAGATTTCTCCATGCCTCCATTGGTTCCTTCCACAAACACACACACACTCAACACACACACACCACACAACACTACACACACACACACACACAACACACACACCACATACACCACAAAGCACCACATCACACACACCACACACACACCACACACACACTACACACACACACACACACACACACCAAACACACGACACACACACTCACACACACACACACACACAACACACACAACTACACACACTCCACACACACACACACACCCACACACCACCCACACACACTCACACACTCACAAACATCACACACACAGCACACTCACCCCCTCCCAGCCACCCCCACACAACACACACACACCCAGCGACACTACCAGCCCCCACCCACACACACACACACACCCACGACACACCCAACACAAACACTCCCACTCCCACCACACCCCCCCCCCCCCCTCCCACACACTCCACCCACACACACCCCCCGCACACCCCGCCACCACACACCCCCTCCCCAGTCCCCACCATGCCCCCCCCCCCCCCCCGCCCCCTCCCCACACCCACCCCCCCCACACCCCCCCCCTCTCCCCGGCCCACACCCCCCCCCCCCCCGCCCCCCCTCAATCCCCTCCCCCGCCACCCACACCCCCCAGGCCGCCCCCCCCCCCCCCCCTCCCTCCACGCCACACACCCCGCCCGCCCCCCCCCCCCACGATCCACCACCACCCCCTCGCACTCCCCCCCCCCCCACCATACAGTCCCCCATCAAACCAAACCAACACACACACTTCACACACATCACACACAACACACACTACACACCACTACACAACACACACACACACACACCACACCCACTACACACAATCCACCACACACACTCACACTCACACTCACACACACACCAATACACACACACAACACACCTCACACACTACACCAAAACAGCACAGCAGCACACACACACACACACACACCACAACTCACACACACACACACCACCACACACATCACACACACACCACACCTACCACAACTCACACACAACATACCACACCACACAACCCACACTCAACCCCCACACAACACACCGAAACACCACACACTACACACACACACACACAGCACACACTACAGAAGCACACACTACAACCCCCACACACTCACACTCTCACAAGCTACACACTCACTAACGCCTCACACCGCGGGACCACCCCCACACACCCCTCCTACCCCCACTCCCACACCCCCCCCCACACACGACACCCACCAACACCCCCACTCACACCACACCCCCCAGAGCCGATCACACACACCACACACACACCACACCCACACCCACACACACACACACTACACACACACCACACCACTTCACAACACACCCAGAGTCCACCTCTAACGACCCGACTAACGAGCGCTAACAAGACTGTTGCATTAGCTGTTGCATCAAGGCGACGGTGCCGTGGTGACTATGGACCAATTTATAGAGTAAGCGTCTTCAAGAGTTTGCAAGGACGGCCCCCCACCCCCATCCTTTAATGGCTGACTGCTGAGGTGCTGAAGTGGGACAGCTTCTTCCCTCGGTCCCAGGGCTTGGTGTTTTAGGGCTTCCAGGATTGGTGTTTAGGGCCCCCGAGAGGGTGGTGTGGTTGTAGGTGACCCAGAGGTGGGAGGGTGCTTCAGGTTGGTCCCACAAGGAGGGTGCATAGGTCCAAGACAGGTTGACCCAAACAACCGATAGTTGCCTAGGCTGGGAGAGCCAAAGCACAACAGTGAACTGTGACTACCCCGTGTTAAGCTTGTGATGGAGGTCCGAGAACTATCACTATACCATTGGCAACCGCCTTAACTACCGGAACACGGCCGTAACAAGAGGTAAATAAGACGAGACGTATTAGGGGCGTGTATTAGGGGGGCCGTGTATTAGGGGGACCGTGTCTTATGGGGACCGTGTATTAGGGTGTACCGTGGTATTAGGGGGACCGTGTATTTAGGGCGCCCCTATCTGGAGTGCCGGCGTCGCTGCATACAAGACTCGCCCCATCCGCTTAATGCAACAGTTTATATTCATTTAGCTTCAGCCTGAAGTAGGTCAAGGGGTCACGCAAATTATCCAACCAGCCGTTGTGTGGTGTGTTGTGTTTGTGTGTGTTTGTGTGTGTGTGTGTGTG
The DNA here is from genome assembly GCA_020271785.1 of Procambarus virginalis. Taxonomy (NCBI): domain Eukaryota; kingdom Metazoa; phylum Arthropoda; class Malacostraca; order Decapoda; family Cambaridae; genus Procambarus; species Procambarus virginalis. The sequence goes on along the minus strand of WNGS01000337.1, from coordinate 8,194,714 downwards.
TGTGTGTGTGTGTTTGTGGTGTGTGTGTGTGTGTTGTTTGTGTGCGTGTGTTGGTGTTCTCACCTAGTTCTCTGCTGCGGGGTTG
>WNGS01000337.1:8150604-8162346 GCA_020271785.1 Procambarus virginalis | reverse complement strand
GTGTGTGTTTGTGAGTGTGTGTGTTTGTGAGTGTGTGTGTTTGTGAGTGTGTGTGTGTTGTGAGTGTGTGTGTGTTTGTGAGTGTGTGTGTGTTGTGAGTGTGTATGTGTTTGTGAGTGTGTGTGTGTGTGAGTGTGTATGTGTGTTCACCTAGTTGTGTTTGCGGGGGTTGAGCTTTGCTCTTTCGGCCCGCCTCTCAACTGTCAATCAACTGTTTATTAACTACTTTTTTCCACACCACACACACACACACACACACACACACACACACACACACACAAACACACACACACACACACACAGAAAAGGTGATAAGAAAAGAGAGGACACAGAGACAGGGAGGGGGAGTGGCACTCCTAATAAAGCGGAAATGGCAGTTTGAAGACCTGGGAAATCAGGTTACCAATGAGAGCACAAGCTTCATACATGGAACTCTAACAGTAGATGGGAGGAAGATTGTGATCTTGGTAATCTACAATCCCCCACCAAACAGTAGAAGACCCAGACAGGAGTATGATGACAACAACAAGGCATGCATAGATGAACTGCAGAAGGCAGCAACACTAGCCCACAGAATGAGAGCGAAGCTGCTGATCATGGGGGACCTAAATCATGGAGAGATAGATTGGGAATCAAGGAATCCCCATGGAGGGGACGAAACGTGGGGAGCAAAATTAGTAGATGTTATAGACAGGAATTTCCTAACACAGCATGTGAAGGAAGACACAAGGGAAAGAGGAGGAGATGCACCGAGCCTATTAGACCTGATTTTCACCCAGAACGTAGAAGATATCGAGAATTTGGAGCATGAAATACCTCTAGGGGCCAGTGACCATTGTGTCCTAGTCTTTGACTACATGATGGAATTCAAACTTGTGACCATGGGACAAGAGATCTGGGAAAGGAGAGTTGACTACAGGAAAGGAGACTATAGGAGGATAAGGGACTATCTGGGAGAAGTGCAGTGGGAGGAAGAAATTAGAGGAAAAACAGTCCAAGATATGATGGACCTAGTCATACAGAAATGCCAAGAGGCCGAAGAGAGATTTATACCAACAGTAAAGGGAAAAAATAAGAAGGAATATAATAACCCATGGTTTAATAGACAGTGTCAGGAAGCAAAAATGGCCAGCAGGCGGGAGTGGAGGAAATACAGAAGACAAAGGACAGAGGACAACAGGATCAGATGCAACAGAGCTAGGAACGATTACATTAACATCAGACGGACATCGGAAAGGGACTATGAGAACGATATTGCAATCAAAGCGAAAAACAACCTAAGCTACTACACAGTCATATAAGAAGAAAAATGTCGGTGAACGACCAAGTGACAAGACTAAGGAAGGCAGAGGGGACATATACTGAAAGTGACAAGGAAATCTGTGAGGCACTGAATGCCAGTTTCCATGGAGTGTTCACTACCGAGCCCGAGCAGCTCCCATTGTTGGAAGGGGTTACCCTAGATGAAAGACTATCAGATATAGAGGTGACAGTGGAGGAGGTAATGAAACAGTTGACAACTCTAGATGCATCTAAAGCAGTAGGACCAGACAAAGTATCACCGTGGATACTAAGAGAAGCAGCGCAGGCCCTCAGCGTGCCTCTGGCAATGATCTTTAATGAGTCACTTATGTCGGGAGAATTGCCCAGTTGCTGGAAGAAGGCAAATGTCGTGCCGATCTTCAAGAAAGGCGATAGGGAGGAGGCACTTAACTATAGACCTGTATCACTGACAAGCATCCCCTGTAAAATACTGGAAAGAATAATTAGGCTACGACTGGTTGCACACCTGGAGAACATTAGATTTGTGAACAAGCATCAACATGGGTTCTGGACAGGGAAATCGTGCCTAACAAACCTTCTGGAATTCTATGATAAAATAACGAGGATAAGACAGGACAGAGATGGTTGGGCAGACTGCATATTTCTGGACTGCCAAAAAGCCTTTGATACAGTACCGCACATGAGACTGCTATTCAAACTCGAGAGGCAGGCGGGGGTAGGGGGAAAGGTCCTAGCATGGATAAGGAACTACCTAACAGGAAGGAGCCAAAGAGTTACGGTAAGGGGCGAGAAGTCGGACTGGCGAACAGTAACAAGTGGAGTACCACAAGGATCGGTGCTGGGACCAATTCTATTTCTTGTATATGTTAACGACATGTTTACGGGTGTAGAGTCCTACATGTCGATGTTTGCGGATGACGCAAAGTTGATGAGAAGAGTTGTGACAGATGAGGATTGCAGGATCCTCCAAGAGGACCTGAACAGGTTGCAGAGATGGTCAGAGAAATGGCTACTGGAATTCAACACGAGCAAATGTAAAGTTATGGAAATGGGACTAGGAGATAGGAGACCAAAGGGACAGTACACAATGAAGGGGAACAGCCTACCTGTGACGACGCGCGAAAGAGACCTGGGTGTGGACGTAACACCTAATCTATCTCCTGAGGCACATATAAATAGGATAACGACAGCAGCGTACTCTACACTGGCAAAAGTTAGAACATCATTCAGAAACCTAAGTAAGGAGGCATTTAGGGCTCTTTACACTGCCTACGTGAGGCCAGTCTTAGAGTATGCCGCCTCATCATGGAGTCCCCATCTAAAGAAGCACATAATGAAACTGGAAAAGGTTCAGAGGTTTGCAACGAGACTCGTCCCAGAGCTACGAGGGATGGGGTATGAGGAGCGCCTGGGGGAACTATGCCTTACGACACTAGAAAGAAGAAGGGAGAGGGGGGACATGATAGGAACGTATAAAATACTCAGAGGGATTGACAGAGTGGACATAGACGAAATGTTCACACGGAATAGTAACAGAACGAGGGGACATGGATGGAAGTTAGAAACTCAGATGAGTCACAGAGATGTTAGGAAGTTTTCTTTTAGCGTGAGAGTAGTGGGAAAATGGAATGCACTTAAGGAACAGGTTGTGGAAGCCAATACTATTCATAATTTTAAAACCAGGTATGATAGGGAAATGGGATAGGAGTCATTGCTGTAAACAACTGATGCTCGAAAGGCGGGATCCAAGAGTCAATGCTCGATCCTGCAGACACATATAGGTGAGTACATATAGGTGAGTACACACACACACACACACACCATTCACCCTCACTTGATCATCGTCTCACCAAACCATTCAAGCAGCTCTCATGCGTGCCTTTGAATGCTCCACGAGCGTGTCTCCCTCACACAAAGTCCCGCTAGGTCACCAGACTCTTCTGAGGGACTCTGGTGGCGTCACCTGCAAGCTATAAGGATCAAAGTCACGCCCGGACAAGAGACCTTGGAGGAGTTAAGAGTATTTACGGAACAGATGCGCCACATATGTCGCGCCACACATGTCGCGCCACACATGTCACGCCCCCTTCCCCCTCCCCCCCTACACTAAACTAAGACTATATAACATTTGAAGACAATGTGAGGACAAGATAGGCGCTGGGGCATGAAGACGGAGACAAGGAACACAGCCTCACGGGCTCACCATAGCCCGTGCTACATGGACATTTCGTTCCGAGCAGCTAAATCTAAAACAACAACAACAGTGCCCAACATGTTTGGGTCATCAGGGATCGAACACCGGACGTGTATGTATTACCGCTAGACCACACTGACTATACAAAAGAATTCGTCTGTCCCTTAACCCAATCCCCAAACAGCTGCTGGGGTGACCATGGGTGGAGAGGTTCCCGAACCGTGTTACCTTGGGGACCACATTCAAGTCTTAAACATGAAAGATACTCACGTTGACCCCAGGATGATGTAGTGATTTGATGAAATATCTGTGAACCAAAATGGTCACCGAGTGCTGTCGGGAATTGGGTTAAGCGGTCAGATGATTTCCAGTTCTTTTGTACAGTCAGTGTGGCCAAGCGGTAAACAGTACTGGACCTGCAAAGGGCATGGTAGCCCCGAGCTAGCTGTCCGGGTTCGAATCCTCAGGTGTAAATATTATTATATATATAATATATATTATATATATATATATATATATATCTATCTATTTATATATATCTATGAGAGTGATGAGAGAGAGAGAGAGGATAGAGATGAGCGAGAGAGAGATGAGATGAGGAGACGAGAGAGAGAGAGAGTGGAGAGAGAGAGAGAGAGAGAGAGAGGGTTGGCTCTTCATATGTTGAGTTTAGTATTTTTTGTCAAGACGCGCGCGCGGTAGTGCAGTGGTTGTGTGTGTGCACAAGGTTACATACATGAGTGTGTACAGTCCACAATCACGTACACCATCTTCTCGCAAAGCGCACCCCCCCCCACCATCCGACCTGCCCCCCCCCCCCCTACTGGTCAGTTAGATGGGGACGAAATGCTCTAAGATTATTTTCCAATATTCTCCAGCATTCTTCTCCTCACATACCCCTACCTCCATCCCCCTAACAGCATACCCCTACCTCCCTCCCCTAACAGCATGACCCCTACCCTCCCTCCCCTAACAGCATACCCCTACCTCCCTCCCCTAACAGCATACCCCTACCTCCCTCCCCCTAACAGCATACCCCTACCCTGCCCACATACCCCTACCCTCTCCTCCCCCTTCTTTTTTTTCCTTTTCTCTCTTCCTTTCTCCCCCTACCTCTCTCCCCTAACAGCATACCCCTACCCTGCCCACATACCCCACATACCCCTACCTCCATCTCCCTAACAGCATACCCCTACCCTGCCCCCATTACCCTCCCTACCTCCCTCACCCCTAACTGCTACCCCTACCTCCCTCCATCTCCCTAACAGCATACCCCTACCCTGCCCACATACCCCACATACCCCTACCTCCATCTCCCTAACAGCATACCCCTACCCTGCCCACATACCCCACATACCCCTACCTCCCTCCCCCTAACAGCATACCCCTACCCCATACCCTGCCCGCATAGCAAAGTAAATATATAATCACACCAATCAAGCGGCCCCCGATTTGTCGGTGCTGGTGAAAGGAGGAACAAAACGTATCAGGGGTGAAAGCGCCAAGCCATTACTATATAGCTAGCCTGGGAAGCGGTGTCAGGATAAGGATTGGGATGGGCTCGGTGGGAAGGAATGATGGCCCAACAACTTGGACGGTCGGGGATGTGAACTGCCCGACCCTGCACATGGAAGGCTGATATAAGTCTCCGCTTGCCTTCATGGCTAGCTCCATGAAGTAAGCTGCTAGGTAAACTGCTATAAGTAAGTACCTAGTCCCCAGTCACATACATATCTCTTGCTATCCTCACTGTCGTTCTCCACCACAACAATCTCTCATCCACCTGCCTTCCTCCTCTCACTATCCCATCAAACACACACTGCTACGGACGGCCGCCCCACATCCAAGATGCAGAAGGGTAAAAAAAAAAACCGCAGATACCATCGTCTCGAGCGTACGGGCGGGCGTGGGCGTGGCGTGGGTGCCCGCGGGTGGCCGCGGGTGACTTTGGCCGCGGGCTGGCCCGTGGGTCGCCTGTGGGTCCGCCCTGTGCAGGCTGTTGGGCGACCGTCGGGCTGGCGTGGTGGTGGTTGTAATGCAATGTGGGCGGTGGGTGTGGGTTGTGATTTCTAGTGTGGGGCCTGTGTATGGGCATGTGTGGGTAGCACTAGCTCACTACACACACACTACTGAAACACTCACCACACACCACCACAACACACACCACACACACACCACACAGTCCCTGCCCCTACCCTGGGTGGGGCCCGCCACCCAGGGTTTAGGGGACATCAGGTGGAAAATGAGCTTATGGCCCAAATGTGCAGCCACAAGTAGATATTAGAAAGAACTTTTAAGTGTCTAGAGTGGTTGACAAATGGAATGCATTAGGAAGCGTATGTGGTGGATGGCTGGTACTCCATACACAGTGTTGTCAAGTGTAGATATGATAGATGCTCCACATAGGCTCAGGAACTGTACACCTGTTGATGACGGTTTGAGAGGCGGGACCAAAGAGCCAGAGCTCAACCCCGCAAGCACAACTAGGTGAGTACACACAGTCCCACTACTGGGTGTGTGGCTAGTGTGTGATTTCTTTCTTCTGTGCTTTCCTAATCGTGCTATAACACATATGTAAGACCATCTCTGGAGTATGCAGCCCCCCTAGCAATGGTAAGCCCCGTACCTTGTCAATAGCACAAGACGATGGAAGCTTGGTAAAAAGTTCAAGGTATATACCCACTAGACTATGTCCCAGACTAAGTAGGCCATGATTTACAAGTAAATGGGCTTGATAAATGACCTTTTGTTGTGTGCCTCTCTGCAATGTTTTTTTGGCGCTACCGCTCACAGGATACAATAAAGAGCCCAAACCCAACACCCCCAGTAGTCACCTTGATAGTGCCTAATTACCGACTATACGTAAACTCCATTTTTTACAGCATCACCCTCTGATCTTCATCTGGGGATCGTATTGGAGATAATGGATATATGTTACTATTATGATGATTATATGCTGGGCCCAGGCTACCTAGATATATGAGTCGTCTCTCGTGGTTGCAGAGTAAGCAATGTTGCATCAGCACACCAGGTGCGGGTAAGGTAGATATATGTGATGGACACACGCGTCACCACGGGCTGCAGGAGAGAGTTGCAGGATGCTGGAGATGCAGGATGTCTGGGGAGGCAGGATGGATGGGAAGTGGCAGGATGCTGGAGAGACAGGATGCTGGAGATGCAGGAGCTGGCTGGAGAGGCAAGATGCTGGAGATGCAGGATGCTGGGGAGGCAGGATGATGGAGAGGCAGGATGCTGGAGATGCAGGGATCCGTGGAGATGCAGGATGCTGGGGAGGCAGGATGCTGGAGATGCAGGATGCTGGGGAGGCAGGATGCTGGAGAGGCAGGATGCTGGAGAGGCAGGATGCTGGGGAGGCAGGATGCTGGAGAGGCAGGATGCTGGAGAGACAGGATGCTGGAGATGCAGGATGCTGGAGATGGCCAGGATGCTGGAGATGCAGGATGCTGGGGAGGCAGGATGCTGGAGAGGCAGGATGCTTGGAGATGCAGGATGCTGGAGACAGGATGCTGGAGACAGGATGCTGGAAGATGCAGGATGCTGGAGATGCAGGTGCTGGAGATGCAGGATGCTGGAGACGATTATGAGTTACAGGAAATGAGTACAGGATGCTGGAAATGAGGATCAAGTGCTGTAGATGAGTACGAGGTGCAGGATATTGAGTGCAGGAGAGCTGGAGATGCTTGGGTGATGAGTAACGAGTCAGTGAGTGTCCCACACACATGCTTAATGAGTCATAAGATGACAACACTTGCTTACTGGCCTCCAAGCACTGTCACCACCCCTCAACGATATGTTTAACTGATCTCTCACCCTGTCCATGGGGGACAGAAGAAAATGTATATATGCTGGTTAGCACATTGTAACAATGTCCGGCCACGTCTGTGGTAGACAATAATAATATCTATAATAATAATAAAAAAGTCACCATCCACCCATCCGGTACCATTTCACCCCTTACCCTTAGCCCATTCTTTCCCTCCTATCCTACCCTTAACCCATTATTCCTCCCCTCCCCCCACCACCCAGATCTTCTCTACCCAGCCTACCTTCTTCATGTCTTTGTTTATTTTGTTACCCTGGAGTTAAAAGCCGAATGATACAAGGCACTTCCCCGGTGGTGATGAGACATGGAGAGAAAAGCTGCTAGACTTGGAGGACAAAAAATTTCTTAAAGCAGAATATTAGAGAACCGACAGAGGTAAAGGTAGACGGACCCACCATAACACCTGGCGTTTTTGCCAAGCGAGGCAGGTGTTGAAAAGTTGTAGAAATACTCAGGCATGTCCACATTATGTGGCTCTTTGCAAGCACACTGTGGCTCTTGCAAGCAAACCTGTAGCTCTTTGCAACCAAACCTGTGACTCTTTGAAACCAACCTGTGGCTCTTTGCAACCAAACCTGTTGCTCTTTGCAACCAAACCTGTGGCTCTTTGCAATCAAACCTGTGGCTCTTTGCAAGCAAGACCTGGGACTCTTTGCAAGCAAAACCTGTTGCTCTTTGCAACCAAACCTGTGGCCCGCACAAGGTGATACTGTAATTTAGTCAATTAAGGGCCCAAATTGCAGCTTTTATAATTTAAACGATCACCTCTTAATAGATTTCAAAAGCATTTCCTTCAAGAACTCAAAACAAACGTGACAAGGCTGAATGATAAACATTTGCCATTTCTGATCAAAGTGGGAACGGCGCCTTACTTGAGGTTACCTGAGGTGCTTCCGGGGTTTAGCGTCCCCGCGGCCACGGTCGTCGACCAGGGTTCCTGGTTGCTGGACTGATCACCAGGCTGTTAGACCAGGCTGCTGGACGCAGCCTGACGTATGAGTCCACAGCCTGGTGGATCAGGCACAGTCATGTCAGCCAGATAAAACTGTCATTAAACCGAGTACGACAAAGTAATTAAAGCTTCACATCAAAATAATAACAATTATTGAATAGTTGGTAAATAAATGTTAATTTTAAACTGGTATAATTTTTGTATAGTGTATTTGTTGTTGTTGCATAGAGGTCTCTGTTGCCGTTTAAAATTTACCGTTTTTTTTTAAACTACTTCATTACTTTTCATTCATGAATGTAGCTAGCAGCTAAACCATTTGTATGCACACTATGTTTTTATGTTAAAGTAATACAAACATTCTGCAATAAATTGAATTGAAAAAGTACAGAGGTTTTCAATAAGATTAAGGCCAGAGCTCAGAGGGTTAAACTACGGACATAAGCTAATGGAACCTCCATCTAACAAACCCTAGAGTATAGAAGTAACAGAGGGGATATGATCACAAACCTACAAAATCCTGTAGGTAACACAGAGGAGATGGACTCGGGACAGCCCTCTATAAACTGAGAGAATGTAGGACAAAAGAACACAGTTGGAAGCGCACAAAGAGATTCCTGAATGGAATTTGATAGGGTAGATAAAGAGCTTTCTGAAGGGAATCGACCAGGGTAGATAAAGACAAGCTATTTAACCCAAGGGGCAACCCCACAAAGGGCCACAGGTGGAAACTGAGTGCCCAGATTAGCCACAGAGCTATCAGAAAGGAACCTTTTTAGTGTCAGAGTGGTGACAATGGAATGCATAGGAAGCGATGTGGTGGAGGCTGACTCCATACACAGTTTCAAGTGTAACTATGATAAGCCCATTAGGCTCAGGAACCTGTTACAAGCTGTTGACTGACGGTTGAGAGGGCGGGGATCAAAGAATCCAGAGCTCAACCCCCGCAAGCACACTTGGTGAGTACAAACGAGCCGAAGTACCTCAAGGGAAAAATACCTATAACATGGGCTAGTGGCCAACACGTGGACTGTACTGAAAGCTGAAAGTTGAGGGAGCCACCTCCATCCACATCTTAAGGAGGGGTATAGGACGTAGTCCTAAGCTGCCTCCTACCCCCTTTTGGGAGATGCATATTACTTGCTGTACTTCAATAAACGTACTTTGAACTTGATCTATACTGATAGTCACTCCTCCAACCGTTGTCACTCGCCTCTGATTGATTGATTTGGATAAAGAATCATAGCCACCCAAGCGGTGGCACGGGCATGAATAGCCCGTAACTCTCCTCTGAGGACTCGGATGACATAGTCAAGGATGGGTGGGGGAAGAGGAGGGAGGGGGGGAGTGGAGGGAGGGGGGTGAGTGGGAGGGGGGAAGGGGGGGTGAAGCGCGGTCAAAAGGTCGAGGTCAAAAGGTCACGAGATGAAGCCACAGTTGTGCCCTGGGAATGTTATCTTTGGTGATTATGTCATAATGTGGCCGATGACGTCATAATGCCGATTACGTCATCATGTGGTTACTTACGTCACCGTTGAAATTCGTCAGACCATTCCCGCCCTTAGGGGGCGGAATGGATGAAAGCACAAGGATAAATAAGGTAAAGGATAAAGATGGATGAAAGCACAAGGGATATGCCATTAAACCAATATAATATCCTACAAGAAACCAATTATTACGTCACATTGCATATTATTCTATTTGGATCAGACAATAGTCGTCTAATAAGGGCCATTAACGCAAGCTAACACCATTAGCTCCATATTACATTGACCCTTACACGAGCCCATTATAATGTGCCAGAGAGTTGAGTCAGATGTAAGAATCCCGAGCCGGCTGATAAGGGCTTCTTTCCAAAGGCATTCTAATTAAGTCCAAATGTCCTTGTAACGCTTCCAGTCGGACGCACCGCGACGCCGAACTATATGAACTCGACCTGGTTCCCACCCACCCCCCTAAGAGCACGTCGCATATTTGACTTATAGCGTTACCCTAAGCCTAAAAATGTGTAAAAAAACGGGAAGCAGAGGCTCGCGAAGTTGATGTGATGTCCCGTTTTCTGTTCGTGGGGTCCCTCTGCTTGGTTAGGTTCGCACATTTTAGTACAACAGTTTATTGACGTTGGGGGGCGGGGGCGCTCAGCGGGAGGGGGGAGGGGACGGGCTGATGGTCTAATGGTATCATAATCAACAGATGAAAATACGGGAGCCGTGAAGGCAACTCAACAGATGGATAACGGGAGATGTGGATGGAACTTCACGTGGGGAGCTTCCCAGGTAAACAAACCCACGTGGGGGCACTTCACAGGTAAACAAACCCACGTGGGGGAGCTTTACAGGTAAACAAACCCACGTGAGAGCGCTTCACAGGTAAACAAACCCACGTGGGGAGCTTCCCAGGTAAACAAACCCACGTGGGGAGCCTCACAGGTAAACAAACCCACGTGGGGAGCTTCACAGGTAAAAAAACCCACGTGGGGAGCTTCACAGGTAAACAAACCCACGTGGGGGAGCTTCACAGGTAAACAAACCAACGTGGGGCGCTTCACAGGTAGCCTGGTGGATAGCGTGCAGGATTTGTAATTCTCTGGCGCGGTTCGATTCCCGGCACAGGCAGAAAACAAATGGGCAAAGTTTCTTTCACCCTGTATGCCCCTGTTACTAGCAGTAAATAGGTACCCTGGGAGTTAGTCCAGCTGTCCACGGCTGCTTCCTGGGGTGTGTGTATGTGTGGTGTGAAAAAAAAGTAGTTAGTTAGTTAGTAAACAGTGATTGAAAGGTGAGAGGCGGGCCGAAGAGCAAAGCTCAAACCCCCGTAAAATACAACTAAGTGAATACTAAGTGAATACAGGTAAACAAACCCACGTGGGGAGCTTCACAGGTAAACAAATCCACGTGGGGGCGCTCACAGGGAAACAAACCCACGTGGGGGCACTTCACACAGGTAAACAAACCCACGTGGGGGCGCTTCACAGGTAAACAAACCTACGTGGGGCGCTTTCACAGGTAAACAAACCCACGTGGGGAGCTTCACAGGTAAAAAAACCCACGTGGGGAGCTTCCCAGGTAAACAAACCCACGTGGGGCGCTTCACAGGTAAACAAACCAACGTGGGGGCGCTTCACACATGTAAACAAACCCACGTGGGGGCGCTTCACAGGTAAACAAACCCACGTGGGGGCGCTTCACAGGTAAACAAACCAACGTGCGTAGCTTCCCAGGTAAACAAACCCACGTGGGGAGCTTCACACGTAAACAAACCCACGTGGGGAACTTCACAGGTAAAAAAACCCACGTGGGGCGCTTCACAGGTGAACAAACCCACGTGGGGAGCTTCACACGTAAACAAACCCACGTGGGGCGCCTTCCAACAGGTAAACAACCACGTGGGGGCGCTTTCACAGGTGAACAAACCCAACGTGGGGCGCTTCACAGATAAACATACCCACGTGTGGCGCTTCACAGGTAAACA
>WNGS01000337.1:8131657-8143634 GCA_020271785.1 Procambarus virginalis | reverse complement strand
TCTTCAGTCCTGGGCACCTAGCGATCCCAGCAGACACCCACTACACCCAGCCTCCCAGCAGACACCCACTACACCCAGCCTCCCAGCAGACACCCACTACACCCAGCCTCCCAGCAGACACCCACTCACCCAGCCTCCCAGCAGACACCCACTACACCCAGCCTCCCAGCAGACACCCACTCACCCAGCCTCCCAGCAGACACCCACTACACCCAGCCTCCCAGCAGCACCCACTACACCGCCTCCCAGCAGACACCCACTACACCCAGCCTCCCAGCAGACACCCACTACACCCCAGCCTCCCAGCAGACACCCACTACACCCGCCACCTCTCAGCACAGCCCACTACACAGCTTCCCAGCAGCCCAGGGGGTATACCACCTCCCAGCAGACACCCACCCTAGCACCCAGCCTCCAGGTGGGCCAGACTACCCACTACACCCAGCCTCGGTCCCATCAGAACCCCACAAATACGTCCTACACAGGAGCATCAGTCCTACATTCCAGTCACATCCAGGTGCTACACTAAGTGCCAGGTAATCCACTTCGAGGGCTCACGGCATAGCCTGTGCTACTTTGCAACTTGTTTGTTCCCGTACTGAATCTAAAACAACAGTCTGACGTAAAAAGGTTTAACAATAAATAAATTTGGATCACTATCTCTTTCCTCCTGAAATCTTAAGCTTCCACTTAAGCTCTTGACGACATTCTTAAAGCTTGCTTCTGCTCTATATTTCCCCTCCCCCTCTCTCTGTTTCTCCCCCCCCCCTTCCTCCCTATATCCCCCCACCCCTTCCCTCCCTATATCTCCCCCCTTCCTCCCTATATCCCCCCCTTCCCTCCCTTTATCTTCCCCTTCCCTCCCTATATCTCCCCCTCCTGCCCCAGGCCGACGCCTGCCCTCTCACCCCCACCTCCTCCAGACCAACAGGTGCTCAACCCGTGGTCAGGATGTCACGTGATGTGACCTAAGGCCGTGCGAGGCCCTCAGCTCTGATGTGCTAATTGGAGTAGAGGAGCGCGGCTCTGAGGCCCACCGCCGCCGCCACCGTCCGCTGCATGATGCGATGACCGCTAATTGCCTCGTTCTGACCGCACACCTCACTAACCACCCCTGACCCACTCCAATCCCACCGTAAGCACTTGCTGACGCTCGCTTTACAGGTAATCCTGTTGCTTACCTTCTGTGCAGTGTTGCATCTTAACAGGTATTGTGTGTGTTCAGGATTACTGGTTAACTAGTCGTCGGTTAATTATGTATTGATAAAAAAAAAGTTGGATTTCGTAATCATTTTTGTAATAAAAATGCATATATGCGTATTCGCCTAATTGTGCTTTTGGGGTTGAGCTTCGGCTCTTTGGACCAGACTCTCACGTGTCAATCAAGTGGTGTACAGGTTTCTGAGGCTATTGGTCTCGGGAACATTTTAAATAGGCCGTTTATTTACTCAAAGCTACTCAAAGGTGTCCAAAGCTTTATAGCAGAGAGTTGACCCTGAGCAGCCGTGGAGTGCGGACGTGTCCCTCCGTGACTGCTAGGGTAGTCAGCCGTTTGATCGCCAGGTGGCGGGGCGTAGCTGCCCCCCCCACCCCCCAGTGTTGTTGCCTGCCTGGCGGTGTGCAGACGTGGCAGGTGTTGGGTTCACCATGGGTGGTCCCCTACCAGCAATCAAGCGTGTGAACTCGGTAGGACTGGAATTCTCTGGCCGTGCTGGGTATCCAGAGGTGGCGGAGGTACTGTGCGACTTGCTGCATATCCCGGTGCTCGATGTTGACGGGATTGAGCTGGTGACTGCGCGTCGCGTTGTCATCAAGCTGGCGACGGAGGAGGTATATCGGGCCTTCCTCAGTCGTTACGAGGGGCGCTCGCTGTCCTTGCCAGGAGGTACCGGCTCAGTCGCCATATCAGACCGAAGTGGTGCGCTGACCTATGTCAGCGTGCATGGGGCGCCCCTGGAGTTTCCCGAAGAGCTTCTGCGGCGTTATTTCCAGCGATTTGGGCCCGTCGTCAGTGTGAGGGTAAATACGTTATCCTCCGGGAAGTACGCCGGGAGGCGGACGAATATTCGCACCTTGGGCATGCGTCTGCGGTCGGACATTCCATCTTCGGTCCGGCTTCTGGGATGCTACATCCGGGTGTACTATGCCCGGCAGCCTCGGACCTGTTTCCGGTGTGGCTTGATGGGGCATCAGGCTGCAGGGTGCGAGGCGGATCCGGTTGCACCTGTCAACCTATTTCGGGAAGAGGATTTCCCTCCGCTTCCACTGGACGAGGACTTCGGGGATGTGGAGCCCGCCCGGCTCGTTGCTGCGGCTCCCCCGGCGTCCCCTGACGTTTCCCCGGATGTCGCTGGCCTCCTCCGGCTGTTGCGATGAGATCGGTGGATTCCCCTGATCCTGTTAGTATCCCTGTCCCTGCTGCTCCAGTGGCCCGTGGTATTGCGCCCTCCTCTGCGCATGCTCCCCTGTCTTCCGATGCTGCGCCTGGCCCTATCTCCTCGACTCGGATCCCGGATGCTGAAGTGGCTGAGGGGTCCCTGGTTGTGTGTGGTCCGGTTCCCCCTGCGGTTGAAGCTGCTGCAGTCGTCAGACGCGTACGAGCGGCTTGTGATGCCCGTGGGTCTGGGTCCGCTTCCGGTTCCGAAGATGTGCGCCCGGTGCCCAAGAGATCCAGGCGCTCATCTACTGCATGGGCTGATGAGGTGGATTCTGGCGCTGATGGGTTATCAGGACTTGAGGTAGTGGCCGCTGACGTCCATATATCTGCTGATGCTGAGGGCTGTGTATATGATTCGCCTCCTGTGGCTTCTGTCGGCAGTTCCCCGCAGTGGGGGGTGGTTGCACCTCCAGTGGTTGGTGAAGAGGGTGCTGGTGCAAGTCGGGACCTCGTGTTGGTTCTGAGGAAGGATGTTCGGGGTGAGGAGCCCCCACGAGTGTCCCGTCCGGTGGTTGCTGAGCAGCCCTGTGAGGCTGCCGCGGGTTCGGGTGCGCTGCCCGTCGTGTGCACACCGCAGGAGGTCCCGTTCATATTAGCCGACGGCACGCCGTATGGTGCGCAGTCCAACCCTATAAGTTTTACCTATACTGACCGGGTGGAGCCTGTTCCGTGGCGCCCCGCGTCTGTCTGGGTTCCAGCATATAGGATATTTCTGTCGGGTGTGCCGATTTCGATGCCCGATCCTCGGACGGCCCTTAGTCCCCCTATTCCGGAGAATATTATGGCGATATGGGAGGCGTATTGCACTCTTTTTCCGGCTGCAGAGTGGCCGGAAAAGTATGCGCAGTCCTGATAATGTGATGTGGATATCGGGTGTGTTTTGGATTTTAGTCTGTTATGTGGGGGTTGGTTTTGTGATGTATATTGTGTGCCCTTCCGGCCGATGTTTTCTAAATATCCCAGTTATTAAGCTCTGCCTTTTCCTGATCTATGTTTGTTTTCATTATTATGTGTGCTCTTTTTGATGTGCCTTTGCATGATCTATGCTCTTGTCATTTGAGTGTTTCTGTGCCCTTCTGGCTATGGTGTTCGCTCTCTGTTTCTTCAATTATTGTGTTTATAATTTATTGTTATTCTCTGCTTAATTTGTGTATTGAGTATTTTGGGTCTCGGTCCTTCAGGCCGGTGTTTGTTTTGTTGTTGTGTCCCGTTTATCATTGTAATGTTTGTTTATGTTTTCTCCTGCACGTGTTTACCGTTCGGCCTGTATTTTCCATACACCTTTGAGTTTGTTATGCTGTGCTGTCAGCCCTTCTGGCTGATGGGTTTTGTTTTCCTCTGTTCTATGTGTTTTTGTGCTGTGTATATTGTTTTTATTGTATTTAAATTGCATGTTTGCATGTAAAAATAAAAATAAAAAAAAAGCTTTATAGCATTACGTAAGTAATAAAGAACTATGATATATTTACTCACCATAATGTTGGTACAACATGAAAACCATATTTTTACTCTTTAAATAATATAATTTTATAACGAAATTATGTCCATCTAATTACTCAAAGTCACAACATAATCGCTTGGAGCGTCGACTTCTGTGGCGTCACCTGCTACTTAGTTGGGTGGATAAAAAATATCCATTTATTTAAAGTAGTGGATATAAATAGGAGCTGCCTCGTATGGGCCAATAGGCCGTCTGCAATTACCTTTATTCTTATGTTCTCATTACACACAGAAATCACAATTGCGTGATGCATCAAATGAACAAATCCACAAGGGCCGTGACAAGGATTCGAACCTGCGTCCGAGAGTAACCTTTCGATTAAGGCAGCGTCTGGGATGCTCTCGGACGCAGGTTCGAATCCTCGTCACGGCCCTGGTGGATTTGTTCTTATTTTCTCATGTTCTTCTTACGTAGTTTCGTCTAATTTCGTTGTGAAATTATATTATTTCTGAGTAAAAATATGTTATTTCGTGTTCTACATTCAGCACCAACATCATAATGAGTAAATATATCATAGTTCTTCATTACTTACGTAATGCTAGGAACCTTTGGGTAGTTCTGGGTAATTAGACGGCCCGTTTGAAACTGTGTATGGAGTCAGCCTCCACCACGTCACTGCCTAATCTCTTGTCCATTCCATTTGTTACTTAGTTTGACCCATTAAAAGTTCTTGCTAATGTCTGTGTGGCTCACTTGGGTACTCAGTTTCCACCTGCGTTTCCCATGTTCGAATGTTATCCGTGCTAGTCTTTATCTAATCAATCAATTTCCCTGGTAATTATGTATGTGGGTAATCATGTCTTCCCTATCTTTACTGTCTTTTAGCCGGGGAAGAGTCGGTTATTTCGCATTTCCTCGTAACTCACACATCGTAGTTCTGGGACGACTTTGGTTGCAAGCCTGGTTATCTTGAGGTTATCTTGAGATGATTCCGGGGCTTAGCGTCCCCGCGGCCCGGTCCTCAACCAGGCCTCCTTTTTGCTACACACCCCAGGAAGCAGCCCGTAGCAGCTGTCTAACTCCCAGGTACTTATTTACTGATATGTGAACAGGAGCACCAGGGGTGAAAGAAACTCTGCCCATTTATTTCCGCCTCCACCGGGGATCGAACTAGGAACAATGGGACTACGAAACCAGAGTGCTGTCCACTCAGCTGTCAGGCCCCTTAGGTTGCCTGACAACCTTTTCCAAAATAAAGACAAAATTTTGAGAGAGGGAGAGTGTGTTTGTGTCCACTTCTGTGTCCCCTCTCACCTCCCCCCTATTCCCATTTCTCCCTCCCCCCTTTCTCTCCTCGAACCACGAACAGACATTTCATTTTATATATATTGAGGGGGTACCTAGCTGCTCCCTACTTAGTGATCTGTGAACTTAGTGGTTCCTGCCCTGAGTCTGTGAACTTAGCGGCTCTTGTCTGAGTCTGTGAACTTAGCGGCTCTTGTCTGAGTCTGTGAACTTAGCGGCTCTTGTCTGAGTCTGTGAACTTAGTGATTCTTGCCTGAGTCTGTGAACTTAGTGGTTCTTGCCTGAGTCTGTGAACTTAGTGGTTCTTGCCTGAGTCTGTGAACTTAGTGATTCTTGCCTGAGTCTGTGAACTTAGTGATTCTTGCCTGAGTCTGTGAACTTAGTGATTCGTGCTTGAGTCTGTGAACTTAGTGATTCTTGCCTGAGTCTGTGAACTTAGTGGCTCTTGTCTGAGTCTGTGAACTTAGTGATTCTTGCCCTGAGTCTGTGAACTTAGTGATTCTTGCTTGAGTCTGTGAACTTATTGATTCTTGCCTGAGTCTGTGAACTTAGTGATACTTGCCTGAGTCTGTGAACTTAGCGGCTCTTGTTCTGAGTCTGTGAACTTAGTGGCTCTTGTTTGAGTCTGTGAACTTAGTGGCTTTTGCCCTGAGTCTGTGAACTTAGTGTTTCTTGCCCTGAGTCTGTGAACTTAGTGGCTCTTGCCTGAGTCTGTGAACTTAGTGGCTCTTGCCTGAGTCTGTGAACTTAGTGGCTCTTGCCTGAGTCTGTGAACTTAGTGGCTCTTGCCTGAGTCTGTGAACTTAGCGGCTCTTGCCCTGAGTCTGTGAACTTAGTGTTTCTTGCCCTGAGTCTGTGAACTAAGCAGCTCTTGCCTGGGTCCGTGAACTTAGTGGCTCTTGCCTGAGTCTGTGAACTTAGCGGCTCTTGCCTGAGTCTGTGAACATAGTGGCAAGACACCCGGTACAGCCTCGCTCGCAAGGAAGCAGCAGGAAGGCTTGAACAAACAGTTTTATTGGTCATATTTTCGTAGTTTTCTACCATGCTCAGAGAGCTCGGCGCTCGCAAGTTATAGTTCATTGTTTACATAACAGTTCAGAAGAACCTTTCTTGTCGGTATATTGACACGACAACACGAAAGTCGTCAACGCTGTCAAGAGTCGTCCCCGGGGTGGTTCTTGTCTGCTGAGGTGAGAGTCGTCACCCAAGACACTGAGGTGTCTGTCTGTATCGAAGACAAGACAGTGGTAAGGAGACTCAGTTACTACACAAAGGGATGATACAGCTCCTCTCCACTTCCTGTAGTCAACTGTAGCTGTTCTCCCACACGGCCTGGGACGGATTAACAAATCCTGTAATCTTGCACTCACCGTGTTAATATCTGGACATTATATTATATCCTGTAATCTTGCACTCACCGTGTTAATATCTGGACATTATATTATATCCTGTAATCTTACACTTACCGTGTTAATATCTGGACATTATATTATATCCTGTAATCTTGCACTCACCGTGTTAATATCTGGACATTATATTATATCCTGTAATCTTGCACTCACCGTGTTAATATCTGGACATTATATTATATCCTGTAATCTTGCACTCACCGTGTTAATATCTGGACATTATATTAGTTATTCAAAAATAAGGCAAACATTTTAACTAGCTCGTTTTTTCTTGCTTTTAAAGTTTTCATTAACAGTTATTTACGTGTTTTTATACGGGCGCGTACAAGGCCTTGTGTGTGTGTTCACCTAGTTGTGTTTGCGGGGGTTGAGCTCTGGCTCTTTGGTCCCGCCTCTCAACTGTCAATCTACTGTTTACTACCTACTTTTTTCCACACCACACACACACACACACACACCCCAGGAAGCAGCCCGTGACAGCTGACTAACTCCCAGGTACCTATTTACTGCTAGGTAACAGGGGCATTCATGGTGAAAGAAACTTTGGCAATTTGTTTCTGCCTGGTGCGGGAATCGAACCCGCGCCACAGAATTACGAGTCCTGCGCACTATCCACCAGGCTACGAGGCCCCTGTGTGTGTGGGGGGGGGGAGGGTGACAATGCGCAAGGAGGTGCTTGCAGGCTGGCTGACCCACGTGGGAGACGTGACTATAGATTAATGTGACCTCATATACCACGCCGCGGGGACTTCTTGTAGCGTTGACCGCAGTCAATGCGGCGTTGGCCACGGTCAATGCGGCGTTGGCCACGGTCAATGCGGCGTTGGCCGCGGTCAATGCGGCGTTGGCCACGGTCAATGCGGCGTTGGTCACGGTCAATGCGGTGTTGGCCGCGGTCAATGCGGCGTTGGCCACGGTCAATGCGGTGTTGGCCGCGGAGAGGTTCTGGCATGTCACGCATCCTTAGTTGAAATGGTTCATGTAGAAGCTTGTTGGGGAAGAAGGGAGCAGTGTGGGGGAGGAAGGGAGCAGGGTGGGGGAGGAAGGGAGCAGGGTGGGGAAGAAGGGAGCAGGGTGGGGAAGAAGGGAGCAGGGTGGAGGAAGCAGTGTACGCAAGGAGACAGGGCGTCACCCAGGGAGGTTCCTAGTACCGCCTTTACGCAAGCTTACCGAGCAAGAGTTGCGCCAAACACAAACCAAGTTTAGCAAGAGAGAGATATCCCCCGGACCATAACAACACGTTAACTAGCTGGACGCAACACAACCCCAACACAACGAGAACAATGTAAGCGACTTCCTCCCAGCTGGTGTCTGCGCCTCCGTCGGCGCTAACCGGTACTCATCTTGCGTAAACTGCCACCCATTGGAGCACCCATGATAATTTTGACACCTGTGTCATACCGCCACGCCGCTCTTAGACTCTGCAACCTTGCCCGTCTTCAGGGTGTAAAGTGCCTCCTTCCCCCAACATACCCCGTGCCCCCATACGCTGCTATTTCTTGATCACTGAGCAGGTAGAGGAGTAATGGGTTGCTGGGGGGAATGGGGCTGGGATAATGGGTGGCGGCGTTTGTACATGGTCTGAAGTCTTCACTATGGTGCTATGACCAAGTTCGTTAAGTACCGTTGTGGTTAAGTAAGGTCTTCACAGTGGTGTTAGGAACCAACTAGCCTCGTACCTTTTATCAGGAATTGTCTTGAATTCTTCTCTGCGGGACCTTTGAGTCTGGCGCCGTTGCCTCGGCGTTAATTCGGTCGTTTGCAAACAGAGGAATTTGGATTCGGGCGCACCAGTCTCTGTTGGTGGTGGTCTTTGTCGTTACTGTTGGAATCAACGGCTTGTTTGGCAGATTTGTCCCATGGGAAGACAGTTATGAGACTGCTTATATATGTACGACAGGCATGATTATATATGGAACAACACGCATGATTAAATATATGGAACGACAGGCATGGTTATATATGGAACACGCATGATTATATATATGAAACGACATGCATGGTTATATATGAACAACATACATGCCTCTGGTACAACAGTCTGTTGTCTATGGAGAAGACAGTTGTGAGGCTGTCAACTACGGAAGTAAAATTGAGAAACATTTGTTTTTGTGGAGAATAGAGACGTAACATTTGTGAAAATAATTGAGAAACTGCTGTTGAGAAACAGTTGAGACACTGTCGTCACTGCTTAGAGTCTGCACCAGCTCTCACAGTCACCCACCTGCAGCCATAGTCACCCAACACCTCCCACCACTTCCCACAGTCACCCACCACCTCCCACAGTCAGCCACCACCTCCCACAGTCACCCACCACCTCCCACAGTCAGCCACCACCTCCCACAGTCACCCACCACCTCCCACAGTCACCCACCACCTCCCACAGTCAGCCACCACTTCCCACAGTCAGCCACACCTCCCACCCTCCCACCATCACCCACCACCTCCCACAGTCAGCCACAACCTCCCACAGTCACCCACCACCTCCCACAGTCAGCCACCAGCTCCCCCATCACCCACAACCTCCCACAGTCACCCACCACCTCCCGCGTCAGCCACCTTCCTAGAGACAAACACACAGACTTTCCTAGTTGTGTACGTCAGAGCGGCCACACCTTCTGGTCTGACAGCGTCCCTCCTACACCTCGTACATACATACACACATACATACATACATACATACATACATACACACATACATACATATTTGTGTATCCCACCAGTTGATTGACAGCTGAGAGGGAGGATCAAAGAGCCAAAGCTCAACCCCCGCAAGCACAACTAGGTGACTACGCAAGCACAACTAGGTGAATACACACGTTAGGAAGAGTACAGTGTGAGAAGGTGACAACCTCTGCAGCCAGTAGAGGGACACAAAAGAGTCTAGCAGACAACACACAACGTGACGCCGAGGACTCACGTAAACACAGTAACATGAGCGGCACATGCAACACTGCCCCACTCTCTCTTCACACACACCTAGAGCTGCTGTATGTACACCTGGAGCTGCTTTATGCACACCTGGAGCTGCTGTATGCACACCTGGAGCTGCTGTATGCACACCTTGGAGCTGTTGTATGCACACACCTGGAACTGTTGAAGGCACTCTTGGAAATGTGAAACTTCCGGAAGTAGAATAACTCTTTCTTGGTCCTTTGAAGCTCTTGGAAGTTGGATGATTATTCATGTGTTAAGCTCTTGGAAGTTGGATGACTATGCATTTGTTAATCTCCTGGAAGGTGGATGACTCTTCATTTGAAGCTCCTGGAAGTTGGATGACTCTTCATTTGAAGCTCCTGGAAGTTGGATGACTCTTCATTTGAAGCTCCTGGAAGTTGGATGACTCTTCCTCGATCATCTTATGTACACGTTGGTAAAGATGAAGGCTGAATGTGATAACATTACTGTGTTTGTGTTGTTTGTGGCCGCCATGTGCTTGTTACAGAGCCTTGAAGAGATCCTAGCAGGAGTGTTTGTGACCCGTGTGGCCGAGGGGGGGGGGGTGTAGAGGGGTAAACTGTCTACAGCCCAAATGACGACAGGAAGAGAGATCAGGCTCTGTTAGGAGAAGAGTAGGTCATGAGGAGCCCGCGCGTGTGCATTCACACACACACACACACACACACACACACACACACACACACACACACACACACACACACACACACACACACACACACACACACACACAGGGTCCAACAACTAGTGCTCGATAATGCAGGCACCAATAGGTAAACTCAGATAGGGAACTACACAATGATCAATTTAAAGAACAATAGAATGAAAGAACAATAACAACCTGGAGACACAGACGAGTCTCCAGAATGTTCAGAAATAACTTTTTCACTCGAAGATTCGTAAATAAATGGAGAAAGTTGCTGAAGCCAATTCGTACACAGTTTTAAATGTAAATATGATACGAAAACGAGTGAGAAAAAACCTGCATTGAACAAATGATGTTCTTGTTCAATCATTGAACAAATAATGACCTTGTTCAATCATTGAACAAATGATGTTCTTGTTCAATCATTGAACAAATGATGTTCTTGTTCAATCATTGAACAAATAATGACGTTCAATCAATGATGGGCTTGAGAGCAAACGCTATAAAGTGAATAGTACCAAATTCTACTTTCTACTGTGTCCATCACGTCGATATTTGTACGATCGTCCACATAGTTACAAAATGTACTATCTTATCATCAGGATGGGTTGAATAGACTGAAGCAGTTTAGCCCCACCTCGCTTCACCAGAGATGAACCCACGCAGAGAGGACATGACCAAGATGTATAAAATACTCATAGGCGTGTGTGAAGGCCTGATAGATATACAGACTGACATAGAAGAGACCAATAGATGCCACAGGTGGAAAACAATCAACACAAGAACAATATTGATATAAGTGCTTACCACTCATTGTAGCTTTGTATACCCCGCCTCCTGGCCTCATTGTACCTCATACCGGCTCCTGGCCTCATTGTACCTCATACCCGGCTCCTGGCCTCATTGTACCTCATACCCGGCTCCTGGCCTCATTGTACCTCATACCCTGCTCCTGGCCTCATTGTACCTCATACCCGGCTCCTGGCCACATTGTACTCATACCCGGCTCCTGGCCTCATTGTACCTCATACCCGGCTCCTGGCCACATTGTACCTCATGCCCGGCTCCTGGCCTCATTGTACCTCATACCCGGCTCCTGGCCACATTGTACTTCATACCCGGCTCCTGGCCTCATTGTACCTCATACCCGGCTCCTGGCCACATTGTACTCATACCCGGCTCCTGGCCACATTGTACCTCATACCCGGCTCCTGGCCTCATTGTACCTCATACCCGGCTCCTGGCCTCATTGTACCTCATACCCGGCTCCTGGCCACATTGTACCTCATACCCGGCTCCTGGCCTCATTGTACCTCATACCCGGCTCCTGGCCACATTGTACCTCATACCTGGCTCCTGGCCTAATTGTACCTCATACCCGGCTCCTGGCCTCATTGTACCTCATACCCGGCTCCTGGCCACATTGTACCTCATACCTGGCTCCTGGCCTCATTGTACCTCATACCCGGCTCCTGGCCACATTGTACCTCATACCCGGCTCCTGGCCTCATTGTACCTCATACCGGCTCCTGGCCACATTGTACCTCATACCGGCTCCTGGCCTCATTGTACCTCATACCCGGCTCCTGGCCACATTGTACCTCATACCCGGCTCCTGGCCTCATTGTACCTCATACCCGGCTCCTGGCCTCATTGTACCTCATACCGGCTCCTGGCCTCATTGTACCTCATACCCGGCTCCTGGCCACATTGTACCTCATACCGGCTCCTGGCCTCATTGTACCTCATACCCGGCTCCTGGCCTCATTGTACCTCATACC
>WNGS01000337.1:8104039-8126729 GCA_020271785.1 Procambarus virginalis | reverse complement strand
AGCTCGCCATTATCAACCAAATTGCTCCCCAAAATTTCTCTGACAATCAGGACGCCCGTCAGGTCAGGAAAGAAAAAGGGGTCGATGGAGTGAGGTCGACGCGGCCTGGGGTGGGTGCCGCTGGAGGAGCAGTGAGGCCCTAAGAGGAGGCTGCCCCTGCCGGTGTACAGGGACTAACGCTGGCGAGCCCCCCGACCAGACGTAGATAGCGATCTGAACTACAGCTTCCACAAAGGGACTCGCAAGGTTCGCTTCTCGCACTCTGCGGCGCCAGGAAACTGTGTGTACCAAGCCGACACCTGTGGTGCAAATCTAAGTCCTAACTGAGACTTGGGCAGTATACCTGCATACAGATATACGTATACTTTTGTTCCTACTAACCAATATGAGGGATTGAAGCATACCATTTTATTTTGCATAAATTTTTTAGTTTCGTCTTTCCGTTTAATTTAATGGCAAACAAATTCCTAATTGTTCTTTCTGTTTATTACCAACGTTCTTTGTTTACACTTTAAGAAACAAGTCTTGACGCGTGACTGACTTATCAGCTGTGGAGACCAATTGTGAATTATATGCTGGTAAATACGGTAGGTTACATTTATTGATACCCGTGATAGAGATATGGGAAAAAGAGAGAGAGAGAGAGAGAAAAAACCAAAAAAAAAAAACAAGACGAAGAGAAGAGAGAGAGAGAGAGAGAGAGAGAATAAAGAGAGAAACGAATTCATCAAAGTTGATGAATTTTGGCATCACGGGCATTCAGCTACCCTTCTAGCGCTCGGTGTCTCAGGCCAACCCATCCTCAGACCAAGTCCATTCCATCCAGCAGTCGACCCCGAAGGCGCATTCATCAATTTTAATATGCTGTTCATTGAAAATATGAATTTTCTCATATATATTAATATATATATTAGCTTATTGTGCATATTAGGCATTGGTTAGGTTAGGTTAGATATTTGTGTTCTGTTGGCGATTATTTACGTTTGTAGTACGTGGGTGAAGCATTTACAGCGTTGTGGTTCGAACAAAAGTCGTCGCGAAGCACTTGTTCGAGAACTGTTCGAACGTCATGAATTGTGAGTTGTGTGTAAAAAAAATAATTCATAAACAGGGGGTTTGGCGAGTGCATGGAATGGACTTTGGCCTTTGTTTATGAGGACGAACTGCTCAGGCTCCACTCTACAGCGATAAGGGACTACCTTCAAGATTGGACTCTAAATTTAGTTCTTTAATTACAGAGAACCTGTAAACCACCCAACTGGTGTTAAGCTGGTGTGCTTTGCCCCCATTGTTAGGAATATATACTCCTACAATCTACTGCACCTAATCCTTGAAGCTTTGCAACTTGACCTCATGCTAAGCTCACTCATGCGGCAGTGAACCCCAAGTCGCATCCAACAATTTTCCGTAGTACGTATTCAAAATTGGTATTGTCTCAAATATAGGTTACTATTATTATATACTACAATGTGTTAAATAGGTAGATCTAACTTAGGTTAGGTTAGGTTAGGTTCTGTAGGCAATTACTGGACTTTGCAGAACGTGGATGAAGCATTTAGAGAGGTTCGATTCGAGCAGAGGACATGAACGAAGCACTGTTCGAGGAAAGTACATACGTCTTCAGCCGTCCTCCGAACAAAGACCCAAAGTGATTCCATTCACCCGCCAAACCCCTATATGATAGTGATAACTAGACTACATGATGTATTGCAGTTGTGACAGGCGTACGTTTAACAGGCAGGAACCTGGTGCTCGGTGGTGAAGTTAGCGTCTTTAGCATGAGTTTGAAATCACTGGCTACAAAGAACCGCGTGCTGACCAAGGAAACAGGCAGACAAAGAACTTAAACCTCTAAGGTTCATAAGGCACTCTCATACCTCCTCGGTAGCAGTAGTTGCAACCCGTAGGTGAAAACTAAGTTGTTCCCATCTGAGTATACCCTACTCTCCTGGATGACCTTCCCTCACATATTTACCCGACAAGAATAGAGAGCCGCGCGAGATCATCTCTAATTTTAACGTGTTATGGTGGACTTGTCAATACATCAAGCCTTCAGAATGGAGAGATGTCGGTGGCCTTCTACAGAGTATAAGGCAATGTTTTTAAATATATCTCATTTGTTCCAACTTTATGTACATCCAAAAGTTAGCAACCATAACACAGAACACTCAGCCATCAATAGCCTCATGCGGGCTGTGCCAGTCTCAAGAATATAATTATATTAATGATATATTCCTAGACTGATCGCATTTGGAACGTGTTTTCTCAACATATAGTCATGTGTGAAATCAAATCAGCCGGCCATATGAGAGGGAGAAGAGTAGGGAAGAATGAAGGTGAGAGAAGAAAACATACTAATCTGAAGTAACATGAATTATCGAACAAGCTCGAAATGGTTTCAGGCTGCACACGAAAATCGTTGCTAATAAGTGAGCGCCATCGGTAGTCTGCAAAATCTGCACTAACTAGCAGTCTACGAACACCGCGTTTTGACAGTCTTCAAAAACTGGGCACAAACAGACGCAGACAGTACTGGACAGCGCCAGTAGTAGCATGCTGTTGTTAAAGATTCGCTACCTGGAACAAAAAGGTCCAAGTATCACGGGCTATGGTGAGCCGAAGTGGAGTTAAAAGTAGTAGCAACGGCAGCTAGACGCCTGTATAATCTAACCCCCCTCCCCCCACCCATTATCAAAACAAGCAATTCACCTAAAAAAAAATGTCAAGGACTGCCTCGGATCTGCTTGGCAGTATATATAAAGCTTACACAAATACACCCAGACATTGTTTTGTCTTTCATATTAGAACAAATTTCTTAATGAATTCGGTTATTCGGAGACTCGTGTATATTCCGGTAAGATCCAGCTTTAAGAAGCCAAGAGGACCTTAACTATATTATAGCTACGTCTAGACGGACATATTTATTTTACAGTCTAGAAGACTTTAACTAGTTCAGTTAGGTCTAGAGGATCTTATCTATCTGATAGTTACAATTAGAGGACCTTATCTTACTCAAAGTTATCTTAAGCGAATCTTTATATCATAGAACTACCTCATAGTTACGTTAAACGAATCTAAGCTGTCTCATAGACACGTTAAACGAATCTAAGCTGTCTCGTAGATACGTTAAACGAAGCTAAGCTGTCTCATAGATACGTTAAACGAAGCTAAGCTGTCTCATAGATACGTTAAACGAATCTAAGCTGTCTCATAGATACGTTAAACGAATCTAAGCTGTCTCATAGATACGTTAACGAATCTAAGCTGTCTCATAGACACGTTAAACGAATCTAAGCTGTCTCATAGATACGTTAAACGAATCAAGCTGTCTCATAGATACGTTAAACGAATCTAAGCTGTCTCATAGACACGTTAAACGAATCTAAGCTGTCTCATAGATACGTTAAATGAATCTAAGCTGTCTCATAGATGCGTTAAACGAATCTAAGCCGTCTTACAGATTACTTAAGCATGCCGTATCTCTCATAGATATAGCGAGCGTTTTCTATCTCATTGATACGTTAAGTTAGCCTTATCTGTCACATAGATACGTGTAGATGACCTCAACTATCTCATAGTTACGTTTACAGGGCCATATCTATAGGAAAATTACGTCCAGAGGGCCTTATCTAACTACTAGTCAGGCCACAAGACAAAAGCAGAGATGAAGGTGACGAGCAACTAACCATATTTGTTTAAAACAAGTGGGAATTTCCCCATCATAAACAAGACATAATCCATTGTGTTGCAAGAGAGTCGTGGTCCACCCTGTATGCAATATCACTAGCCTCATGTTGCATTACCAACATAAGTAATCATGATGAAAATGGAAAGATTTTATACATTTTTGTTTCAATCATTTCGTATAATTGTTAAAAGTTCACAAACTACAGAGATTATATTAAACAACCTCGACCATTAACTACAGAAGTCTTCGAGCGGGTTAAGTAATCATTAATTATCACGTATTAACATATTAAATTTAATTTCGTTTCATCCTGAGCGACGTCGTAGTCTCGTCAGGACACTATTATTTTATTGCTACCCGACGTCCCTTGTTCAAAACACGTGTCTCCTGGGGACACGCTAACCAAACACTGCCACAGAATTCAGCAATATGTGTAAACACATAAGATTACAAATTCAATCCCACTGTTCCGGATGTCTAGCATTACTGGTCGTAAAAAATATTTCTCGTGTGTGTGTGTGTGTAATTACCTAAGTGTAGTTACAGGATGAGAGCTACGCTCGTGTGTCCCGTCTCCCAGCACGTGTGTGTGTGTGTGTGTGTTGTGTGTGTGTGTGTGTGTGTGTGTGTGTGTGTGGTGTGTGTGTGTGTGTGTGTGTGTACTACCTAGTTGTGCTTGCGGGGGTTGAGCTCTGGCTCTTTGGTCCCGCCTCTCAACCGTCAATCACAGGTGTACAGGTTCCTGAGCTATTGGCTCTATCAATCTACACTTGAAACTGTAAATGTGTGTGTGTGTGTGTGTGTGTGTAGGGGGAGGGAGGCTAGTTTTCTAGAATGGCTTGTTACCGACTCATACCCACCCTGGCCTACACTACAAATACTATGAATAAAAAGCCTACACAATATTTCCAGCCAATATTTTCGTTTTATTGTTTACACCTATTTTTTTTACGAAATTATTAAACCAAAATGAAAATGGTACTTGCTGATAGTGTGGTAGTAAACCAGTGCCCAATGGTGGGTAGCTGGCTTTACTTCTTGAAGAAAACTATCTAGTTTTCTCTTGAAGATGTCCACGATTGTTTCGGCAATATTTCTTAGACTCGCTGGGAGTGTGTTGACACCGTGGACCTCTGATGTTTATACAGTGTTTTCTGCGCTTATGCACCCTGCTCTTCACTGGTTCTATTTTGCATTTTCTTCCATATCGTTCACTCCAGTATGTTGTTATTTTACTGTGTAGATTTGGGACCTGGCCCGCCAGTATTTTTCACGTGTATATTATTTTATATCTCTCTCGTCTCCTTTCTAGCGAGTACATTCTGGTATTGACTGTGTTGAATTATCATAGATATGACCTTGGATGATTATTCTGAATTATTTAGTGTTTTTGGATCTATTCGCTAGATTTAGTAATCTACATTTAACATCTCAATAAACGTTAGTCGTAGCTCGTGTTAAGCTACCCTGGACACTCGTGGGTGAGATTGGTTCAGATCTGTGAGGGAAGACTTTAGCGTAGGATAAACAGAGAGTGGCTGCCTTGTTTACTTCCTGCGCTCATTAAGATAGCGCAGTAAATACAGGTGGAGGTGTAGTTGTTTAGGGTAAACGTGTAACAGGAGAGGCCGGGCATTGACACTGGAGTGTGAAGCCTCCGTTGAGCAGCGCCTCCACGCAGCTGGAAGATTAGCGCCGACCGTACAAAACTAGAGCCAAGAGGCCCCTGCCGTCTTGCAAACCACGACTGACAAACAAATCCAAATTTCATATTTATCCCGTTATGAGAGAGATCCCTATTCTTCACCTTAAGAATCTACTGCTGCGAACCTATGAAAACAGGTTCCTAAAATAAAATAATATTCTATACACAGTATGCTAAATATCTGATGCTTTCTGGAAAAGTGGAACGATATGATTGTGTCGTGTGAAGGGTCGTGGTGATAGTGGGTAGCCTAATGTGTTTATAATGAGGTCTAAAGACTGTGACCCAACACCACACAGGGCTTCTGGCCTCCCTCTAACCTCTCCTATGCTTTAGCTTATATTTATGAAATAGCTTTTGATGTATGTCAACATTATACAAAAATTATAACTTTAATGATAGCTCTTTCTTTTTTTTTTACATTCAAATAGTGAAATATAAATTGATATAGACAATAAGGGTTAAATTTGTAAGATTTTCGCAAAATTCTTGTCCCTTTACATCATGCTACAAGACCAGGATACATCATGCTACAAGACCAGGATACATCATGCTACAAGAGCAGGCTACATCATGCCCCAAGAGCAGAGTACATCATGCCCCAAGAGCAGAGTACATCATGCTACAAGAGCAGGATACATCATGCCCCAAGAGCAGAGTACATCATGCTACAAGAGCAGGATACATCATGCTACAAGAGCAGGATACATCATGCTACAAGAGCAGGATACATCATGCCCCAAGAGCAGGATACATCATGCTACAAGAGCAGGATACATCATGCTACAAGAGCAGGATACATCATGCTACAAGAGCAGGATACATCATGCTACAAGAGCAGGATACATCATGCTACAAGAGCAGGATACATCATGCTACAAGAGCAGGATACATCATGCTACAAGAGCAGGATACATCATGCTACAAGAGCAGGATACATCATGCTACAAGAGCAGGATACATCATGCTACAAGAGCAGGATACATCATGCTACAAGAGCAGGATACATCATGCTACAAGAGCAGGATACATCATGCTACAAGAGCAGGATACATCATGCTACAAGAGTAGGGTACATCATGCTACAAGAGCAGGATACATCATGCTACAAGAGCAGGATACATCATGCTACAAGAGCAGGATACATCATGCTACAAGAGCAGGATACATCATGCTACAAGAGCAGGATACATCATGCTACAAGAGCAGGATACATCATGCTACAAGAGCAGGATACATCATGCTACAAGAGCAGGATACATCATGCTACAAGAGCAGGATACATCATGCTACAAGAGCAGGTTACATCATGCTACAAGAGCAGGATACATCATGCTACAAGAGCAGGATACATCATGCCCCAAGAGCAGGATACATCATGCTACAAGAGCAGGATACATCATGCTACAAGAGCAGGATACATCATGCCCCAAGAGCAGGATACATCATGCTAAAAGAGCAGGTTACATCATGCTACAAGAGCAGGATACATCATGCTACAAGAGCAGGATACATCATGCCCCAAGAGCAGGATACATCATGCCCCAAGAGCAGGATACATCATGCCCCAAGAGCAGGCTACGTTATTAACTTTACAAATAATTAGTAACAGTAAATACAAATTAATATGTTTATCAGATAAATATTAACAATTGTGGCTCAAACTCAACAGCCGAATAATGCGAATTAATTTTAATAAATATAATATGAAGTTAAAAAAATGATTAAATAAAAAATTAATAAAATAAGGGTAAAGGGGCACCCATGATGACTGCTGCTGTCTCTTCATTAGAAATACGAGCTGCCATCTTCCCGCTATTGATGAGTGCTGCCATCTTCCCGTAGGAACTAGTAATGCCAACACGCCCCGAGGAGTGAACGCCGCCGTCCTGCCGTCTCTGGCATAACCGCTGCCGTTCCTGGCATAACCGCTGCCGTCCTGCCGTCTATAAGCAAGCACCAACATGGCGCCGACGGCCTCCTAGCCTTTGATCCCATCGCGACCCATGAAGTAATCAATCATTTAAGGTGACCGGGAAGCGTAGACTCAGGTCTTCACACCTAGGTCACACAAACATGGTCACTACCAAGACCGAGGTCACTGCTCTATTCCCTTAACGATCGCTAAAAATCTATTATCAGTTGCTATCTGGTATAATTTATGTTGCCAGAGCCCCCTCTTCTGAACGCCACGTTATCTATGATTAGTTATATTGATAAGATTTTGATATCGAATCTCCTGGTTGAGATTAAACGAGATATCGTGCAGAATAAGGGTGCATTCTAGTGTTAGTGGGTGTGGCTGGCTTGCCTGCTCTTTATACCGGGCTCATTAACACATGTTGGCGTCAGCCGTCAAGAGCTAAGACGCCGACGCGTCTTAGCTCTTGACACATCTGCCAGTCTCAGAAAATAGACCAATTCTGCTTTTCTTTAAGACAAAATGCTGCCAAATCTTGCATTTGATCGACGTTAATCCGAAAATAATCGAATACTCTTAAAATTAACAAATATAATACCCTAACCAAATACAAAATACATTATAACGTCTCGTTACAATTTTGTTTTATATATGCAGGTTTCATTATATTTAACGTAATTACGTTATTATATACGGATTACTTTGTAACTTTTAATATTATAGCGGTTCCTTATAATGTTTCAAAATTTCCATGCCATCCACCGCTCGGAAACATTAGTCTAATACATATAGCGACTTATTGAACGTTGAACGTTTACACCTGGCAACCTGTTAAGAGAGTATAACAAACAACGGTTTAACTCAAATATAAGTTAAATTTACTATTAACTTATATTTGTAAGTTAAAAATAAACAGTAAGATTACTAATTCTAACACGAATTTTCTCAATATTTCTTATGTTTCTTTTTACTGTCGATGGTAATTGAAAAATCAATTCTACCAGAATTGATTTCTCAATTACCATCAACAGTAAAAAGAAACATAAGAAATATTGAGAAAATTCGTGTTAGAATTAGTAATCTTACTTTTTCGGTCATATTTCACAACATATGTTTACAAGAAGACTGCTGCCAAGATATACTAATATATATATATATATATATATATATATATATATATATATATATATATATATATATATATATATATATATATATATATATATATATATATATGGTGGAGTCAGACCCATTGCCGTGGGCAACACACTTCGGCGCTTTGTTGCTAGGGCAGCTGTCAGAAAAATCAGCATAGACGCTGCAACGATGCTTCGACCCCATCAACTAGGTTTTGGTGTCCCCCATGGCTGTGAAGCAGCAGCTCATGCAGCACGAGCCTATATCAAGGACCTCCCAGTAAATAAGGCATTAATTAAATTAGACTTTAAAAATGCCTTCAACCAGGTAAAAAGGGATGTGGTACTGGAAGCAGTTCGAACCAGCTTTCCTTGTCTACTTCCTTTCGTTTCAGCAGGGTACAGTAGGGAATCGACACTGTTGTTTGGGGAACATGAAGTTGTTTCCGCAGAAGGTGTCCAGCAGGGAGACCCACTTGCCCCTTTTCTTTTCTGCATGGCAGCTAAGGAGGTCACAAGTAGGTTGTCCAGCGAATTCAACATCTGGTTCCTGGACGATGGCACCCTGGCAGGGACACAGGAATCCCTACTAGGAGATCTTCAGCTAGTGAAATCTAGGGGAGAGGAGTTAGGCCTTACACTAAATCCATCAAAGTGTGAAATCATCTCGTCCAACCAACCAATCATAAATGCAGTACAAATCTTATTGCCAGGAGCCCAAGTGATCGCTCCCACCGACAGTGTGCTGCTAGGGGCACCTCTGGGCTCGAACGCCATTGAGGTAGTCCTCGAAGAAAAGCTTAAAGACCTGAGGAGGATGGAGGCGCGAATAGGGGCTTTGGATGCTCATGATGCGTTGTACCTTCTTACAAGGTGCCTGGCCTTGCCCAGACTTACCTATTTCCTCAGGTGTGCTCCTTCTTTTGACAGCCCAAAATTAACGGAATACGATTCACTCCTAAAGACAATAACTATGAAAGTGTTAAACCTCTCCCTGCAAGATGACCAGTGGGACCAAGCAACGCTCCCAGTTAGACTCGGGGGTATAGGTATTCGCAAGGCGACACAGCATTGCCGGCATTCTTATCCTCGACCAGTGCTACAAGTGAATTAGTGAAGGAAATACTACCAGAATACCTAAGGAACTCCATTGGGATTCGTGATCCCAAATTTGTGGAAGGAGCTGGTCGGTGGGACACACTCGCCAATTCACACACCCGACCAACTTGTCCAAACGACGGTAAACAGGCCAAATGGGATAGCCCCATAGTGGAGAACATCGCCAAAGCATTGCTGGACGTAGCTTCTCAGAAGGACAGAGCGCGTCTCCTAGCTGTGCAAGCCCCCCATGCTGGGGACTTCCTGTTGGCAGTCCCTAATTCCGCCTTGGGCACCCGCCTGGATCATCGGGCCCTAAGTATTGGTGTTGCTCTGCGCCTTGCCGCCCCTATCTCCACCGAGCACCGGTGTATTTGCGGCCAGGCACGGGCAGACCAATACGGCAGCCATGGTCTCATCTGTCGTAAGACACAGGGAAAGATTGCCAGACACGAGGCAGTCAATGACATCATCAAGAGAAGTTTGGCTACAGCTGGGTGTCCAGCACAAAGGGAACCCCAGCTGTGCAGACCTGACAACAGCCAAAAACGCCCAGATGGAGTCACCCTGCAGCCATGGAGGGAAGGTAAACAGGTCGTATGGGATTACACCTGTGCATCTACATTGGCTGATACCTATTTACGTTACAGCTCAGCGGAGGGAGGTGGGGCAGCCACCTTCAGGGAGACCCAGAAAATCCACAAGTACAGAGACCTAGAACGTTGTTACAGGTTCGTGCCGATAGGCTCAGAGACTCTGGGCGCCTGGGGTAAATGTGCACTCAAGTTTTTAAAGGAGGTTGGTGAGGAACTCATTGGGAAAACTAGAGACCCACGAGCAGCCAGTTTCCTATTCCAGCGCCTCAGTGTCGCAGTACAGAGGGGAAATGCGTGCTGTATCCTGGGTACGCACCCAACCTCCGAGGAGCTGGACGAGGTCTTCGAACGCTGATTGTTTAATTGTTATATATTTGTGTGTGTGTGTGTGTGTTCTCTGTAAACTGTAGCATTGCAATAAAATAAAACAAAACATACAAAAAAATAATAGGGGTGGTAGGAGAAGAAAAGAATTAAGTATTCAGTGAGAATCCACAAGATCTCTGAATGCTCTTTGTTTTCTTCTTCGAGGATGTGGGTCCCTGCAATTGCACCAGAGGTGGTACCCCTAATATATATATATATATATATATATATATATATATATATATATATATATATATATATATATATATGCGGCGTTGACCGCGGTCAATGCGGCGTTGGCCGCGATCAATGCGGCGTTGGCCGCGGTCAATGCGGCGTTGGCCGCGATCAATGCGGCGTTGGCCGCGGTCAATGCGGCGTTGGCCGCGGTCAATGCGGCGTTGGCCGCGGTCAATGCGGCGTTGGCCGCGGTCAATGCGGCGTTGGCCACAGTCAATGCGGCGTTGGCCACGGTCAATGCGGCGTTGGCCGCGGTCAATGCGGCGTTGACCGCGGAGAGGTTTTGGCAGGTCACGCATCCTCAGTTGAAATGGTTCATGTAGAAACATGAGTTTGGGGAAGTTACCTGAGGACCTACGTGAGTCCAAGAGTCACCATATATGACGCTAAAGAGTCCATGTGAGAGCTCCGTGAGTCATTAACTCACCATATATGAGGCTAGAGGGACCATGAGAACTACATGAGTCATTAACTCACCTTATATGAGACTAGAGGGGTCATATGAGAGCTACATGAGTCATTAACTCACCATATATGAGACTAGAGGGACCATGAGAACTACATGAGTCATTAACTCACCACATATGAGGCTAGAGGGGTCATATGAGGAGTGGCGGTGCTAGCATCAGGCACAAACAGCTCCCTATCGCTGCTGTTTGATGTTGCCTTCGATGACAAATTAAGAACCATTTCTAGTAAAAATTAGGCTATTCAATTTATAATATTTGGGGTGTTTTGCGTTCCGTCTGGCAGCCTTTTACGGCACGTAGTGATGATGATAATTATAATAATGGTTTGTTGTGGTTATAGAGGGTTCCCTGGGCTAACTCCCCCCCCCCCCCGTGGGCGCCGCCCACAATAGGGGCGTAATAGTTCCCGCGCTCCTATTTACTGTTTGCTGAACATCGAACCCCGAGACCAATTCGGAGCATCAATTTTTTATCACTATTTCGTTAGTAATTGTATTCCATTCAGGTCATGAGCGCTAAAATATTATACACTAGACGAGGGCCATCGGTGATGACAGACATATTTCTTCTTGCATCTCGATAAGAAAGTTTAAAGTTATTAAACTATTTATAAATGTTTTTTGTCCGGCAAAAACTGGCGTTTAGCAGCATGTTGATAAGAGAGAGTAATTATAATGTTGTCAGCGTGTTAGATGATGTTATTACACTCGTGCTAGTGGGTGCTAGCTTCTGGGCTCCACCTTTCCCTCAAGCCACTCCGGCTACTCCATGTGTAAAGGACCAGAAATAACGAGACGTTTCACATTATTGAAATGTATAATTGTATTGTATTCTAAGTCGTAAATTACTTGTATTAGAAGTGTGTAAGGATCCCGGTGTGAATACACTACCGGTGGTACGAATACAAATATGAATACATCGCAATCATACGAATATGGTTGCGGATACATCGCGTATAGTGGCGTATATATACACGGAGTGACGGCGTATACACCGCGTATAACATCGTGGCAGGTGTTGAGGATAGTCTGAGGTAAGTGGTCAGCGGAGATGTCATTATTATGTCATTAGTGGCAGCCAAAGGCGGCTTCCCGCGCTGACTGTGATCCAGACTGTTCCTGAACTGCTGACCTCTTGTTCAACGGCCCTCACATGTTTCTTCACGCCAGTGTGCTTCCACCCACCCCCACCCCCTTTACCTGAAGTTACCCGAGGGCCACTATCTCTAGTGGCCCTCGACGGGGGGGGGGGGGGATAGGAAGCCGGCGGCTTGTCAAAGGTCACCTCCTGGAAATTTTTCCCCAGTTGAATNGATCCAGAGAGGGGGGAGGGGAAATATAGAGCAGGAGCAAGCTTTAAGAATGTCGTCAAGAGCTTAAGTGGAAGCTTAAGATTTCAGGAGGAAAGAGATAGTGATCCAAATTTATTTAATGTCAAACCTTTTTTCTTCAGTCCCGGGCACCTAGCGATCCCAGCAGACACCCACTACACCCACTCCCAGCAGACACCCATACACCAGCTCCCAGCAGACACCCACTACACCCAGCCTCCCAGCAGACACCCACTACACCCAGCCTCCCAGCAGACACCCACTACACCCAGCCTCCCAGCAGACACCCACTACACTCAGCCTCCCAGCAGACACCCACTACACCCAGCCTCCCAGCAGACACCCACTACACCCAGCCTCCCAGCAGACACCCACTTCACCCAGCCTCCAGCAGACACCCACTACACCCAGCAGACACCCACTATACTCAAGCCTCCCAGCAGACACCACTACACCCAGCCTCCCAGCAGACACCCACTACACCCCAGCCACCCAGCAGACACCCACTACTCCACACAGGAGCATCAAGTCCTACATTCCAGTCACAGTCCCGCTCCTGTGCCAGGTAAGTCCACTTCGGGCTCACCATAGCCTGTGCTACTTGCAACTTTTTGTTCCCAGTAGCTGAATCTGAAACAACAGTCTGACGTATCACACATTCCAAGTGGCAGGACATAAGGCAGGAGCTGGAGCCAGGGTGGGCGAGGTCATGACCCGGGACCCGTTGGGTCACGTCAGTGGTCACCTCCCCTGGACACCTAGGGGGGTTTAGCGCCCCAGTGTCACCCCCTCCGACGGAAATGCCCTCTCACATACCCAGGTAGCTGTAATTCGAGGTCTTAATTGACGTTGATGGTGGTACGTGACTCCTTGTTCTGTATCTTATCTCAGGTCTTGTTGATGTTGTGATTGGAACTGAGGGTAGGGCACCTCTTCCTTCTGTCTGTCTGTCTGTCTGTCTGTCTGTCTGTCTGTCTGTCTGTCTGTCTGTCGTCTGTCTGTGTCTGTCTGTTGTCTGTCTGTCTCTCTCTCTCTCTCTCTCTCTCTCCTCTCTCTCTCTCTCTCTCTCTCTCTCTCTCTCTCTCTCTCTCTCTCTCAGAGCCTCTAATATTTGGAACCCCTTAGACGGAGGAATTCAGAACACTGAATACTACCTACGGGAGACGAGTCCTACAATACGCAGCGCCGGCGTGGAGTTAGATCAAGCAATTTGGGACGAGGGTTGTCCCAGACTTATGGGGAGAGGGGGGGGGACGCACGAGGAGTGGTTGGAGGAGCTGAACTTAACGACCCTAAACAAGAGAAGGTAGAAAGGAAGCATCATGGAGCCCTATTGTCAAGATGGTCAGTCACTGGATCCTTGTGATGGAAATGGTCACACTTTAGAGCCCCTTGTTTGGCCACACCATTCACCTTGGAATGTTCTGCTGCGCCGTCGGGTTGATGAACGTTCATCAACCCGACGGAACCATTCTAATACGTTCATTTTATGTATGGTCAATAATAGTTCTTTCAGTCGGGGGGAACACGCAGCCAGTGTGTATATTCACGATAGGCTCATATCGACGTCCACCCTATTTCCTGCCAGGTGAACATGAAGGGCATTAGGTGATGGGAAACGCGCCCAACCATTTCTGTCCCGTCTGGGATTCGAATCCTGAATTCCCGATTGCGAATCCAGAACGACCCGACGTGCGAAGCATTTCACGGGAGGACCTGTGTTGAGAGTGAGGACACGTGACTAGGAGGGAGTCAAGTGTGGAGTAGCAGGGTGTACCGGTGGGACACGAACTACGACCACAATAGCGGTAGTTTAGTGGTGGTGGTGGTGGGGCCGTTGTGGGGTGGGGGGGCGCGGAGAGGGGTGTGAACAGGGAGGGGGGACCGATAGGGGGCGTCACTGGAGGGGGAAAGAGAAGGGGTGTCAGGGGGGGGGGGACAGGTGCCGCGGCTTCCTTCACGTGACTCACACCTCCGATATTCCTAGAATTCCCCTCCGCACGCTGCTCTCCCTCCCTTACCCTGCTCCTCTACCCCTTACCCTGCTCCTCTACCCCTTACCCTGCTTCTCTACCCCTTACCGCTCCTTACCCTTACCTTGCTCACTACCCCTTACCCTGCTCCTCTACCCCTCATCCTCCCCCATCACCTCGTCTCCCCAATAAGGATCGGGTCGACAGTCACACTATACCTATTGACAAGTGATTTAATTATTCAGGAAGAATCCGTCTTTCGTTGAAAATTACCGTGTCACTATCACTCATTATACTTCACAGCCAAGTATTGCGTCAGCCAGAAAAATGATAAGATGGATTACGAGAACCTTCAAGTCCAGAGATCCCATCACAAAGGTTGTACTCTTCAAATCACATGTGTTGTCCCGTCTTGAGTACTGCTCAGTACTCACTTCCCCCTTCAGAGCAGGAGAGATTGCTGAAATAGAGGGAATACAGAGAACATATACGGCACGCATAGACATGATAAAACACCTAAATTATTGGGATCGTCTCAAAGCTCTCCAATGTACTCACTAGAAAGGAGACAGAGAGATACCAAATAATATACACATGGAAAATGCTGGAGGGACAGGTCCCAAATCTGCACAGTAAAATAAATACATATTGGAGTGAACGATATGAAGAAAATGCAGAATAGAACCAGTGAAGAGCAGAGGTGTCATAGGCACAATCAGAGAACACTGTACAAACATCAGAGGTCCACGGTTGTTCAATGTCTACCAGCGAGCATCAGAAATATTGCCGGAACAATCGTGGACATTTTCAAGAGAAAATTAGATTGTTTTCTTCAAGGAGTACCGAACCAACCGGGCTGTGATGGGTATGTGGGCCTGCGGGCCGCTCCAAGCAACGGCCTGGTGGACCAAACTCTCACAAGTCAAGCCTGGCCTCGGGGAGTAAAACTCCCAGAACCCCATCAAGCAGGTAGCCACTCACAGTACCTCACAGTCACTCATATGGTACTTCACATTCACTGACGGTGCTTGACAGCCACTCACGGTGCTTCACAGTCACTACTGGTACAAAAGGGGAAAGTATCAAAATGGCCACAAATTGGTTAAGTTTTGATACATAAGCGAAATACATAATGAGAGGCGGTGGAAACAGTGTTGTGCTCTCCGTGCTGTTGTGTGCTGCTGTCAGAACTTACTAGAAATGTATTTGCAATCATTTATTTTGATTATTGGTGCGGCTGTGTGTCAGGGGTGCCAACCTGTTGCCAAACTGGCTCCTAAATTGAGTGCATTTTGGATAATGGCGCGACAATATTTGGTGTGTTGGTATGAAAGGAAGATCTGCGAGGTTGTCGAAGGTTTCGCCTCTTGCTTGGTGTTAAGAAGAGGGGCCAATAGGTACGTTTTTGAAAATGGTTCGATTTCAATCAAACTTTTTTGATGAGTTGTATATGAAAAGGTTTTACATGGTCCAAGTCATCGTAGCATAGATAGGAAGGGAGAACAAAATATTGAAATAGGTGTCAAAAATTGTCCAAAATGGTCAAAAACGACTATCAAACACAAGTGTCAACTGAAATCATGTCTATGATTCTCAGCTATCACAATAGCATATCTTAAAAAAAATTATAATTAGTTTTATTACAAAAAAATTAAGTTAAAAAATTGGATTTTTTTTGTCTATTTTATTTTTCTTGTTTGTTTATCGGACGATTTTCATGAAACTTAAATGAGACATGTTTATGTCTCTACAAATCTGTAGTGAGTGTTTTCTCCTTAGTTCAATTATTGATTTATATTTTTTATATATATTTATATTGATTTTACATGTTTATATTGCAATAAACATGTCTCATTTGCATATTTTTTTTTTTGGGGGGGGGGACTTTCACTATTTGTATTAGA
This sequence comes from Procambarus virginalis, assembly GCA_020271785.1. Classification (NCBI taxonomy): domain Eukaryota; kingdom Metazoa; phylum Arthropoda; class Malacostraca; order Decapoda; family Cambaridae; genus Procambarus; species Procambarus virginalis. The sequence continues at coordinate 8,110,302 of WNGS01000337.1, read as the reverse complement.
AAAACTAAACATGTTCTGGAAAATCCCCAACTTCAGATCTTTTATTATATGCTAAAGTGTCAGAAAAGTGTCATACAATTATTATATCTGAAACGTGTGTTTGTATATACACACTTGAAAATGTGTAATATTTGTTGAAAATAAATCTCCCTTTCTATTTAGGCTGCAGTACTGAAACTTGGAATAATTGCAGCCCTTTTCATATACAACTAGTCCAAAAATATTGGTTGACATTGAACAACTTTTAGTAAACTATTCTAATGTCCCCTTAAGGGAGCTGTAGAAAAGCGAGGGGCGAGGTATACACGCTGTTGACTGTTTACAATACTTAAGAGACCAGCCACACGAATATAGAGTGTTGGAGTCTGGGTGTTATGTCAGTGGGCCAAGTGCACTAACTTTGCTTACCACCTGATCCTGTAATGGACCCCTGCCTAACAGCTCTACTTTGAGACCCGATCTCAAATTCGAGGCGAGTCCTCGATTATTGATGTAATTTGTCAGTTACACATTCTGCGACCCATCCTCCTAATAGAATGTCGTATACTATACCCAAGGGCAAAAATTGTCGTACTAGAAAATGGTAGCTAGAAAAATTGACATACTGTCCCGTTTTCTGTTTTGGGTCCTCTGGTAGGTTGAGATACGGGCCCATTCGTACGACAGTTTCTTGACGTTGGGAAACCTTACGAGGACCGGCTACTACCCGCAGACATCCAAATGTCCATCAAATCTCTACACCTAATATCAGTGAGCTCAGTGTCAGGATATTCGTGTCTAGCTTACCTTGGAAAATATGGCCTCCAGCGCCTTCGTCAGATAGCTATCATCTGAGGCTTTATTTGGGCTTCTACTTATTTGTATTTTTTGTTATTTTACTTCTCAGAACTTTAATGCCAGCGTTGTGCCCAATATGTTGCGGCTTCTAGCGTTTCATTAATGTTGTTTACGTTCCCTGTCGTGTGGCACGAGCCCCTGGCCTCTGCTCGTATCTTAAGGATGTGCCCACTCTTAATGTTTCACACAAGTGTTGTGATCACGCTATCCTGGGGTACACTACCCCAAGGGGTACGCTATCCTGGGGTACACTACCCAAGGGCACGCTATCCTGGGGTACACTACCCAAGGGTACGCTATCCTGGGGTACACTACCCAAGGGTACGCTATCCTGGGGTACACTACCCAAGGGTACGCTATCCTGGGGTACACTACCCAAGGGTACGCTATCCTGGGGTACACTACCCCAAGGGGTACGCTATCCTGGGGTACACTACCCAAGGGCACGCTATCCTGGGGTACACTACCACAAGGGTACGCTATCCTGGGGTACACTACCCAAGGGTACGCTATCCTGGGGTACACTACCCAAGGGTACGCTATCCTGGGGTACACTACCCAAGGGCACGCTATCCTGGGGTACACTACCCAAGGGCACGCTATCCTGGGGTACACTACCCAAGGGTACGCTATCCTGGGGTACACTACCCAAGGGCACGCTATCCTGGGGTACACTACCCCAAGGGTACGCTATCCTGGGGTACACTACCCCAAGGGGTACGCTATCCTGGGGTACACTACCCAAGGGTACGCTATCCTGGGGTACACTACCCAAGGGTACGCTATCCTGGGGTACACTACCCAAGGGTACGCTATCCTGGGGTACACTACCCAAGGGCACGCTATCCTGGGGTACACTACCCCAAGGGTACGCTATCCTGGGGTATACTACCCTGGGGTATACTACCCTGGAGTACACTACCCTGGGGTATACTACCCTGGGGTACACTACCCTGGAGTACACTACCCTGGGGTACGCTACCCTGGGGTACACTATCCTGGGGTACACTATCCTGGGGTACACTTCCCTGGGGTACACTCCCCCGGGATGTTTGCATATCAAGGGCCAATTGTACTCAAAAGCGAACTTTTCCAATGTTTACTGCAAAAAAATAGTATTCGGGTTACACGCTTGAAGCTGAGCTCACCACTCCAAACACTACAGTCTCATGAACCCAGTGTGTATTTTGTCCTATTATCGTGCACGGATTAGCGAGGCTCCTGCTGATGATGAGAGGAGGAGGAGGAGGCCGTAGGAAGAAGTACAAAGAGCTGAAGAATGTGAAAGAAGAAGAGTAGGAGGTGGTAAGAGGGAGGAAGAAGAACACAGGGAAGGAGCAGCAGGCACCAGAACCATTCTCAAGAACAAGTCCCTCTCAAACCACATCGCGACTCGCCATTATCAACAAATTGCTCCCCAAAATTCTCTGACAATCAGGACGCCGTCAGGTCAGGAAAGAAAAAGGGGCCGATGGAGTGAGGTGGACGCGGCTGGGATGGGGTGCCGCTGGAGGGCAGTGAGGCCCTAAGAGGAGGCTGCCCCTGCCGGTGTACAGGGACTAACGCCGGCGACCCCGACCAGACGTAGATAGCGATCTGAACTACAGCTTCCACAAAAGGGATCGCAAGGTTCGCTTCTCGCACTCTGCGGCGCCAGAACTGTGTGTAACCAAGCCGAATGTGGTGCAAAATCTAAGTTAAATGAGACTTGGGCAGTATCCCTGCATACAGTATCGTATATTTTTGTTCCTATAACCAATATGAAGGGAATTGAAGCATACAATTTTATTTTGACATAAATTTTCTTAGTTTCGTCTTTCCGTTTAATTTAAGGAAAACAAATTCCTATTGTTCTTGTCTGTTTATTACCAACGTTCTTTGTTTACACTTAAGAAACAAGTCTTGACGCGTGACTGACTTATCAGCTGTGGAGGACCAATTGTGAATTATATGCTGGTAAATACGTAGTTACATTTATTGAATCCCGTGATAGAGATATGGGAAAAAGAGAGAGAGAGAGAGAGAGAGAGAGAGGTCGAGGTTGTTTAATATAATCTCTGTAGTTTGTGAACTTTTAAACAATTATACGAAATGATTGAAACAAAAATGTATAAAATCTTTCCATTTCATCATGATTACTTATGGTTTGGTAATGCAAACAATGAGGCTAGTGGATATTGCCTACAGGGCTTCCGGATGGCCACGACTCTCTCTCTTGCAACACAATGGATTATGTCTTGTTATGATGGGGAAATTCCCACTTGTTTTAAACAATATGGTTAGTTGCTCGTCACCTTCATCTCTGCTTTTGTCTTGTGGCCTGGACTAGGTAGTTAGATAAGGCCCTCTGGACGTAATTTTCCTATAGATATGGCCCTGTAAACGTAACTATGAGATAGTTGAGGTCATCTACACGTATCTATGTGACAGATAAGGCTAACTTAACGTATCAATGAGATAGAAAACGCTCGCTATATCTATGAGAGAATACGGCATGCTTTAAGTAATCTGTAAGACGCTACGGATTCGTTTTACGCATCTATGAGACAGCCTTCAGATTCATTATCTATACGCTGATCCGTTTCATGAGACAGCGTTAGATTCGTTTTAAACGTAGTCTATGAGACGGCTTAGATTCGTTTAACGTATCTATGAGACAGCTTTAGTTCGTTAACGTATCTATGAAGACAGCTTAGATTCGTTTAACGTGTCTATGAGACAGCTTAGAATTGCTTGTAACGTATCTATGAGACAGCTTAGATAGTTAACGTATATGAGGACAGCTAAGTCTATGAGACAGCTTAGCTTCGTTTAACGTATCTATGAGACAGCCTTAGCTTCGTTTAACGTATCTACGAGACAGCTTAGATTCGTTTAACGTGTCTATGAGACAGCTTAGATTCGTTTAACGTAACTATGAGGTAGTTCTATGATATAAAAGATTCGCTTAAGATAACTTTGAGTAAGATAAGGTCCCTAATTGTAACTATCAGATAGATAAGATCCTCTAGACCTAAAATGAACTAGTTTCAAAGTCTTCTAGACTGTAAATAATATGGTCCCGGTCCTAGACGTAGCTATAATATAGTTAGGTCCTCGTGGCCTTTCTTAAAGCTGGATCTTAAGGAACCTAATATACACGGAGTCTCCGAATAACCGAAGTTCATTAAGAAAATTTGTATCTAATATGAAAAGACCAAAACAATGTCTGGGGTGTATTTGTGTAAGCTTTATATATACTGCCAAGCAGATCCGAGGCAGTCCTTGACATTTTTTTTTAGGTGAGAATGATGCTTGTTTTGATAAGGGGTGGGGGGAGGGGGTTAGATTATACAGGCGTCTTAGCTGCCGTTGCTACTACTTTTAACTCCACTTCGGGCTCACCATAGCCCGTGATACTTGGACCTTGTAGTTTCTCCAGGTAGCGAATCTTTACCAACAGCATGCTACTACGGCGCTGTCCAGTACTGTCTGCGTAACTAGTTTGTGCCCAGTTTTTGGAAGACTGTCAAAACGCAGTGTTCAAGTACTGCTAGTTAGTGCGCAGATTTTGCAGACTACCGACTGGCGCTCACTTATTAGGACAACGATTTTCGTGTGCAGCCTGAAACCATTTCGAGCTTGTTCGATAATTCATGTTACTTCAGATTAGTATGTTCCTTTCTTCCTTCCACCTTTCATTCCCTACTCTTCCTCCCGCTCATATGGCCGGCTTGAGTTTTGATTTCTACACATATATTTGTTGAGAAAACACGTTCCAAATGCGATCAGTCTAGGAATATATCATTAATATAATTATATTCTTGAGGACTGGCACAGCCCGCCATAGGGCTATTGATGGCTGAGTGTTCTGTGTTATGGTTCCTAACTTTTGGATGTACATAAAGTTGGAACAAATGAGTAATATTTAAAACATTGGGCCTTATACTCTGTAGTAAGGCCACCGACATCTCTCCCATTCTGAAGGCTTTGATGTATTGACAAGGTCACACCATAACACGTTAAAATTAGAGATGAATCTCGCGCGGCTCTCTATTCCTTGTCGGGTAAATTATGAGGGAAGGTCATCCAGGAGAGTAGGGTATACTCAGATGGGAACAAACTTAGTTTTCATTCACCTACGGGTGTTGCAACTACGCTAACCGAGGGAGGTATGGAGATTGTGCCTATGAACCTTAGAGGTTTAGCTTCTTTGTCTGCCTGTTCCTTGGTCAGGCACGCGGTTCTTTGTAGCCAGTGATTTCAAACTTCATGCTAAAGACGCTAACTTCACCACCGAGCACCAGGTTCCTGCCTGTTAAACGTACGCCTGTCACAACTGCAATACATCATGTAGTCTAGTTATCACTATCATATAGGGGTTTGGCGGGTGAATGGAATCACCTTTGGGTCTTAGTTTGGAGGACGGCTGAAGAACGTAGTTACTTTCCTCGAACTAGTGCTTTGTTCATGTCCTCTGCTCGAATCGAACCTCTCTAAATGCTTCATCCACGTTCTGCAAAGTCCAGTAATTGCCTACAAGAACCTAACCAACCTAACCTAAGTTAGATCTACCTATTTAACACATTTTTTGTTAGTATAGGTATAAATAGTAAACCTATAATTGAGACAATACCAATTTTGAATACGTACTACGGAAAATTGTTGGATGCGACTTTGGGGTTCACTGCCGCATGAGTGAGCTTAGCATGAGGTCAAGTTGCAAAGCTTCCAGGATTAGGTGCAGTAGATTGTAGGAGTATATATTCCATAACAATGGGGGCAAAGACACACCAGCTTAACACCCAGTTGGGTGGTTTACAGGTTCTCTGTAATTATAAGAACTAAATTTAGAGTCCAATCTTGAAGGTAGTCCCTTATTACGCTGTAGAGTGGAGCCCTGAGCAAGTCTCGTCCTCATAAACAAAGGCCAAAGTCCATTCCATGCACCTCGCCAAAACCCCCTGTTTATGAATATTTTTTTACACACAACTCACAATTCATGACGTTGAACATTTCTCGAACAAGTGCGTCGCAGACGACTTTTGTTCGAACCACTAACGCTGTAAATGCTTCACCCACGTACTACAAACCTAAATAATCGCCAACAGAACATAAATATCTAACCTAACCTAACCAATGCCTAAACTATGCACAATAAGCTAATATATAATATTAATATATATGAGGAAAATTCATATTTTCAATGAACAGCATATTAAAATTGTATGAATGCGCCTTCGGGGTCGACTGCTGGATGGAATGGACTTGGTCTGAGGATGGGTTGGCCTGAGACACCGAGCGCTAGAAGGGTAGCTGAATGCCCGTGATGCCAAAATTCATCAACTTTGATGAATTCGTTCTCTCTCTCTTATCTCCTCTCTCTCTCTCTCTCTCTCTCTCTCTCTCCTCTCTCTCTCTCTTCTCTCTCTCTCTCTCTCTCTCTC
>WNGS01000337.1:8054979-8067074 GCA_020271785.1 Procambarus virginalis | reverse complement strand
TCTGACCGTGGATGTGGGTTAGTTTGGCATTTTCCTGCCCTGAATCTTTAAATAATGTCAAGCCCAGTTTAGATCTGTGTAGGAGGTTCCAACTTCACGTGAGTTCTGCTGCATGGGGGGGAGGGGGGTGCTTTGACGGATAGGTGAGTGTCTCAGCTCAGAATTGCGTCTCAGCTGATGTGACCAGGGATTGACAAGCCACGCCGCCTCACAATTAAAAGTCGTCAGAAAAACAGGGATGACAAAGTGCCATAAACGCATCATGGAGGAGAGTCAGTGGTCATGTTTTATGAGAGATGGCACTAGTCTCTCTGTCCCCCGTGTGGCCACACTCACCCTCCCTCCCACGACCCGTCACACCCTCCCTCCCTCTACTCGTCACGGCCTTCAAAAACACCCTCGGTTTATTCTCCCTAATAAGGAAGTTTTCCCTTTTAAGACAGATATAAGACTGACTAATGAAAAAAAATGATAATACTTTCTTCAACATATGACAGAAAATAGTTTTGGTGTTAATTATGCGTTAATGTTAGGTTGTGGAGGTCTATGGTGACGGGGCGAAGGGAGGTCTGAGGGGGGGAAGGTTCGACGGGTCCCTTCGCTGGGCGTCCATCCTGGCGTGTGGTAGGTGTTTAACTTCGATTGTGGCGCCTCGAGCACCGTAAGGCTCTCCCTCACTACTGTCACTCGTAGATCTCCCTCACTACTGCCGTTCGTGGCTCTCCCTCACCACCACCACCACTCGTGGCTCTCCCTCACTACCACCACTCGGAGCACACCGCCACACCTCCCGCTGTCAACCTCAGTGTGTGCTCGCCACCGCTGGCCGCCTGGAGCCTGGAGGTCAGCGGTGGCGTGCCGGGACCTCCCAGGGCCTGTGCCCTTTATTACGCTACTTATTGACCATTTAAAATCTTAGAGGCGTCATTTTACAGCTCCAATAAATGCCCTGAGGACACCGGACACGTCCCGGGACCTGCCACGCCCAATAAACCCGAGCTAAAAGTCTTCATTAGCCTCATACTGTAGGAGGGAGACCTCCTGGGGGGGACCTTGAGGACGCTAAGAGTTTAGATGTGGCAGTTTTCTATAATTATTATAATTGATGTGTTAATTGGCAAGATTATATACACTGTGTGTGTGTGTGTGTATTGACTTGTGTGTTTGTGTTGTGAAGGTTTGTAGGGTTGTGATGTGGTCACTTTGACTTGTTGATGTACCAAGTATTTGCCTTGTTCCCTGTTGTGTTCCCTGCCATGTATCCTAGACCCTGTACCCTGCCCCATATACTGTCATACACCTTGCCCTTACTGTATAATGCACCTTGTCATGCGTCCTGTCTTTTTCCTGCCCCTCCCTCTTTTTTTTGGGGGGAAGTAAAGAGGAAGGAGAGGCAAAGGTGAAGGGAAGTATAGAAGTGGGAAATACAGTAAGAGATATGAAAGCAGCGGGCTGTCCGCCTTGCTGACACGATTTGTGGGTGTTGGCAGCTAAGCTAAGCTGGCTCCCTCTTGTCAGGGAGCTGTGAGTGTGTGAGAGGTTCTTCACATGGTGTCACCACATATGGATGTCTATAGAAGAATACTGAGTAGCATTCATATATACACACTCCGATGCTTCCACACATGTTGTTCTGTTTAAGGCTCTTTGTTTTATTATTATTATTTATCGAGTTGTTCATACATTCACGTTATTATTTGTCGGGTTGTTCATACACACATATTATTATGCCCCCTGCCCCTCCCCTCCCCCAGACCTGAGCCTCACCACCTCTCCCTTCCCAGACCCGAGCCTCACCACCTCCCCCTCCCCCAGACCTGAGCCTCACCACCTCCCCCAGACCCGAGCCTCACCACCTCCCCCTCCCCCAGACCTGAGCCTCACCACCTCCTCCTCCCCCAGACCTGAGCCTCACCACCTCCTCCTCCCACAGATTATGCTCAACAGCCTGCACAAGTACGAGCCCCGCTTGCGGGTAGTGCAGGTGGTCCAGGTGGATAAGGAGCAGCAGCAGCGGATAATCTCCTGCCACACCTTCCCTGAGTGCCAGTTCATCGCTGTCACCGCCTACCAGAACGAGGAGGTCAGTGCCACTCTTCCACAGTTCTTTGAGGAGAACAAGAGAGTATCCTGGAGTATGCTTTTTAATACAATTACTGTTATTTACTTGAAGGTGGTTGAAACATCTTGGCCTTACCTTGGCCAATGAGAGCTCTCGGCCTGTTCAAGGAATTACCCAGCCACACAAAAGTCAGTCATATTATTGAAAAGTGAAACACTTTTTGTTAACGATAATAAAGTGCTCGGAAACCGTGGTCAGTCTTGTAGAGGCAAGACACCGACTAGCTCCACACGGTGTGGAAAGACACTGACGAGCCTCTTGTTTCCCTCTACACAGGTGAAGCAGCTAAAGATCAAGTACAACCCCTTCGCTAAGGCGTTCCAGGACCGAAGGAGCGGCCAGACCTCCACGGGCAGCGGGACATGATGGCCGCCTACCCCCAACACCACCACCAGCAGTGTAGGCGTCACCTGTCGGCCTCATTCCCTCTGGGGTTCAGATATTATAGTATTTAGTAGGCATGTTCACTCAGGTGTAAGACTCTTCCAAGTGGTAGTGGTTGTAGTTCATTTTTTTAAAGCATTTTAAAAGCTGTACAATCACCTTCTGTGGTTGATTGTTCAATAAAGCCCTGGGACCAGATTCACGAAGCAGTTACGCAAGCACTTGTGAACCTGTACATCTTTTCTCAATCTTTAGCGGCTTTGTTTACAATTATTAAACAGTTAATGAGCTGAGAACCACCAGGTGGCTGTTTATAATAATAACAACAGTTAATTGGGAAGTTTTCATGCTTGTAAACTGTTTAATAAATGTAACCAAAGCCACCAAAGATTGAGGAAAGATGTACCCGTTCGTAAGTGCTTGCGTAACTGCTTCGTGACTCTGGCCTCTGGACTATATGTTTAACAGATCTCTCACCCTGTCCATGGAGGACAGAAGAAAATGTATATATTCTGGTTAGCACTGTAATGGTGTGGCAACGTCTGTGGTAGAAAATAATAACTAAAAAAATCTGCTTATATTCTTTTCGTACATCATATATGCTGAGAAATTATTATTATTATATAGACATAGGCTCCACCCAGCTTATTCACAGCCCAATCAGCTCAAAGCATCGTCATACTAATCATCCAATCTTTGGGCACACAGATGGATGGTACATGGGAGGCGGGGCAGGGATGTGCAGCGGGGGTGTGGCCTACGGACAGGCTCCGCCCTCAGGGGTGGGGCTCGCTCCGCCCCCCGTCACGCTCTCCTCCCGCATTGCTGTCAACATGAGGAATCACCGGGTGGTCCCCTACACCTCCCCCACCCCCAGGACCTCCAGGACCCGCCTGGTGAGACACGACCCTTCTCATTGGTTCTCATTTACCGCCCATTTCTCTTCTCATTTGTTCACATTTACCTCGCATTTCTCTTCTTATTTGTTCACATTTACCTCGCATTTCTCTTCTCATTTGTTCACATTTACCTCGCATTTCTCTTCTTATTTGTTCACATTTACCTCGCATTTCTCTTCTCATTTGTTCACCGCCAAGTGATCCTGTTATTTGTGTGTACTTGAAGTTTGTATTCCTCTCTGGCTACATAAGACCTGGACTATCGTGAAATATTGATAGGAGTCACATTCCTGATAGTTGTGGTGGATAGTTACACTGGGGGTGGTGGATAGTTACACTGGGGGGTGGTGGATAGTTACACTGGGGGTGGTGGATAGTTACACTGGGGGTGGTGGATAGTTACACTGGGGTGGTGGATAGTTACACTGGGGGTGGTGGATAGTTACACTGGGGGTGGTGGATAGTTACACTGGGGTGGTGGATAGTTACACTGGGGGGTGGTGGATAGTTACACTGGGGGTGGTGGATAGTTACACTGGGGTGGTGGATAGTTACACTGGGGGTGGTGGATAGTTACACTGGGGGTGGTGGATAGTTACACTGGGGGTTGGTGGATAGTTACACTGGGGGTGGTGGATAGTTACACTGGGGGGTGGTGGATAGTTACATTGGGGGTGGTGGATAGTTACACTGGGGGTGGTGGATAGTTACACTGGGGTGGTGGATAGTTACACTGGGGGTGGTGGATAGTTACACTGGGGGTGGTGGATAGTTACACTGGGGGTTGGTGGATAGTTACACTGGGGGTGGTGGATAGTTACACTGGGGGTGGTGGATAGTTACACTGGGGGTGGTGGATAGTTACACTGGGGGGTGGTGGATAGTTACACTGGGGGGTGGTGGATAGTTACACCGGGGGGTGGTGAATAGTTACACTGGGGGTGGTGGATAGTTACACTGGGGGGTGGTGGATAGTCACACTGGGGGTGGTGGATAGTTACACTTGGGTGGTGAATAGTTACACTGGGGGGTGGTGGATAGTTACACTGGGAGGTGGTGGATAGTTACACTGGGAGGTGGTGGATAGTTACACTGGGGGGGTGGTGGATAGTTACACTGGAACCTGGGACTTGCAAATTTTGGACCTGGCCCTCAAGTATTTTTAATGTATATATTATTTGATACATCTCTCGTCTCCTTTATAGAGAGTACATTTTGAGAGCCTTGAGACGATCCCAACAATTTAGGAGCTTTATCATGTCTATTCGTACCGTATATGTTCTCTGTATTCCTTCTATTTCAGCAACCTCTCCTGCTCTGGGAGGGGATGAGAGTATCGAGCAGTACTCAAGGTAGGGCAGCAGTGATTTGAATAATTTAATCATTATGACGGGATCCCTGGATTTGAAGTTAACCAAGCAATATTTGCTTGGTTATGCTCCCTAAATGTTAGGTCGTAAGACATCATTATTCCCAGATCATTTACATGTTATTCTATGTTCTATGTTTCAGTGAGCGGCATGTCTCAGCAGCAGCCTTGCGTTAGCAGCTACGGCCTGGCTGGGCTGACAGCGGAGTGGAGGCAGCAGTCATGGGGACACCATCATCACCAACCATCCGTTACCGTCACGCCTTCCACGGCTGTCACCCCCGCACACTACCAGTGGTCGGATCTTCAGAGCGGCTACGCCCACCCTTCTCATCACAACACAGGCTTCTACCAGGGATACCAGCAGTGTGGAGCCCCAGGAATAGGTCTCGGCAACGCCTCAACGTGCCCAGCAAGTTCACACAACGCCTACCACGCCCAGCGCTCCCCACAAGAGGCTCTCACGCCTATGGCTACTTACTCCGATACCTCCGCTAGCCAGGGTTTCACGACCAGCCGCTCATCTCCCGCATGCAAGTCAGTGCAAGTTCTGGGCACCAATGCGGGGATTTACAGCGCTGGTCGCCTTCACGAAGACTCCTCCGATCATCACAGCTCCGGGGACGGATCTCTACAGTCGGTCGGGTCTCCATCTCTCAGCCACACTACCCAGGCTGACATGTTCATCCTGCCCGACCTCGGCTACCATAGTGGCCTCACTGCCCCCCACACTGATATGACGCGCATCAAAGGAGAGAACCTCAGCGACTACAGCAGCGCCTCACCACACGGGTGGAGTCCGCTCTCCCCACCCTAAATGTAAGATTCCACAGTACACCCGTTTCCTGCTCAGGTTCCCAAAATAGCATTTAATTTGAAATCTCGCGTCTAAGACTTAGGTGGGTGAGTCACCCATGTAAGACTTAGGTGTGAGAGATGCCCATGCAAGACTTAGGTTTGTGAGTCAAACATTCAAGGGCTAGGTAAACAGTCCATTAATTATTTAGGTGGTCGAGCCACCCAGTCATTACCTGAGTGAGTATAACAACAATTATTTAGGTGGGGAAGGCAATCATCCATTACCTAGATAAGCAAACTGCCATTTATTTAGATGGGCGAGACACTCATTAAAGATCTAGGTAAACAAACAACTAATTATTGATATGGGTGAGTCCCCAATTATGCAGGTAGATGTGCTATTCATCCAAGATCGAGATGGGTGATCCCCTTTCCCCCACACCAAGAATTATGTTGGTGAACCAATATCCAGGCTGCCACTTGCGGGCCGTTTCTCCATTCTCGAAGTTGCCCCTTCAGTGTAGGGGGCACCTGGCCACACTACCAACCTGTACTCACCTAGTTGTACTCACCTAGTTGTGCTTGCGGGGGTTGAGCTCTGGCTCTTTGGTCCCGCCTCTCAACCGTCAATCAACAGGTGTACAGTTTCCTGAGCCTAATGGGCTCTATCATATCTACATTTGAAACTGTGTATGGAGTCAGCCTCCACCACATCGCTTCCTAATGCATTCCATTTGTCAACCACTCTGACACTAAAAAAGTTCTTTCTAATATCTCTGTGGCTCATTTGGGCACTCAGCTTCCACCTGTGTCCCCTAGTGCGTGTGCCCCTTGTGTTAAACAGCCTGTCTTTATCAACCCTGTCGATTCCCCTGAGAATCTTGAATGTGGTGATCATGTCCCCCCTAACTCTTCTGTCTTCCAACGAAGTGAGGTTTAATTCCTGCAGTCGCTCCTCGTAGCTCATACCTCTCAGCTCGGGTACTAGTCTGGTGGCAAACCTTTGAACCTTTTCCAGTTTAGTCTTATGCTTGACTAGATAGGGACTCCATGCTGGAGCCGCATACTCCAGGATTGGTCTGACATATGTGGTATATAATGTTCTGAAAGATTCCTTACACAAGTTTCTAAAGGCCGTTCTTATGTTAGCCAACCTGGCATATGCTGCTGATGTTATCCTCTTGATATGAGCTTCAGGGGACAGGTCTGGCGTGATATCAACCCCCAGGTCTTTCTCTCTCTCTGACTCTTGAAGTATTTCATCTCCCAAATGATACCTTGTATCTGGTCTCCTGCTTCCTACCCCTATCTTCATTACATTACATTTGCTTGGGTTAAACTCTAACAGCCATTTGTTCGACCATTCCTGCAGCTTGTCCAGGTCTTCTTGAAGTCTCAAGCTGTCCTCCTCTGTCTTAATCCTTCTCATAATTTTGGCGTCGTCAGCAAACATTGAGAGGAATGAGTCTATACCCTCTGGGAGATCATTTACGTATATCAGAAACAGGATAGGTCCAAGTACAGAGCCCTGTGGGACTCCACTGGTGACTTCACGCCAGTCTGAGGTCTCACCCCTCACTGTAACTCTCTGTTTCCTATTGCTTAGGTACTCCCTTATCCACTGGAGCGCCCTACCTGTTACTCCTGCCTGTTTCTCCAGCTTATGCATCAACCTTTTATGGGGTACTGTGTCAAAGGCTTTCCGACAGTCCAAAAAAATGCAGTCCGCCCACCCTTCTCTTTCTTGCTTAATTCTTGTCACCTGATCGTAGAATTCTATCAAGCCTGTAAGGCAAGATTTACCCTCCCTGAACCCATGTTGATGGGTTGTCACGAAGTCTCTTCTCTCCAGATGTGTTACTAGGTTTTTTCTCACAATCTTCTCCATCACCTTGCATGGTATACAAGTTAAGGACACTGGCCTGTAGTTCAGTGCCTCTTGTCTGTCACCCTTTTTGTATATTGGTACTACATTAGCAGTCTTCCATATTTCTGGTAGGTCCCCCGTTTCCAGTGACTTACTATACACTATGGAGAGTGGTAAGCAAAGTGCTCCTGCACACTCTTTCAATACCCATGGCGAGATTCCATCCGGCCCAACAGCTTTTCTCACATCCAGCTCCAATAGGTGCTTTTTGACCTCATCTCTTGTAATTTCGAACCTATCCAAGGTCACCTGGTTTGCTGCCACCTCTCCCAGCGCCGTGATATCTCCCTGTTCTATTGTAAAGACCTCCTGGAACCTTTTGTTGAGTTCTTCACACACCTCTTTGTCATTCTCTGTGTACCTGTGTACCCTAGCAGGTGTAACCTCCCAGGAATACCAACAATTATTGAGCTATTTATGCTACACTTTGGCCTCTTAGTCGTGTTAATCTTGATAGTTTAAGTTTTGTATTGAGGCATTGTAAACCCAGAGTGGATTCAGGGTGCCATACACTAAGTAAATTAAATGTACAAAGAATATATATATATATATTATATATATATATATATATATATATATATATATATATATATATATATATATATATATATATATATATATATATATATATATATATATATAAGTTTGATCTAGATTGTGTCGTATTTTTCAAAGAATTTTTGCATGGTTGGGCAATATTGCAATGTATGTTATGTAAATTTCCGATGAGATGTGTGTCATAAAACACTGGTGTGTGCGTAGTGTGGATGAGGACCATGCCAGAAACGTGTGTGTGAATGGCTGAGAGATTGTAAGATAAGCTGTAAGAAAGTCCCACACCTTCCTCCACAAAATATAAATTGTAACTGATAAATTTTATCGTTTTTTAATCTTACCTTCTCTGACGTAGCATTACGGACTTGATTAAATAAATCCAGAATAGGCAACATAGCGGAACATGTTGTCACCAAACTCTTGGATGCAGCATAACAAGCGCTGAGTAAAGCCGACCACAATAGGCAACATAACCAAAGTAAACTCCGGATAGGCTACATAACGAAGCCCACCGCCGCTCCTCAAATGCCTGCCGCGGCCAGGCTGCTTAACTATATCATCTCTACCACGCCGGGAATCTGGCTGATAGCGTGATTTTAGCCGAAATAATAATTCGCTGGTTGCCAGTGTTGGAAATTTTACCCACTTTATCAACATTATTATCTATGAAATGTATTATTTCTATATCATATCAAAATCATATCAGAATCACTTCAGATTCATTAAATCCTCCATCTGGATCCTACATGACAATGCCACTATGATCACGTACACCATAAGGCCAGTGGTGCCTACGCGACTTTGTACATGATTTCTTAAGGATCTAGAAACTTCAAGAATATCTTAATTAATAAACTACTGGAACATCAGTCGATTTCCGGTGAGGATTAAATCAAATCCTTAATAAGGATCAATAGTACTATTAAGTACTACTTATAATATATAAATCCTATATCTATTTATATTATAATCATATCTTATCTCAATAATATGTCTAGACAGTAAAAATAATCGATACATATTCATTGAAGGCTACCTCGCTGAGGGAGAATGGAACGATGGCTGGGAGAGAAGCGACCACCACCGCCCGAGGGAGATCGTTTTATTTACAGAGTGAACATGTGGCAGTGCCTTGCGAACTTTTTCAGTAAAGGACACCACACTAACGTATCATTATCATCAGTGATTACCCTCTAGAACTGGGGAAGTACCTGGACAATATATATATAAGGTAAAATACCTAGTACTTTATCTGAATAAGAGTGCGGAGTGGCACTTGATATTGGGCCTTGATATGCAAGTAAGCATCCCGGGATAGTGTACCCCAGGGTAGCGTACCCATGGGTAGTGTACCCCAGGATAGTGTACCCATGGGTAGCGTACCCATGGGTAGTGTAGCCCAGGGTAGCGTACCCATGGGTAGTGTACCTCACGGTAGCGTACCCATGGGTAGAGTACCCCAGGATAGTGTACCCATGGGTAGTGTACCCCAGGATAGCGTACCCTTGGGTAGTGTACCCCAGGATAGCATACCCTTGGGTAGTGTACCCCAGGATAGTGTACCCATGGGTAGTGTACCCCAGGATAGCGTACCCATGGGTAGTGTACCCCAGGGTAGCGTACCCATGGGTAGTGTACCCCAGGATAGTGTACCCTTGGGTAGTGTACCCCAAGATAGCGTACCCTTGGGTAGTGTACCCCAGGATAGCGTACCCTTGGGGTAGTGTACCCCAGGATAGCGTGATCACAACACTTGTGTGAAACATTAAGAGTGAGCACATCCTTAAGATACGAGCAGAGGCCAGGGGCTCGTGCCACACGACAGGGAACGTAAACAACATTAATGAAACGCTAGAAGCCGCAACATATTGGGCACAACGCTGGCATTAAAGTTCTGAGAAGTAAAACCTAAGTAAAACAACAAAAAGTAAAAATAAGTAAAAGCCCAAGTAAAGTCTCAGATGATGGCTATCTGACGTCAAAATGCGACGTTCTATTAGGAGGACGGGTCGCAGAGTTTGTAACTGACAAATCTCACTAGTTATCGAGGTCTCTCCTCGAATTTGAGATCGGGTCTCAAAGTAGAGTTGTTAGGCAGGGGTCCATGACAGGATCAGGAGGGAAGCAAAGTTAGTGCACTTGGCCCACTGACATAACACCCAGACTGGAGCCGGTCGGCCGAGCGGACAGCACGCTGGACTGTGATCCTGTGGTCCTGGGTTCGATCCCCGGCGCCGGCGAGAAACAATGGGCAAAGTTTCTTTCACCCTATGCCCCTGTTACCTAGCAGTAAAATAGGTACCTGGATGTTAGTCAGCTGTCACAGGCTGCTTCCTGGGGTGGAGGCCTGGTCGAGGACCGGGCCGCGGGGACACTAAAAGCCCCGAAATCATCTCAAGATAACCTCAAGACTCCAACACACTATATTCGTGTGGCTGGTCTTAAGTATTGTAACCACTTCTCTACAGCTCCTTAAGAATAACACCAAGCAAGAGGCGAATCCTTTGACAACTTGGCTGATCTTTTTTCATACCAACAAACAAATTTTTGAGGCGTCGTTCATCCAAAATGCACTCAATTTGGGAGCCAGTTTTGGCAACAGGTTGGCACCCCTGACACACAGCCGTACCAGCAATCAAAATAAATGGTAATACAAAATGATTCTAAATACATTTCTAGTAAGTCCTCTCAGCCGCAGACAGCAGCACGGGAGTACAACACTATTTTACACCGCCTCTCTTTACCTATTTCTATGTATCTAAACTTAACCAATTTCAGGCTATTTGTGGCACTTTATCCCAAACACTACTCCCCATTTTGTACCAGGAGTGCCTGTGAAGCACCTTGAGTGAATACGAAGTACCATATGAGTGCCTGTAAAGCACCTTGAGTGAATACGAAGTACCATATGATGCCTGTAAAGCACCTTGAGTGAATACGAAGTACCATATGAGTGCCTGTAAAGCACCTTGAGTGAATACGAAGTACCATATGAGTGCCTGTAAAGCACCTTGAGTGAATACGAAGTACCATATGAGTGCCTGTGAAGCACCTTGAGTGAATACGAAGTACCATATGAGTGCCTGTGAAGCACCTTGAGTGAATACGAAGTACCATATGAGTGCCTGTGAAGCACTTTGAGTGAATATAAAGCACCATATGAGTGGTTGTGAAGCACAGTGAGTGAATATGAAATACCATACAGGTGAGTGTGAGGTACCGTGAGTGACTGAAGTATCGTGAGTGAATGAGAAATACCGTGAGTGGCTGTGAAGTACCATATTGGTGACTGAAGTATAATGATTGATAGTGACACGGTAATTTTCAACGAAGGACGGATTCTTCCTGGATAATTAAATCACTTGTCATCAGGTATAGTGTGGGCTGTCGACCCGATCCTTATGGGGAAGACAGGGTTATAGGGAGGATGAGGGGTAGAGGAGCAGGGTAAGGGATAGAGGAGCAGGGTGTGGTAGAGGAGCAGGGTAAGGGATAGAGGAGCAGGGTAAGGGTAGAGAGAGCAGGGTAAGTGGTAGAGGAGCAGGGTAAGGGGTAGAGGGCAGGTAAGTGGGTAGAGGAGCAGGGTTAAGGGTAGAGGAGCAGGGTAAGTGATAGAGGAGCAGGGTAAGTGATAGAGGAGCAGGGTAATTGGTAGAGGAGCAGGGTAAGTGGTAGAGGAGCAGGGTTAAGGGTAGAGGAGCAGGTAAGTGATAGAGGGAGCAGGGTAAGTGATAGAGGAGCAGGGTAAGTGGTAGAGGAGCAGGGTAAGTGGTAGAGGCCCTGCTCCTCTATCCCCTTACCCTGCTCCTCTACCAATTACCCTGCTCCTCTACCCCTTAACCCTGCTCCTCTACCCATTACCCTGCTCCTCTACCCCTTAACCCTGCTCCTCTCATTACCGTCTACCTTAACCCTGCTCCTCTACCCATTACCCTGCTCCTCTACCCCTTAACCCTGCTCCTCTACCTTACCCTGCTTCACCCACCCTGCTCCTCTACCTTCCCTGTCTCTACCCCTATGCTCCTCTACCCTTACCCTGCT
>WNGS01000337.1:7974943-8011051 GCA_020271785.1 Procambarus virginalis | reverse complement strand
CTGAGGTCTCATAAACGAGTTTCTAGCTAATCGACGATAAATTCTATGAAGATATTACATATTTCTGATTTTATTATTATATTAGCCATAAATAAAACTTAGGACTAACTCAACAAAATGATGAGTCATAATCATTTTTGGGCCAAGCCTATTAATTATTTTGTGCGTTCAATATAAAATACTTGAAAATATATAACGAAAATACAATTAGTTTTCACTGCCATAATAAAGAGGGTTAGTAATTAGTTAATGTGTATCAAATATAAAATAACACAAAAGAGTCACAATTAGTAACACAGAAGGAACTAACGTATATATTGATGGTAGCTAAACTTAAAAAAATAAGTGGTATTGAAGATACAAGACGTCCCTCATACATAACCAATAAAGCTCTGCTTTATTCCATCACGTGAGACCGATGAACATATTTCATGGGTGGCTTCTTTAGTAATTTACCATAAATCTGTAGTAATGCAAAAAGAAAATGAGAGCGTTTGTGCACAGTATACACTGAAATCTTCAGGGCTTCGCTGAAGAAATATGTGAAATAATTTATTACAACGAGAATAAGAAAGCTATGCAGGCGATGAGTCACAATAACGTGGCTGAAGTATGTTGACCAGACCACACACTAGAAGGTGAAGGCACGACGACGTTTCGGTCCGTCCTGGACCATTCTCCTTTCTTACAGCTAAGAAAGCTGTAAGCAAGGTAGGGTGGAAAGCAGAGGAGAGGGATGATTGAAGTGATATTGTGGTGTACGGGGGAGGGTGGAACCAGTCTCGGGCAGTTTACAACCCTCAATCTCTCATAAAACAATTTGAATTATTCATGCCGTCTCCGCTCGCGACAACATTCTCTTACTGTTTTTGGTCTGCCTATGATTCCGATTATCTTATTTTTCCGAATCATTAAACACCTGGCCGTGTGCCAGTCTTCGCCAGGCGTCTGTATAACTGGCAACCAGCGAATTATTATTTCGGCTAAAATCACGCTGTCAGCCAGATTCCCGGCGTGGTAGAGATGATAAGTTAAGCAGCCTGGCCGCGGCAGGCATTTGAGGAGCGGCGTTGGGCTCCGTTATGTAGCCTATCCGGAGTTTACTTTGGTTATGTTGCCTATTGTGGTCGGCTTTACTCAGCGCTTGTTATGTTGCGTCCAAGAGTTTGGTGACAACATGTTCCGCTATGTTGCCTATTCTGGATTTATTTTAATCAAGTCCGTAATGCTACGTCAGAGAAGGTAAGATAATAAAACGATAAAATTTATCAGTTATCATTCATATTTTGTGGAGGAAGGTGTGGGACTTACTTACAGCTTATCTTACAATCTCTCAGCCGTTCACATACACGTTTCTGGCATGGTCCTCATCCACACTACGCACACACCAGTGTTTAATGAACACACATCTCTCCGGAAATTTACATAACATACATTGCAATATTGCCCAACCATGCAAAAATTCATTGAAAAATACAACACAATACAGAGCAAAACTTGATTGTTTTAAAATGCACAGCCTATTTTGGATAACTCATAAATACAAAAAATAATATATATATATATATACTTTGTACATTTAATTTACTTATTGTATGGCACCCTGAATCCACTCTGGGTTTACAATGACTCAATACAAAACTTAAACTGTCAAGATTAACACGACTAAGAGGCCAAAGTGTAACATAAATAGCTCAATAATTGTTGGTATTCCTGGGAGGGTTCACCTGCTAGAGTACACAGGCTGGTAGTGTGGCCAGGTGCCCCCTACACTGAAGGGGGAAGTTCGAGAATGGAGAATCGGCCCGCAAGTGGCAGCCTGGATGTTGGTTCACCAACTTAATTGTTAGTGTGGGGGAAAAGGGGATCACCCACTTTAATCTTGGATGAGTGGCACATCTACCTGCATAACTGGGCGACTCACCCATATCAACAATTAAATGTTTGTTTACCTAAATCATGAATGAGTGACTCATCCATTTATAAATAAATGGCAGTTTGCGTATCTAGGTAACGGATGATTGGCTCACCCACTTTAAATAATTGATGATATAGTCAGCCAGGTAATGGATGATTGGCTCGTCTACTTAAATAATTGATGGTATAGTCACCCAGGTAATGGATGATTGGCTCGCTTACTTAAATAATTGATGGTATAGTCGCCCAGGTAATGAATGGGTGGCTCGACCACCTAAATAATTAATGGTCTGTTTACCCAGGCCTTGAATGTTTGGCTCACAGACCTAAGTCTTGCATGGGCATCTCTCACACCTAGGTCTTAATGGGTGACTCACCCACCTAGGTCTTAAATGGGTGACTCGTCCACCTAGGTCTTACACGCGAGAGTTCAAATAAATGCTATTTTGAGAACCTGAGCAGGAAACAGGTGTGCTGTGGAATCTTACATTTAGGGTGGGGAGAGCGGACTCCACCCGTGTGGTGAGGCGCTGCTGTAGGCGCTGAGGGAGTCGCTGAGGTTCTCTCCTTTGATGCGCGTCATGTCGGTGTGGGGGGCAGTGAGGCTACTGTGGTAGCCGAAGTCGGGCAGGATGAACATGTCAGCCTGGGTAGTGTGGCTGAGAGATGGAGACCCGACCGACTGTGGAGATCCGTCCCCAGTGCTGTGATGATCGGAGGAGTCTTCGTGAAGACGACCAGCGCTGTAAATCCCCGCATTGGTGCCCAAAACGTGCACTGAGTCGTATGTGGGAGATGAGCGGCTGGTCGTGAAACCCTGGCTAGCGGAGGTATCGGAGTAAGTAGCCATAGGCGTGAGAGCCTCTTGTGGGGAGCGCTGGGCGTGGTAGGCGTTGTGTGAAGGTGCTGGGCACGTTGAGGCGTTGCCGAGACCTATTCCGGGGCTCCACACTGCTGGTATCCCTGGTAGAAGCCTGTGTTGTGATGAGAAGGGTGGGCGTAGCCGCTCTGAAGACCCGACCACTGGTAGTGTGCGGGGGTGACAGCCGTGGAAGGCGTGACGGTAACGGAGGGTTGGTGATGATGGTGTCCCCATGACTGCTGCCTCCACTCCGCTGTCAGCCCAGCCAGGCCGTAGCTGCTAACGCAAGGCTGCTGCTGAGACATGCCGCTCACTGAAACATAGAACATAGAATAACATGTAAATGATCTGGGAATAATGATGTCTTACGAGCTAACATTTAGGGAGCATAACCAAGCAAATATTGCGTCAGCTAGAAAAATAATAGGATGGAATAATAATAGGAAAATAAAAAATAATATATAAATAACTTTCAAATCCAGGGATCCCGTCATAATGATTATACTATTCAAATCACTGTTGTCCCGCCTTGAGTACTGCTTGATACTCACTTCCCCTCCCAGAGCAGGAGAGGTTGATGAAGTAGAGGGAATACAGAGAACATATACGGCACGAATAGACACGATAAAGCTCCTAAATTGTTGGAATCGTCTCAAAGCGTACTAGACTTTGAAAGAGAAATTGAAAACATGCCCATGCACTCGGCCCCAGGTCCAGATTCATGGAATTCAATATTTATAAAGAAATGCAAAGTGCCGGTAGCACAGGCACTCATTATAGTGCCTTGGAGCACTATAATGGAAGAGCTTGGACACAGGGGAGATACCAGATGCACTTAAAGTAGCAGACATAGCCCCTCTACACAAGGGAGGGAGCAAAGCATTGACAAAGGATTATAGACCAGTTACACTAACATCGCACATAATAAAAGTATTTGAGAGAGTGATTAGGAGTCAGGTCACCAATTTCATGGAGACCAATGACCTTCACAACCCAGGCCAACATGGATTTCGAGCGGGAAGATCGTGCCTCTCACAGCTACTTGATCACTACGATAAAGTCACTGAGGCATTAGAAGAAAAACAGAATGCTGATGTGATATACACGGACTTCCCAAAGGCTTTCGATAATGTGACCATGGCATGATAGCACACAAAATGAAGTCAATACGAATAACCGGTAAAGTAGGACGCTGGATACTCAGTTTCTGTCAAAACAGGACTCAACGAGTAACTGTCAACCACATAAAATCTAGTCCNATATCTCTGCACTACAGACACTTAGTACATAGAAATGATCCTCTGGTATGTGTTTATGTGGGTTTTAATATTTCTAATAAAACAAGCTTTGCCAGTTTGATACTTTCAGTGTCAGTGATCCTAGAAAACATCCTAGAAATCCTAGAATCCTGTAAAAAAAATTCAATAATCCTAGAAAACAAAGACATTTCTTATAAGGGAATTATTTTCTCAATGCTGGCACTAATATTTATAGCTAATATTATAGCCATAATATAATCTACAAAAATTTGCCTGTTGCCTTGAAATTTTCAGTTTTAACCCTTAACTATTTCACGCTCTGTGCGAGCGAGCCTCTCACTATCTAAGGTGGGTCTGGGTATTTCCACGCTCCCCGGAGCGTGCGGTAATTCTGAAAAGTGTATACTGTACTGTACTCTTTTCAACTTTGTCACCTCAATTCTCGTCCTAGGATTTTCAATTTGGTATCATTGTGTTCGAAATAGAATTCTCTACAGGACTAAATGCATATAAAGCCCAAAAGCCCTGTGAGAAAGTGAGAGCGTGTTACCCGGGAACGCGCATGTGTAATAATATGTGTACACTCTCTTCACTTTGGACATCTCAATTCTTGTCCTAGGTCTTTCATTTAGTATCATTGTGTTCAGAATAGAATTCCCTATAGGAGTATATGCAAATATAAAGTCCAAAAGCCTGGCACCCCACCCACAGCAAACAGAGAAAGTGACGGAGCATTACCCCAGTGAGCGCTAATACAGAACAATAAAATGGGTATACTCTTCAACTTTGTTACCTCAATTCTGGTCCTAGGTCTTTCATTTTGGTATCAATGTATTCACAATGAAATTCCCTACGGGAGTATATGCATATAATGCCCAAAACCGTGGCTCGCCCCTCCCGCAGCCACCGCCAATTTAGCACGCAATACTGCGTCGTTACCGGGCAATAGTGTTAAGCTGGTATGGTGAGTGCAGACAACAGGTGACCAGACAGATTCAGCAGATGATGCTACCTACCTCCCTCCCTCAGCATTACTCCACCCACACAGTGCTAATTATCACAACAATCCTGCTATTATTCCAATCCTGGTCATTTTATCAGTCAGGGGTCTTCTGTAATACTGTCATCGCCAAATAATAGCAGTTACATATTTATTTTGAAATTTTTAGGCAATCCTGTGGTCACAAGTTGAACAGCAATACTGTTAGCTTATGCTGCGTGCGCCAGCCTTGGTTGCTCACACAGTACTGTGGCTCGCACACCGGAGAATGTTGCCCAAGATTTTTTATAAACATTGCGTCAGTTTACAAGAGCTCTGAGGAAGCCGATATGAATCCTGTGTAGCTGCGGGCCATTTGAATTGTGGCTGGCACCCTACGTCGTATGCCATGCGCACGGTGGGACATGTTACTCTGGTCGTATATATATGCCATGCACAGTTTAAGGGTTAATTATTCGTTTTATAAAATAAAGTATGGTATTTCATATATAACACTTAATAGCAAGATAGATTCAGTATATTACAAAAATTCATTGTTATGATTGAAATACAAATTTGCAAGTGGCCTCAGATATTATTAGAGTAAAGGATCATGTGGAAAGACATTAAGAAACACTGGAATGTGCACTCATAAACATTGGGGAGAGAGCACTCATTAACATAGAGATAACTCATAAATATGAGGGAAAACACTTACAGTATTAACATAGGAGAATATTCATTAACATAGGAGATCACCCTTATAAACATTGGAAAGCACCTCATAAACACTTGAAAATAAGGCATTCCAGTCTTTAATAGGCCATTCCCCTCATGTGTATGGGTGAATGCCCTATTAAACAAGGGACACCACTCTAATAAATAGGAGACCACCCAAGTAAAAGGTGGCATCCTTATAAATACTTTAGTAGGGTGATCTCATAAAGGTAGGAGAGCATCCCTAGTAAATCAGAGGAAAGTGCCGTTATGAACATAGAAGAGCACCATAATAAAGAGAGGAAAGTGCCGTTATGAACATAGAAGAGCACCATAATAAAGAGAGGAAAGTGCCGTTATGAACATAGAAGGGCACCATAATAAAGAGAGAAAGTGCTCACATAGAGATAGGAGAGTGCCCCATAAATGTTGGCAAGGACCCTAGTAAAACTTAGGAAAGTTCTCTCGAAATGGTAAAAAAATTGCACTCATACAAAAAATTAAGATCAAAATGCAGAGAGAGAAAAAAGGAAGGAAATATTTTTATTATAACTTATGCTAAAAGTTTTTTCATTTCAGATCCTAAAACCCGGCATGTCATACAACGCAAGTATAAATCTGCAATGGTAAGCTAAACTGATGATTTGGTGTAAAAAATAAGTAATTTTAATATTTGTAGATAATTATTATATTCAATTTTCTACAGCTATAAAATGAGGACTAAATGAGATTGATTAAGATTGAACAATGAATAAATGTTCTCTGTTTTCATGTATTCATTGATAAAGTAAATTATATTTGAATAAATGTTACATGAACAAATACAGTATTAATGAGAATAAGAAAGCTCTTCATATTATATAATAAAATGGGTAACAAAAGTATTGTACACCAAGCTGATGCTAGACTTTATAGAAGGAATTTCACCTGAAAGGGCTTGATAAAATCGAACAGAGATACATAATGATAGAAGGGAAATTATAACCCTATGTACATTACAATTTTATTTAAATTTGTTAACACATTTAGTTTTCTGAATTTATTTATATATATATATATATATATATATATATATATATATATATATATATATATATATATATAATATATATATATATATATATTATATATGCGAACAAGCCTGAATGGTCCCCAGGACTATATGCGAATGAAAACTCACACCCCAGAAGTGACTCGAACCCATACTCCAGGAGCAACGCAACTGGTATGTACAAGACGCCTTAAACCACTTGACCATCACGACCGGACAAAATGAGGTGATAGCCGAAGCTATTTGAACCACCCCACCGCCGGCACTCGGATGGTTATCTTGGGCATAGCATTACTCCCAGTTGCGTTGCTCCTGGGAGTATGGGTTCGAGTCACTTCTGGGGTGTGAGTTTTCATTCGCATATAGTCCTGGGACCATTCAGGCTTGTTCGCATTTGTGTTCCTCACGTGTGCCCCAAAGAATGAGGTGATTTGGTAAAATGCTATGCCCAGATAACCATCCGAGTGCCGGCGGTGGGGTGGTTCAAATAGCTTCGGCTATCACCTCATTTTGTCCGGTCGTGATGGTCAAGTGGTTTAAGGCGTCTTGTACATACCAGTTGCGTTGCTCCTGGGAGTATGGGTTCGAGTCACTTCTGGGTGTGAGTTTTCATTCATATATATATATATATATATATATATATATATATATATATATATATATATATATATATATATATATATATATATATATATATATATATATATATATATATATATATATATATATTATATACTGTATTAGTCTTAACTGTGCTGATACAGTTAAGACTTTGATACCCAGGAATGCATGTATAAGAGATCATCAGATCATCATAAGGCTCATTAGATAAACAAAAAAAATTAATAGCACCCCTGTGTGCATATAACTAACTTTGTCCAGACTATATTTAAGTAATGTACAATTCTTTCCACAGGCAGATCAGATTTGCTATGCAGTGTGTGTGTGTTCTCATATATGGCTGCTGGCAGTGAGCAGAAAAAAATGGAAGTGGCCCAAGAGCATGCCAAGCTTGCTGCCGCTGCTGCTGCTGCTGCTGCTGCTGCTGCTGCTCATAGGAGGCAATGAATAAGCAATTAGATTCCTGTAACTATGGTTTTATATAGTATGACCAAGTATTTTGTATTGAAAAAATGTACATTAAAATATTCATGATCAGATAATTGTGATGCCATTAAAATTTATACGAGTTTACTTGAAAATAATTTTTTTCAATTTTGTAAGTACAGTAATGAATATTATAAATATATTGATCGTACACTACTTTAAATTATAACTATGATCAAAATGCAATAAATCTTATAGTATTGTAGTATTACAGGTGTAGTGTGTAGTGGTAAATACGAAATTTATCGTGAATATGATGCTATAAAAAATTTTGTATGATAAAGTTCAAACTTTTACTTGGTAATTTGTTTTTTTTTTTTTTTTTACATTTTTGTGTCTCTCGGATAAACTACTCTGCTTTACTGAATTGCATGTTTTATTAGATTCTAATTCCTCATTGGATGGATGGTTGGGAAATGTTTTAGTTTTTGTAAGCATATTTTGAATTTGAAAATGAACATTTTGCAGTGCAGTCAGATCATTAAAGCAAGTCATTAGACTACAGCATTAACAAAATTTATAAGAGTGATAATTTGCGAGAAATACACGGGGGTTATATGTGTAGGAAAATTATAAAATAAAGCACAAACATTCATAATATAGTTAGTTCAGAAAAAAAACAAGTATTTTGTTAATTCTTGGCATGTAAAATAAAATAAAATTTCCTTTAATGTCTTAAACTCCAATGCATCAGTAGTTAAAGAGTCATCAATAAGTTATATTTTTCATTTACAGTATTGACCCAATGATTAGACAACCACCTCTGTACAGCAGCAATGATATCAGTGATTTTAAGCTTGTCTATCATGGCAGATAGTTATTTTTATTGTTATAGATTGTATGTGAAATATTGTAAAAAAAAAAAAAATTGATAGACACTGGTAGTGCACTGGTGCTATTAAATTAGTATTACATTGTAGAATATTTAGTAATAATTTTTACAATAAGTGTTGTAAATGTTTTTAATATTTGTGTAAATTACTGTACATTGTGTAGATAATTTGCATATTGTTATTGTAAGTACTGTAGGTATGTGATGTGTGCAAGCCACATAAATGTGCATGTGTTTTGTTATTGGCTTTCTGAGTTTGTTCCGTGTGTAACTAGAAATCAGTGCCTATCACACAGTAATATAAATCTTAGGTGTAGATTAGTTTAGTAGAAGGTTCAAAGTTACTTCTGTTACCTAGATTAGGTTTGTAGATAAATGCACCTATTACATTTTATATAAATATATGGAGTTTGATGATAAAAACATAATTTTTTACAGTGGGGTATGAATAAAACTGCAGTGAATACCATTACAATCCAGTAATTAATAGTTTATATTTTCTTAATTTTTATTTTCTATGTAAAGTTGCCAATATTAACTATGTAGATTTTCAATTTCTCTCCTTTAAATATTTGACCTTATGTGTTCATGTAGTCTTACTCATTATGGGTTCTAAGTAGCGTTATTCTTATGAGGGAATTATTCAGTATAGTAGGGATGAATTACAGGAAATAATAACATGATAATTTTTTTTTAGCATTTTTCATGACTAATGTCTTTATATTTGAGCTCTACATACTATTAAGAAATGTGTATAATTTACTTGATGGTCTGAATTAAAACAAGAACAAAACAACCCTCAGCAGAACATGTAATTACACTGAACACACTTAGGTAATTACATTTTTGCTTTGACAAAATTGATGTTCACACGCTAGAGGTTTTGTACTAGAAAATGCAAAGCTAATCCTTAATATTTCAACTCAAAGTTGTATAGAAACATGAGAAGTCTTATCATTTAACATGCTATTAGTGTATTTATGGCATGGATAATTAATCAGTATTAATGACAGTGTTTATATAGTTGATAAATGCTGAGTTTTAACCAGCAGATTTTTAAGTTGTGTACATTTATGCTTGTATACTTAACATTAATTTCTTGATGCAATAATATATGAAAACAGAATTATAATGGATTTGATGTCCTTCGAATCATACGTTTTTTTCCATATTCATGTATTGATTTATTTTCAAATCAATTTACATTGAATGCGTTATACACTATATTTGTGTTATAAGTGCATTGTAATGCTATTTTCATGATAATCGGAATTTAAAATTTAACCCAAGAGGAAAGTGTGTGTGTGCAAGAAAATTTTACCTTGCCATGTATAGCCGTTGCAAGGAAGGTACCACTTGTCATGTTCAGTTTTGTACTACTTGTACAAAACATCTGCATAAATACTGTTGTCTCATCCTATAGGTTTGACCTGCAGCTCAGTGCATCACTCTTGGGAGTAATACATGTATCTTAGACTTTTTTTTTTTTTTACTGCTTGAATATTGTCCTATGATAACTTTTCTTTATTTTATCTTCCACTGAAGTTTTCCCATCAATATTTTGTACTGGTAACCAGTTGAAAAGCATGAGTTTTGACTTAAGTATTATTATTATATAACGCAGTGCAAGACATGGCCTCTCGAAGGGTTCGTGTACACACATTCATTACCAAAGATTCACAAGATTATGAATTATGTTATCTTATTGATATAATGTCTTCTTTATAACAAGCATTTTTGTACTGTTCTATACTGTATTATATTAGTCATTTTTCTATACATTAATATATTTAGTTTCAGTAATTTAATTACCTATACAGAGTATTGAATTAAGTAGTGAAGTTATTATTTTAATTAAGTGTATACTTGGGGTCAGTTATTGAATAATTTCATGTAATTTAATTTAGTTTTGTTGTTATTCAGTTACAAGGAAGTTAGTATAATGATGGTGAGATTTATTCCAATACCCATCTGCCCATAATGCCAAAGAATAATACTAACCCTAGTCGCCAACTAGCCAAAAATTCCTTAATATATATATTCTCTGTGTTCCTTCATAATTGTGATGCGATGACGTGTCTACATGTCAACAGAACAAAATAGTAATTAAATTTCAAACTGTAGTATATAAAAAAAAACTTGAGCTGGAATTATATCTAATATTTGTCCTGCATTTATATATACTGTAAATATGTTCACTCGTGTCTGGCAGTTACTAGCAGTACTTCTCACCAATTTTTCAAGTAAAGGTTTTAATGTCTTGACATTTTGGTATATTTTGCAAAAATGTTTCACCTATATTTGTTTTTGTATACACTGAAAAATACATTTTTTCTGAAATATTAACTATGTTTATGTATTAATTTATGTATTGTATCAAACAATTTGATGATGCAGATTTTTTTTATGGAAATTTAAATTATTATTAGTCTCTGTAGCAGAGTCAAAGTTGGAAATATTCTTGCATCAATTTATCTAATGTTGAGATCCATTTTAGTACCACAAGCATGAAATGTATTCATGTTCTAAGAAATCAGAAATAATGTTATTTTTCACATGTGACTTTTATGTGCCTTTAATATTAACAAAAATGATCAATAAATTTTCAGTGCACTGAGCGTAGTCTTGGTGAGTAGTAATACAGTATGGGAAGGGTCACATCTAATCTTAATTTTCTTTATCAGATAGTTATACTGTATATCAGGGTGATGGAATCTGTTTTCAGGCAACTGCCTGAATTGTTTCAGTATCAGTTTAACTAATGCTTCAGTATTAGCTTAACTAATGCTTCAGTATTAGCTAAACTAATTCTGACTGGTTTAAAATATTTCCTTATCCTGTTAAAAACCACACTCTTCATGTAGATATTAAATTTGTGTGATATTTTGTTCTGTTTATTATTACATATCCATGTATAGCTTTAAGATCAACACGGGACTAAGAAATTGTGATGTTAATAATTGCTGTAGTTCTTTCAATATCTTGACTGTACTTTTTCTGACTTAGAATCTTTGTCTTTTCTTATTATTGTCTGAGAGATAAGTGGTTAAATTTATTCCATAATATGCAAACCATGTGATTTAAAAGTCATGTAGAGGATCTTTATATGACTTAACACAATATATTAAAACAAACAAGCCTAGTCAGTTTATGACACTATTTACACAAAATATTGTTCTCTGTAATAAAATAAAGTTGCTGCATTTAGTCATCAATTAATGTGTAAAATTAATGAATTTCCTGAAAAATATTACTCGTGTCTTTAATCTCTCAAACAGGAATATTACGTAATTGTATAATACGGTCTTCAGTAACTTTTGAAACTGTTAACTACTTGCACTACATTCATCATAAAATTGAGCCTCATAATTGAATTATTATTATATAATTTATACAGTATATATATTATTATAATATATATATATATATATATATATATATATATATATATATATACATATACATATATACATACCTATATGCATGCAAAGAAGTTTGAATGGTCCCTAAGCCAATGTGCAACCAAAAACTCCTCACCCCTGAAGGATTCGAACTCAGATAGCCAGGGCTCCATGAACCTCAATGTATCCAGTACTATACCAACTAGACCATACTGATTAATATTTGTAATCAGTATGGTCTAGTTGGTTTAGTACTGGATACATTGCGGTTCATGGAGCCCTGGCTGTCTGGGGCTGTCTGGGTTGTACCCTCTCATTATAATGCTATAAGCAAGTGTATAAATGATGGAGGCTGACTCCTACCAATAAATTACATGCCCTCAAATCTGACCTATCCCCCATAATCTTCTTCCTGCAACTGTAATAGGAAGGTGAACATTATTGGCTTAGTTATATTTCTCCCACACAGTTAAATCATAGACACTGAATTAAATTAAAACTTTTCCCCTAACTGTTTTAGTAACATTGTTTCACTTGCAGTCATCCATTTCCTAGTTGAATTTCCTGTTTATCGGGACCATTGGAAATTTTGCTTTCCCACAACAGTATTACTTTTGAGCCAGGTGTCTATTGCTAAACTCCTTAGTGAATCTGTCCCCCTTTGATGCCGCTCATCTTATGTCTTTCTAATCTCATATTGGCGTTATGAATGATGTCTAGGAATTTGAGAGTATTCTGTAACACTGTGTTTATAGCTATTCTGGCTTAATGCTTTCTTTAATAACTGCTTACTCTCACAGACAACAATTTACTAAACAACAATGAACTAAATATGGAAAATAATAATAGTTTCTTTATCAAATTTGCAAATTTGTTCTACCAGTTGTCCTAAAAATATTTGTATTTGTACAAAAAACCTCTGCACAACTGATAATGGCTCCACATACCAGAAAATTTAATCCAATTGTCCAAAATGGAAGAGGGGGGGTCCCAATGTGTTCAAAGTAAATCGCTGTACAGTATATGTTTTGGAAAAGGTTAATACACTTCAGATTTGAAAAAAATATACATGGAATACACCACAGTATCTACATAATGATACCTTTCCACTACCATTCACATGCTATTGCTCTACTTATTGCCCAGGTGGTACGGAAATGGTTTGGCACATTTCCTTTCATCTAATGGTCTGTTCACATAGCAGTAAGTAGTAGGTACTTAGGAGTTAGCTTGTTGTGGGGGTCAGTAATTCGGCCTTGGGGAGGGGGGGGACCTCGATAAAAGCCAAAACTTGTATGAATACACTAGCGTCCTGTTCCCTGACACGATGAATTATTGATTATTATTATGGATGGGTCATAGTCTCCTCACAGCATTGACAACTGTAGTATTTTTTTCCTGATCAAACGTTGTGTTAATGGCTTTTCAAAACTGAAAAAAATTAACACAACACTCATTATATGGCCCATTATTGCTTCCTTGCTAGTGTTATCAATAAATAAAGTATAAATTCCAATGCAGAACCAGAAATCCACTGTACACAGAATTGATGCCATGTTTATAGGTACTGTACATAGTACTGTATTGATGCCTTGTTTACAGGTACAGTACTGTACATAGTATTGATAGCATTTTGTTAGGTTTATTTAGCACCACAGGGCTAACAACATTGCAAACCAGGCATGACAGGGCAGATCTCATTGAAACTTTTACCGGACAATTTCTTCGAAAGGTCAGATGTAACAA
Source organism: Procambarus virginalis (assembly GCA_020271785.1). NCBI lineage: Eukaryota > Metazoa > Arthropoda > Malacostraca > Decapoda > Cambaridae > Procambarus > Procambarus virginalis. The sequence continues at coordinate 7,997,180 of WNGS01000337.1, read as the reverse complement.
ACAAGGAGCAATGGTTTCGAGCTCAACAAGCCACAATGTAGGACTGAGAACAAGAGATGCTTTTTCACCCACTGCCTACCTTCCGAAGCCATAAATGCCATGACTGTTGAATTTCTAAATTCAACTGGAAAAGATTATCAAGGAAGATGGAGAGACCTTCAACATGCTGCTGGCTTCCTGTCCTCATCGAGGCCACTAGTGCCAGTGGCCCTCAGGTAAATAGAGGTACTGTACATAGTATTGATATCTTGTTTATATGTATTGTACACAATGTTGATGCCATGTTTATAGGTACTGTAAACAGTATTGATGCCATGTTTACAGGTACTGTAAACAGTATTGATGCCATGTTTACAGGTACTGTATTGTAAACAGTAGTGATGTCATGTTTACAGATACTGTACACAGTATTGATGCCATGTTTACAGATACTGTAACAGTATTGATGCCATGTTTTCAGGTATTGTACACAGTATTGATGCCATATTTACAGGTGCTGAAAACAGTATTAATGCCATGTTTACAGGTACTGTAAACAGTATTGATGCCATGTTTACAGGTTGAGGATGTGCCCACTCAATGTTTCTCACAAGTATTGTGATCACACTACCTTGGGGTACACTACTCTGGGGTATGCTACATTGGGGTACGCTACCCCATGAGTACGCAACCCTGAGGTACGCTATCCTAGGGTACAGTACTCTGGTGTACGCTACCCTGGGGTATGCTACTCTATGGTACACTACCCCGGGATGCTTGCATATCAAGGGCCAATTGTACTCAAAAGCGAACTTTTCCCAATGCTTTAATGCAAAAAAAATAGTATTCGGGTTTCATGCTTGAAGCTGAGCTCACCACTCCAAACACTACAGTCTCATGAACCCAGTGTGTATTTTGTCCTATTATCGTGCACGGATTAGCGAGGCTCCTGCTGATGATGATGAGGAGGAGGAGGAGGCCGTAGAGAAGAAGTACAAAGAGCTGAACAATGTGAAAGAAGAAGAGTAGGTGGTGGTAAAGAGGGAGGAAGAAGAACACAGGGAAGGAGCAGCAGGCACCAGAACCATTCTCAAGAACAAGTCCCTCTCAACCACATCGCGACTCGCCATTATCAACAAATTGCTCCCCAAAATTCTCTGACAATCAGGACGCCGTCAGGTCAGGAAAGAAAAAGGGGCCGATGGAATGAGGTTGACGCGGCTGGGATGGGGTGCCGCTGGAGGGCAGTGAGGCCCTAAGAGGAGGCTGCCTCTCCTCTCGTCAGGGACTAACGCTGGCGACCCCGACCAGACGTAGATAGCAGGAGTGAGCGCCAAGCCATTACAGCTGTATTGCACTTGAAAGGGGGTCAGGATAAGAATTTGAGATGGGACGGAGGGGAAGGAATGGTGCCCAACCGCTTGGACGGTCGGGGATTGAACGCCGACCTGCATGAAGCGAGACCGTCTCTCTACCGTCCAGCCCAAGTGGTTGGGTGTCGTGTGAGGGGAGGGAGTGATGGTGTCGTGTGGGGGGGGGAGGGAGGGAGTGATGGTGTCGTGTAGGAAAGGTAGTGATGGTGTCGTGTAGGAAAGGTAGTGATGGTGTCGTGTAGGAAAGGGAGTGATGGTGTCGTGTAGGAAAAGGAGTGATGGTGCCGTGTGGGGAGAGTGATGGTGTCGTGTGGGGGGGGGGGGAAGTGATGGTGTCGTGTGGGGGGGGAGGGAGTGATGGTGTCGTGTGGGGGGACACGTTTACTGAAATTAACTGATTCTGGTAACAAAATGTGATCAACCTTCCCAACATGGTATATAGCCACATCATTACCCAAAATAACATCCACACCTGGGATGGGCAATTGTTTACTAACGCCAACAGTGCACAAGCCTGGGGTAATGGTGGACCTCAAATTAACATCTGTCAGAGGTACAGTTTGATAACCCTGCAATACTGAAGGACTACATAGTTCCCAATATCACTCTTTACAACATTTGAGAATATACAAGCTGAAATCAATGTTTGGGAAGCGCCAGTGTTTCGTAAGAGAATAGCTGGCTTCCATTTACCATTATTACACAATAATTCTCCGGCATACATGTATGGAGTATATGTGGCTATCCATTGGAGATCTACATTAACATGTTTACTATATCTACTCTGCACACATCTATTCAATATGAGACCCGTAGGTCTTAACTCTGGGTGTTTCTGAAAGCAGGAAGTTATAACATGACCTCATCTCTTGCAATAAGAGCAAAATCTACTGTCAGTGGTTGACCCTGTCACACCCACAGAGGAAAGATGACCCCCCCCCCAACACACACACCATTAACCCGTGAGGAAAGGCAACCTTTCTGCCTACACACACATGACCGTCAGGAAGGGAAGAACACTACTCAAACAAACGTCAAACGTCAGGAAGCAGAAACACATGCACAAAATTGCACTTTTATTGGCTTGGAGGTTTTGGAGTGCTGTGGTGGGGACGTCGACATCCGCCCCCACGGGCACCACTACGTAAAAGACCTGATCTCACTCCTCCGTATACACTGATAAGTAAGCACATACAGGTAATACAGTACAAGTATACAATCATACACATGCGTTGATCCACCATACACGAGCTCACTACACCTGAGGTTTTTTCACGACTGGAGCTAAACTAGAATTTATCTCAATTTGTCCTCCTCAAATGAAAATCCGATCAGCATCTAATGGCCTCGAGGTACTACAAAATGTGAAATTACGAGTAATTTATTGACTTTCATTTTGACTTGAAGTACATTAGCGATAAACTGTTTTTAACGGTGCTAATGATTTTGGGACTCAACGTCCCCACGGCCTGCTCCCTGACTAACTCTGTTTAGGGTTAGTAAGATTCGAAACTATTTACTGGCTAGTGTTAAAAATTTCATAAAATATTCTAACTCATCCTAGCTTAACTTGACACTAGTGTGGAAGGAACCACATTCAAAGTGCCCGCCAAGGGAGACATTTCATAGTGAAGGCAGGACTGTGCCCTGATTGGTGGACGGCGACCGCGCACAGCCTTTCCGCGCAGGTCTTGAGAGGACCAAGAAGACCAGAGACGAACTGCACGTGACCCAGCGCGGACGAAGCCCACCCGGCACCACTTGCACTTAAGATATGTGCTATCCCGCTTACTGATGAGGCCTTGCCATCCTCTACTCTACCTTTCCTGAGAAGCCTAGACTTGCTTCACCTGCCTTCCCCGACGACTACAGTCCAAGGTGAACTATTACGTTTAGTATTATATCACTCCATTGTTACACCACGTGGCGACCCCTCCACACTACTGTTGCTTGTATACAATTGAATTTCCAAAGCCTAACACACAAACAGCAGCAGCAGACAACAATAACAAACATTGCTGTGGTTCCATGAAAGTTATAGATTAGAAACATTATTTTATAATCTTTATCCAACTTATTTACTCAAGACGTGGGATTATAAATAATGAGAGGAATGTATACCATGAATACTCGAGCAATGCCGTCCCTGCAGCTGATGTGCGCCACGACTTTTCTAAACCCCTATTTCTCCCTCCCTCCGGAAGACAATTTAATAATGCACTGTATTCATTATTCACTTAAAGACTCGAGAGGTAACACTCACTGTGCACGGGGAGACATCTCCCGTCACGCAGGGTGCAGTCGCACCTCCACAGATCTCCAGTATCAGCTATTGATACTGGTAATGGCTCAAAGGGCCACCACTTACGGGCTATTCATGCCCGTGCCACCTTTTGGGTGGCTTAATCTTCATCAATCAAATCAACTCACTGTGGAAGGACTGGGAGGACGGCACACAGAGACACACAGACACACACACACACACACAGACTCCACTCACAACCGCCGGTAAACAAACACTGACCAGAACAGTCCTCCACCACGGTTGACAACCCGGACGGCTGGCAGAGACACTTTATTAAACTGAGGTCTCATAAACGAGTTTCTTGCTAATCGACGTTAAATTCTATGAAGATATTACATATTTCTTATCTTATTATTATATTAGTCATAAATAAAACTTAGGGCTAACTCAACAAAATGAGGAGTCAAAATCATTTTTGGGGCAAGCCTATTAATCATTTTGTGCGTTAAATATAAAATACTTGAAAATATATAACGAAAATACAATTAGTTTCCACTGCCATAATAAAGAGGGTTAGTAATTAGTTACTGTGTATCAAATATAAAATAACACAAAAGAGTCACAATTAGTAACACAGAAGGAACTAACGTACATTTTGATGGTAGCTAAACTCAAAAAAATAAGTGGTATTGAAGATACAAGACGTCCCTCATACATAACCAATAAAGCTCTGCTTTATTCCATCACGTGAGACCGATGAACATATTTTATGGGTGGCCTCTTTAGTAATTTACCATAAATCTGTAGTAATGCAAAAAGAAAAGGAGAGCGTTTGTGAACAGTATACACTGAAATCTTCAGGGCTTCGCTGAAGAAATGCGTGAAATAATTTAATACAACGAGAATAAGAAAGCTGTATGCAGGCGATGAGTCACAATAACGTGGCTGAAGTATGTTGACCAGACCACACACTAGAAGGTGAAGGGACGACGACGTTTCGGTCCATCCTGGACCATTCTCTTTGCTTACAGCTAAGAAAGCTGTAAGCAAGGTAGGGTGGAAAGCAGAGGAGAGGGATGATTGAAGGGATATTGTGGTGTACGGGGGAGGGTGGAACCAGTCTCGGGCAGTTTACAACCCTCAATCTCTCATAAAACTCTTTGAATTATTCATGCCGTCTCCGCTCGCGACAACATTCTCTTACTGTTTTTGGTCTGCCTATGATTCCGATTATCTTATTTTTCCGAATCATTAAACACCTGGCCGTGTGCCAGTCTTCGCCAGGCGTCTGTATAACTGGCAACCAGCGAATTATTATTTCGGCTAAAATCACGCTGTCAGCCAGATTCCCGGCGTGGTAGAGATGATATAGTTAAGCAGCCTGGCCGCGGCAGGCATTTGAGGAGCGGCGTTGGGCTCCGTTATGTAGCCTATCCGGAGTTTACTTTGGTTATGTTGCCTATTGTGGTCGGCTTTACTCAGCGCTTGTTATGCTGCATCCAAGAGTTTGGTGACAACATGTTCCGCTATGTTGCCTATTCTGGATTTATTTTAATCAAGTCCGTAATGCTACGTCAGAAAAGGTAAGATTAAAAAACGATAAAATTTATCAGTTACAATTTATATTTTGTGGAGGAAGGTGTGGGACTTTCAGCTTATCTTACAATCTCTCAGCCGTTCACACACACATTTCTGGCATGGTCCTCATCCACACTACGCACACACCAGTGTTTAATGAACACACATCTCTCCGGAAATTTACATAACATACATTGCAATATTGCCCAACCACGCAAAAATTCTTTGAAAAATACAACACAATACAGAGCAAAACTTGATTGTTTTAAAATACACAGCCTATCTTGGATAAGTCATAAATAGAAAAAATATATATATATATTATATACACTTTGTACATTTAATTTACTTAGTGTATAGCACCCTGAATCCACTCTGGGCTTACAATGCCTCAATACAAAACTTAAACAGTCAAGATTAACACGGCTAAGAGGCCAAAGTGTAACATAAATAGCTCAATAATTGTTGGTATTCCTGGAGGGTTCACCTGCTAGAGTACACAGGTTGGTAGTGTGGCCAGGTGCCCCTACACTGAAGGGGCAAGTTCGAGAATGGAGAAACGGCCCGCAAGTGGCAGCCTGGATTTGGTTCACCAACTTAATTGTTAGTGTGGGGGAAAAGGGGATCACCCACTTTAATCTTGGATGAGTGGCACATCTACCTGCATAACTGGGCGACTCACCCATATCAACAATTAAATGTTTGTTTACCTAAATCATGAATGAGTGACTCATCCATTTATAAATAAATGGCAGTTTGCGTATCTAGGTAATGGATGATTGGCTTTCCCACCTAAATAATTGTTGGTATACTCACTCAGTTAATGAATGGGTGGCTCGACCACCTAAATAATTAATGGTCTGTTTACCCAGGCCTTGAATGTTTGGCTCACAAACCTAAGTCTTGCATGGGCATCTCTCACACTTAGGTCTTACATGGGTGACTCACCCACCTAAGTCTTAAATGGGTGACTCACCCGCCTAGGTCTTAGATGCGAGAATTCAAATTAAATGCTATTTTGGGAACCTGAGCAGAAAACAGGTGTGCTGTGGAATCTTACATACAGGCTGGGGAGAGCGGACTCCACCCGTGTGGTGAGGCGCTGCTGTAGGCGCTGAGGGAGTCGCTGAGGTTCTCTCCTTTGATGCGCGTCATGTCAGTGTGGGGGGCAGTGAGGCTACTGTGGTAGCCGAAGTCGGGCAGGATGAACATGTCAGCCTGGGTAGTGTGGCTGAGAGATGGAGACCCGACCGACTGTGGAGATCCGTCTCCAGTGCTGTGATGATCGGAGGAATCTTCGTGAAGGCGACCAGCGCTGTAAATCCCCGCATTGGTGCCCAAAACGTGCACTGACTCGTATGTGGGAGATGAGCGGCTGGTCGTGAAACCCTGGCTAGCGGAGGTATCGGAGTAAGTAGCCATAGGCGTGAGAGCCTCTTGTGGGGAGCGCTGGGCGTGGTAGGCGTTGTGTGAACTTGCTGGGCACGTTGAGGCGTTGCCGAGACCTATTCCCGGGGCTCCACACTGCTGGTATCCCTGGTAGAAGCCTGTGTTGTGATGAGAAGGGTGGGCGTAGCCGCTCTGAAGACCCGACCACTGGTAGTGTGCGGGGGTGACAGCCGTGGAAGGCGTGACGGTAACGGAGGGTTGGTGATGATGGTGTCCCCATGACTGCTGCCTCCACTCCGCTGTCAGCCCAGCCAGGCCGTAGCTGCTAACGCAAGGCTGCTGCTGAGACATGCCGCTCACTGAAACATAGAACATAGCATAACATGTAAATGATCTGGGAATAATGATGTCTTACGACCTAACATTTAGGGAGCATAACCAAGCAAATATTACGTCAGCTAGAAAAATAATAGGATGGGATAATAATAGGAACAATAAAAAAATATGAAAACAACCTTCAAATCCAGGGATCCCGTCATAATGATTATACTATTCAAATCACTACTGTCTCGCCTTGAGTACTGCTCGATACTCGCTTCCCCTCCCAGAGCAGGAGAGGTTGCTGAAATAGAGGGAATACAGAGAACATATACGGCACGAATAGACACGATAAAGCTCCTAAATTGTTGGGATCGTTTCAAAGCTCTCAAAATGCACTCTCTAGAAATGAAATGAAAGAGATATCAAATAATATATATATATTAAAAATACTGGAGGGCCAGGTCCCAAATTTGCACAGTTAAATAACATTCACTGGAATAGAGCCAGTGAAGAACAGAGGTGCCATAGGCACAATCAGAGAACATTGCATGAATATGCAGTGGTCCACGGTTGATCAATATCCTCCCACCAAGTATAAGAAATATTGCCGGAACAACAGTAGAAGTTTTCAAGGAAAAACTAAAACTTTTCTGCAAGAAGTGCCGGACCAACCGGGCTGTAGTGGACATGTAGGTGGGCCCTCACAGGGCCCTCACAGTGAGCACGCCCCACGAGTGTGACGGACCTCGGCGCCATCTACGATCCAGGTGCCGAACTATAACAGTTGACCCTCATTAATCTTAGTGTCCCATCTTCGGCTGTGCTGGAAGGTGACGAGCAACCAGGGACAGGCTTTGGAAGTCAGTGAGGTCGGGAGAGTGGAAGAGTACTTAGGTTGACCTGAAGGTGCTAGCTAGTGGGGCTTGTAAATATATATTATTGGTGATGGATAATAAGAACGGGTAATTTTAAGTACAATTCTTATTATTTACCTTAAACATTACACTATATTTCTACCAAGGTTAGGGTCCTCTGAACTTGAGTAGGATCATAGTTTAAAAAGAACCCGGTTGCGAAGGGTTCGTAATAATGAGGCCCTCACAGTGAGGGCGCCCCTTGAGGTCCTCACAGTGAGGGCGCCCCATGAGGCCCTCACAGTGAGGGCGCCCCATGAAGCCCTCACAGTGAGGGCGCCCCATGAGGTCCTCACAGTGAGGGCGCCCCATGAGCCCCTCACAGTGAGGGCGCCTCATGACGCCCTCACAGTGAGGGGGACATAAACAAGTACTGGGAGATGGGCAACCCGGCCCCTTAGCACCCTCGTCCGCTGCCTCAATAATCCTCACCAATCTCTTGAGCAAACTTGTGAGCGTAATTAATTTATTGGTCACCTTGGGGAAGAAGGGCCCAAGCTGTGAGCTATCATCTGTGACTGGCAGACTGCTAGGAAGACCCAGCTGTCATCTCCTGTGACTGGCAGGCTGCTAGGACCCAGCTATCGTCTCCTGTGAGTGGCAGGCTGCTAGGAGGACCCAGCTATCATCTCCTGTGACTGGCAGGCAGCTAGGAGGACCCAGCTATCATTTCACTGTGGCTGGCAGGCTGCTAGGAGGACCCAGCTATCATCTCCTGTGACTGGCAGGCTGCTAGGAGGACCCAGCTATCATCTCCTGTGACTGGCAGGCAGCTAGGAGGACCCAGCTATCATCTCCTGTGACTGGCAGGCTGCTAGGAGGACCCAGTTATCGTCTCCTGTGACTGGCAGGCTGCTAGGAGGACCCAGCTATCATCTCCTGTGACTGGTAGGCTGCTAGGAGGACCCAGCTATTATCTCCTGTGACTGGCAGGCTGCTAGGAGGACCCAGCTATCATCTCCTGTGACTGGCAGGCTGCTAGGAGGACCCAGCTATCATCTCCTGTGACTGGCAGGCTGCTAGGAGGACCCAGCTATTATCTGGGTTATCATACACCGTCATCAATTACGCACAGATGTTCGCTTCTAGCCAACAATTACATTATACTTTTACCGGAGTACCACAAGAGGTTTACGCCGCTATGTACGTCGATCAGTGAACATTGTACGAGCACTATCGGTCTGATCGGCTATCGTAAAAGGTACCGTCAATGCCGGCCCACACAGTCGATGGAAGCCACAAACACAAAAGGACACTTTAGTGCCAATTTACAGCATCAGCCATTGGGTTATCCGGCCATCGACCAGATGTGGTATAACACTCTTCAGGTCCAACCTCTGGGGGGGGGGGCCGCGAGGCGGCGAGGACCAATCATATTGTTTGTCTTGTTTACTTGTCAGTGTTGCCAGAGGCACACACGCTGGCTGACAAAGTATAACATTAAAGGTTGTCATAAAACTGCACCCAGAGGTCGTAGTCTGTGATGGTATGCTGACAGATCGTAGCCTGGGGTGGTATGCTGACAGGTCGTAGCCTGGGGTGGTATGCTGACAGGTCGTAGCCTGGGGTGGTATGCTGAGAAGGTCGTAGCCTGGGGTGGTATGCTGACAGGTCGTAACCTGACGTGGTATGCTGACAGGTCGTAGCCTGGGGTGGTATGCTGACAGGTCGCAGCCTGGGGTGGTATGCTGACAGGTCGTAACCTGACGTGGTATGCTGACAGGTCGTAGCCTGGGGTGGTATGCTGACAGGTCGTAGCCTGGGGTGGTATGCTGACAGGTCGTAGCCTGGGGTGGTATGCTGACAGGTCGTAGCCTGGGATGGTATGCTGACAGGTCGTAGCCTGGGGTGGTATGCTGACAGGTCGTAGCCTGGGGTGGTATGCTGACAGGTCGTAGCCTGGGGTGGTATGCTGACAGGTCGTAGCCTGTGGTGGTATGCTGACAGGTCGTAGTCTGTGGTGGTATGCTGACAGGTCGTAGTCTGTGGTGGTATGCTGACAGGTCGTAGCCTGGGGTGGTATGCTGACAGGTCGTAGCCTGGGGTGGTATGCTGACAGGTCGTAGCCTGGGGTGGTATGCTCAGAAGGTCGTAGCCTCGGGTGGTATGCTGACAGGTCGTAACCTGACGTGGTATGCTGACAGGTCGTAGCCTGGGGTGGTATGCTCAGAAGGTCGTAGCCTGGGGTGGTATTCTGACAGGTCGTAGCCTGGGGTGGTATGCTGACAGGTCGTAGCCTGGGGTGGTATGCTGACAGGTCGTAGTCTGTGGTGGTATGCTGACAGGTCGTAGCCTGGGGTGGTATGCTGACAGGTCGTAGCCTGGGGTGGTATGCTGACAGGTCGTAGTCTGTGGTGGTATGCTGACAGGTCGTAGCCTGGGGGTGGTATGCTGACAGGTCATAGCCTGGGGTGGTATGCTGACAGGTCGTAGCCTGTGGTGGTATGCTGACAGGTCGTAGCCTGTGGTGGTATGCTGACAGGTCGTAGCCTGTGGTGGTATGCTGACAGGTCGTAGCCCGATAGGTTGTGGCCTGAGGACGTAGCCCGACAGATCGTAACCTCACTACTCAAGCTATACTAATTCATGATATCACCATCAGCAATCAAAACATTAACTAACAGCTGAAGAGTACACCTGCACGGGTGGGGTCACCAACACCTGTACCGCTGGGACCAGCAGCCTTCGTGGACTCCAGGATAAGTACATAGGGTTCACTGGAGTCGCTTTCCTCCCCTGCAAACCTGCTTTACAACCTGTCTACCTCGCCACAGCTGTGTCATTTGCGTACACAGGCGTAGCTCACCGGCATCTGTTTATCATTGAGTAATTATCATCCGTTTGTGTAACTAACCACCCCCAGTGTAACTATCCACCACCCCCAGTGTAACTATCCACCACCCCAGTGTAACTATCCACCACCCCAGTGTAACTATCCACCACCCCCAGTGTAACTATCCACCCCCCCAGTGTAACTATCCACCACCCCCAGTGTAACTATCCACCACCCCCCAGTGTAACTATCCACCACCCCCCAGTGTAACTATCCACCACCCCCAGTGTAACTATCCACCACCCCCAGTGTAACTATCCACCACCCCCAGTGTAACTATCCACCCCCAGTGTAACTATCCACCACCCCCAGTGTAACTATCCACCACCCCCAGTGTAACTATCCACCACCCCAGTGTAACTATCCACCACCCCCAGTGTATCTATCCACCACCCCCAGTGTAACTATCCACCCCCAGTGTAACTATCCACCACCCCCAGTGTAACTATCCACCACCCCCAGTGTAACTATCCACCACCCCAGTGTAACTATCCACCACCCCCAGTGTAACTATCCACCCCCCAGTGTAACTATCCACCCCCCAGTGTAACTATCCACCACCCCCCAGTGTAACTATCCACCACCCCCAGTGTAACTATCCACCACCCCCAGTGTAACTATCCACCCCCCAGTGTAACTATCCACCACCCCCCAGTGTAACTATCCACCACCCCCCAGTGTAACTATCCACCACCCCCCAGTGTAACTATCCACCACCCCCCAGTGTAACTATCCACCACCCCCAGTGTAACTATCCACCACCCCCAGTGTAACTATCCACCACCCCAGTGTAACTATCCACCCCCCAGTGTAACTATCCACACACCCCAGTGTAACTATCCACCACCCCCAGTGTAACTATCCACCACCCCCAGTGTAACTATCCACCACCCCCAGTGTAACTATCCACCACCCCCAGTGTAACTATCCACCACCCCAGTGTAACTATCCACCCCCAGTGTAACTATCCACCACCCCCCAGTGTAACTATCCACCACCCCCCAGTGTAACTATCCACCACCCCCCAGTGTAACTATCCACCACCCCCAGTGTAACTATCCACCACCCCCCAGTGTAACTATCCACACCCCCCCCGTGTAACTATCCACCCCCCAGTGTAACTATCCACCACCCCCAGTGTAACTATCCACCACCCCCAGTGTAACTATCCACCACCCCCAGTGTAACTATCCACCCCCCAGTGTAACTATCCACCACCCCCAGTGTAACTATCCACCCCCCAGTGTAACTATCCACCACCCCCCGGTGTAACTACCCCCCAGTGTAACTATCCACCACCCCCAGTGTAACTATCCACCACCCCCAGTGTAACTATCCACCCCCAGTGTAACTATCCACCACCCCCCAGTGTAACTATCCACCACCCCCCAGTGTAACTATCCACCACCCCCAGTGTAACTATCCACCACCCCCAGTGTAACTATCCACCACCCCCCGTGTAACTATCCACCCCCAGTGTAACTATCCACCACCCCCCAGTGTAACTATCCACCCCCCAGTGTAACTATCCACCACCCCCAGTGTAACTATCCACCGCCCCCAGTGTAACTATCCACCACCCCCAGTGTAACTATCCACCACCCCCAGTGTAAATATCCACCCCCCAGTGTAACTATCCACCACCCCCAGTGTAACTATCCACCCCCCAGTGTAACTATCCACCACCCCCAGTGTAACTATCCACCACCCCCAGTGTAACTATCCAAATTTCTCATGCTCAGGGCACACAAATTAACACTTTCATAAGACGATTTTTTTTTAATGCACCTAGCAGTGTTGACAGTTGAGCAGCATAAGGGTTAATGTCCATCCTCACACTCACTGCAGTGACCAAGAGCCGAAGCTCAACCACTGCAAGCACAACTAAGCGAGAAAATCAGGCCACTTGCCTGACTTTCACACCAATACTTGAAAAAATAATTCCTTTTTTTTTGAAGGGGGGGGGGGTTGTTTATTAGGTGAGAATGACTATGAATCCCCTGTTCCCTGAACCTCTGAGGGAAGCAGGTCTTGGCCTTTTGAGGACTCTCAAGTGCTGATATGACGTTTATTCATGGAGCCATCTCAGTGCGTTAGCACCGAGTTCCTTAGGTTCCTTAGCAACAGAGCTACTCTTCACCACTCCAGAAATAATACTGGTACAATACACTAGTAATAAATTATGTACTGATCAACAAACATTTAACCACTTAACTGCGCCAATCGAGTATTCTCGGTCGGTGGGAAACTGCGCCAACCGAGAAAACTCTTTGATTTTTTTGGACCCATTCTAAATGTGTGCGAGGTTGGTTGTGTACGAAATGGACTCTTAGGACCTCCAGTGAGAGGCAGCCATCTTGGAAAAAATTCCCAGAATGCCCTAGGGCTGCTGGCTGGGTTAGTACTGAGTGAGCAACCATGGGTGACGCACACGCCTCTGGCTCCCAAACACCTGTCCGACGTGGTGTTGAAAGATCACACTCTTTCGGTGAAATTCAAACCTTATTGTTTGAAGAACATAAAGGTCATAATATTGGTGAAGCTATGCGCAATAAGGACCTAACACAAAGGACGGATGCAAGTGATACAGCACCTATGATGACAATACAGTGAGCGTATCCAGTTGTATCTCTGAGCAGCTCTGAGAGCCACCCTTGCCATCTCCAATTTATTTAGATGATACATAGATGAATCGTTTTCTGCATTCAGTGATGATGCATCTGATACAAGTAGCATAGATGAACTGTGTTAGCGGCTTCCATGGTGGTGTTTTCCATAGATATTTTCAAGAATAGCCGAATCTCTTTTTGACTGACGGACAGTCTTTGAGGCTAGCTGAATCTCTTCCAGACTGATGGACACTCTTTGAGGCTGGCTCAATCTCTTCCAGACTGACGGACACTCTTTGAGGCTAGCTGAATCTCTTCCTGTGTGGGACCTTATAAAGCGATCTTTTCACGACTACCTTACAAATTGATCTTTTCTTGTAATCTTTTCAAAACTACCTTACTTTTACAAACTTGGCTACATACCACCTACAGGTACTAATGCCAAGATGAGTGAGTGCATTATTTGCAAGCACACAGAATGAAGAAACAGGAAGCGAAAATCAATCTGTACCTGGTGCAACGAGAGTGAAGTCACGTTGTGTACCATGGACTACTTTGTTGATTATTACTCATTTCCGAAGTACTGAGTGTGTAAGACAGTGTGTTACTGTGAAACTGTACATATTGTAATTTTAGTAATTTTTAACAAGTAATATTGCGACAATAAACATTTATTGTGGACACATTACTGACACATGTATCACAGTTCCATGGAACATTATGAACGTTCTATTGTATACATATTGTAAAGGACACAAATATGCATCATATACGATAAAAAAAAACTAATAAAACCGCATTGGAAATACATAGAACAAATAATTTAAAATATATTTGTGGCAACACCCAGTGCTTGAATGGCCCACGCGACCGGGTCTGGGCGAGTCACACACGGGCGACTAGGCCCTGATGACGTCACAGCACACGCTGTCCACGTCCCCACAGCCAAAGTAAGTGGAATTTGGTATTTATTTTTACATAGACATGTTCAGGCACGGTAATTTATCATTTTACGAAGAAAATGAAAACATTTTACGAATTTGTTCTATTTTTTGTTAACAATTTTCTGTTCATGGTATGATATTGATCCATCACGAAAAGTTGGAACATTTACCATGATGATATTATTCACAAAAAATTTAATGCGTTTGAGGAAGTTTCGGTAAACAAGCACCGGGCCCCTTAACACCAGACAGCATTTTACGGTATTCTTTAAAATGACTTATGTATTTTTATTAGAATTAAACTGAAATTAAAACCATTAAATACCTAATACTGCAGAAATAGTATGATATAGTACTCACAGTTCGATCATATCTGCAACAGTAATACTATCTTCACATAATTTTTTGCTGATAGCTGTCAGTTCATCAGCAGCTTTCTTCATGTTAACTGCAGTGGGTCGTGCTGTTACTAGATACTCCAGCTTTTCAGATATGGCTTTAAACACTTCCTCTTTATCAGTGAATGATGAATTGATTAATTCAGTAGCAAGGCTCAGGCAACCTACGATTGCAATTGCAGGAGCTCCTCGAACCTGTGAAAAAAACCAGAGTGAAACTACAATAAAGTTAATATTGTATACCTATAAATATTACATACTGGAATATGCATAAATCCCACAGCTCACAAGCTGCATTGTGCATGCTTGACAAGTTTACATCACAAATTACTAACAAATGAGGTACAGTACACATTGTTCCTCTCCTCCCTGCATTGATAACATGTGAGGAACAGTACACATTGTTCCTGTCCTCCCTGCATTGCTGACATATGAGGAACAGTACACATGGTTCCTGTCCTCCCTGCATTGCTAACATGTGAGGAACAGTACACATGGTTCCTGTCCTCCCTGCATTGATAACATTTGAGGAACAGTACATATGGTTCCTGTCCTCCCTGCATTGCTAACATTTGAGGAACAGTACATATGGTTCCTGTCCTCCCTGCATTGATAACATTTGAGGAACAGTACACACAGTTCCTGTCCTCCCTGCATTGCTAACATGTGAGGTACAGTACACATGGTTCCTGTCCTCCCTGCATTGATAACATTTGAGGAACAGTACATATGGTTCCTGTCCTCCCTGCATTGCTAACATGTGAGGTACAGTACACATGGTTCCTGTCCTCCCTGCATTGATAACATGTGAGGAACAGTTCACAGAGTTCCTGTCCTCCCTGCATTGCTAACATGTGAGGAACAGTACACATGGTTCCTGTCCTCCCTGCATTGATAACATTTGAGGAACAGTACACACAGTTCATGTCCTCCCTGCATTGCTAACATGTGAGGAACAGTACACATGGTTCCTGTCCTCCCTGCATTGATAACATTTGAGGAACAGTATACACAGTTCCTGTCCTCCCTGCATTGCTAACATGTGAGGTACAGTACACATGGTTCCTGTCCTCCCTGCATTGATAACATGTGAGGAACAGTACACATGGTTCCTGTCCTCCCTGCATTGATAACATTTGTTAGCAGCCCCCGAGGCACAGTGGTAAGACATCCGCGTTTTGCAGATAATTTGGCCTGGGTTCATATTCTAGCTGGGGAGGATTGACTAGGTGCCACTCTTTAACTGTACGCCTCTGTTCACCCAGCCATGAATGGGGTACCTGGTGGTTAAATGATTTGGGGGTCATATTCCAGGGATGTGACGATGTCAACGCCATCTGTTCAGTGGTACCCAACCCCATTTTCTGTTCCCTGGTGGAAGGCTGTGATCTTACTGACACCTGTATAGTTTCCTTCTTACTATAAAATTTGTATTCCTCAGAAGTAATGTGTAAGGTACCTTGGTCGACAAGTCAGTACACCCGGAGTAACCAGCAAGGTCACTTGCAGTAGTCACAGTCTTGCAGTCCTGAATGCAAGACTTGTTTCAGTGGGAACAAGTAGTACCTAGTCAGTGGAAACAGTGAACTGTCTGTGGATCGTTATTATCCGATCCCGAAGTCGATCGGATAATAAATGAATTTTATATAAATATTTTTTTATCGGACGCCAGCGCAGTCCGACGCTCAGACTCAAGAGAAAAAATCAGACACCAGGGGTGTCTGAAGAGTGTGATATTGTTAATTATATTTCAATGGTTATTCCATACTATAACTTATTTTGAATGTATGTACTTTTACCTTAATAAACATTATCTTATTTATCTTATCTATTCAAAAGTAAAACCAAAAAGTATCTAAGTTCCTCCTCAAAGTTTCCTACCTTATGCTTCAAACTCACACTGCATCTTGTACTACCCACTTCACCCAATATTAGTACTTAAGACATATTCTTACCAGTGTAATCACCTCTGTCAACTTATATTGTAGTTATTGGTTGATATAAAACCTTGCTACAATGTACCTTTTCATCTTACCTGATATGTTAAGAGAAGGACCTGCCAGAAACGCTATGCATGTTAGTGGCTTTGCATGAATACAAAAATACCAAGCTTATGTAATCTCACCAACCCATTGTACCTTCTTGCAAATAATTATTGTTATTATTATTATTATTATTATTATTATTATTATTATTATTATTATTATTCATTCCCTTTTGATTTATATCACAACTCTCCCAAATAAACAGAATTAAATTATTTTTAGTTCACATAGAACAACAACTTTCCTAAAGTGTCCAGAGACTAATACCAATACCCTGTGGAGGACAAAATAGAGAAAAAATGAGTGGAAGAAAAGTATGAGCAGTTACTAGGTCCAGGTCCCCTCCTTCCAGACACTAGTGGCTTGAAAAAATTATTTACAGTATTGTTTGGTAAAATGACTCCACAACAATCACCGGAGCATCAGTATACATTCTATGAAGACATAATAGGTAGGTAGGTAAATGGTAGGTAAACACGCAAGCATTTTGCAAAACATTTGTGACCAAAATTTTCAACATCCCGGTACATGTCACTTAAAAAAAATCATAAGGGAAATACAGTATTTTATTCAACAAAAATTTTAAAATAAAATTTTACTCCTTTCAGAAATATGAAGGATTTCCCAATATTCAGGATGACAGACCAGAAGACACCTAGGAAGGGTAATATGATGTGTTCAGACAATGTTGCAAAACATGATGCATCTTCAGGTTCCTGATAGGAATGTTAAAACTCTGCAACACCTTGGAAACACTGAACAACAAAAGAAATACATAACTCTTGTATATATAAATAAAAAAAATGGTAGAGTGAGAGAGGTTATCTCGTTGATGGCTATATATTCGTGTCTGTCACTAAGATAGGATCGAATATAGTTCAGGGCAAGGCCTCGGATTCCATAATGGTGGAGTTTAAGTAAGAGGTAGTTATGGTTAACAGTATGACATGCTAGGGATTTGTTGAAAAGCGGAGCTATAGGTGGCACAAGGGCATGGGAGGCACTCTTATATACCATAGATGGTATTTTACTAATGTTCCCAGCTTTGGTATTTATTAAGTGAACGATGGACACAACATCTGTCGGGCTGACTGGTGAAAGGAGAAGAGAGATACAGTACTATGCCTAAAGCCACTAGTACGCACAGTTGCACAATCTGCAACTAGACAGCGGACCTTTTTTATATAGAATTTTGGGGACTATTTCCCAGGGGGCTTGGCCTACTAGCCTAACTCCTCTAAGTGGTATTCCCATTTTATACTAAATTACTATTCGTAAACAAGCCCCCAATTATAACAGGACCCGATAACCGGGTGTGGTGAGGGCAGCCTGGGACACCATACCCGCAACCCGTCCTCGCAAATTCGTGTAGTCAAAGAGACTTATTAAATATGTGCATAGGTGACATACTTAACTTAATAGTTTCCCTTGAAAAGCTTCATAGAAAACACTGACCTTACCTAACCTACTTAGTATGTTAAGATAAGCATCTTATTGCTTCGTAATTACAATTATTACCTAACCTATACCTAAATAGGTTAAGTAACAATTGTAATTACGAAGCTATAAGATGCTTATTTAGATGCTTAAGAACCTATACCTATAATAGGTTAAGTACCAATTGTAATTACAAAGCTGTAAGATGCTTATTTTAACATACTAAGTAGGTCAGGTAAGGTCGGTGTTTTCTATGAAGCTTTTCAAGGGAAACTATTATGTTTAGTATGTCACCTATGCACGTAACTAATAAGTCAATGTTGACTATAAGAATTTGCGAGGACGGGTTGATACCCGAGTGTGGTGAGGGCAGCCTGGGACCCCATACCTGAGTGTGGGGAGGGCAGCCGGGTCCGTCTAAATACCCAAAGCTACTCAAAATTACTCAAAGCCTCACAAAGTTTCCTAGCATTATGTTAGTAATGAATAAATATGACATTTATTCATTATAATGTTCGTGCTGAATGCAGAACATGAAAAACATATTTTACTCTAAAAAAGTATCATTTTATAACGAAATTAGATGAAAATACAAAGCTGGTAATGCCAAAGCAAGTCAACGGTCCAAGCGACAAAGTTTGCTGGCATATGAGCCTCCCGTACCTACCTAACCTAACTAACCTACCCAAACTTAACCTTACCTAACCTAACTTTTATTTATTTATTTATTTATTTATTTATATACAAGAAGGTACATTGGGTTTGTGAGAATACATAGCATGGTAATTTACAATCTTGTAAAGCCATTAGTACGTGCAGTGTTTTGGGCAGGTCCTTAATCTAACAGACAATTTAAGTAGGTAAATTCTAGCAGAATTAATAAAATGATAACAGATACATTGCAAGAAAGAAAAAAAATGAGGTGAGAGAGATTAGTTGGTATATTAAAGCACATTGGTATATATTAAAGCTCTGATTGATTGCATTGACAGCTTGATTGGTAATTTAAACAAAGATTAATAGGCACCATACAGCAAATTGAAAGCACATATAAGACAGCAATGATCAAAATGGTAAAGATGTTCGGATTGGGTACATGAAGATTGGGAGATTGGGTAGCACTAGATACAGTGCAATTTTAAAGCAAATAGGTAGAAAACTATGAAGACGAAATTAGGTACTTTTTAGTTGTTGTTTTTGAATGACGCAAAAGTTGGACAGCTTTTCAATTCATTAGGGAGTGAGTTCCATAGACTAGGTCCCTTTATTTGCATAGTGTGTTTGCACAGATTAAGTTTGACTCTGGGTGTATCAAAGAGATTTATTTCTGGTGTGGTGATAATGGGTCCTATTACATCTGTCCAGAGAGAGTTTTAGAGCAGGATTTGCATTTAAGAACAGGGTTTTGTAAATGTAGTTGACACAAGAGAATGTATGGAGTGTGATTATGTTTAGCATGTTTAGGGAGTTAAACAAGGGGGCTGAGTGCTGTCTGAAAGCAGAATTTGTTATTATTCTGATAGCAGATTTTTGCTGGCTGATGATGGACCTGAGGTGGTTTGCAGTGGTTGAACCCCCATGCACAGATACCATAATTAAGATAGGGATAGATTAGTGCATTAATATAGTGAGATGAGAGCAGAGTTAGGTACAGTGGCACCTCGATTAACGAGCGGCTCTTTCTACAAGCATTTCGAGTAACGAGCGAGCCACTCGCAGCAAATTTGTCTCTATTGACAAGCTTCACCTCTATTAACGAGCAAAACCAAATGGTGCTTCCTAGCGTCTCGCGGGCTCTCGCAAATTCTCGGACGCCTCCAACGCCAGTGTTGTTGTTGTATCATGCACGACAAGCATCCCTCTGCATTTATTTGCGCTTTTCTTTGTTTTTTTTGTGGTTTTGTGACTACAATTTGTAACGCACGATGTCGCCAAAGCTACTGCTTGCTAAAGATAGTGTTGTCAAGAGAAAGACACAATTAATGTGTATTTGAAGAAGGAAATTATAGCAAAGCATGAGTGTGGTGTCTGTGTGACTGATCTCACAAGAGAGTATGGCAGGTCCTCATCAACAATTTGCACTATTAGTAAGGGGATGAGGAGGTAAGGGAGGATGCTGCCTCTTCCAGTGAGATCAGGGAAGTGTTGGGAATGTTTGAATAGGTGAACGCATTCTTGGAAAAGCTGCCCTGATAAAGCAGTGACAACTCGGTGTGTGAACATGTTTAATGACAATTTGCCGTCTCGTTTTAGGAACATCCTAAAACAAAGACAGAAGCAATTGTCAATAGATACGTTCTTTGCAAAAGTAGAGAAAAGAAGAGCCAGTGATAGTGAACCACAACCCTTTATGAACTGGCGTTATTCTTGCTTTTTTTAAGGATATCAGGTAAGGTATGCCACTCTAATGATTTGTTGAACAGCAGAGCTATGAGTGGCGCAAGGGCATGGGATGCGCTCATGAATACAATGGATGGGATTTCACTGATGTTCCCAGCTTTGGTTTTTAGTGAGTGTATGATGGACACAACATCTGTCAGGCTGACTGGTGAAAGGAGAAGAGAGTTTGGATAGCTGCCTGAGGGATATGTGTTGATATGTGTCTGGGTCTGTGGGATTTTACTGGCAAGGTTAGCACCAACCGATGAAAAGACGCTATTAAATTCA
This sequence comes from Procambarus virginalis, assembly GCA_020271785.1. Classification (NCBI taxonomy): domain Eukaryota; kingdom Metazoa; phylum Arthropoda; class Malacostraca; order Decapoda; family Cambaridae; genus Procambarus; species Procambarus virginalis. The sequence goes on along the minus strand of WNGS01000337.1, from coordinate 7,976,448 downwards.
TTTGCCATTTCTAAATCATTTGAGGGTGTATAGCCATCCTTAGAGATTGTTATCTGGTTGTGGGAGTGTTGTTTAGTTCCTAGGATATTAGAGATGGTTTTCCATGTGCTTTTCATGTTGCCTTTTGCTTCTTTGAATCTAGTCTCATAATATGAAAGTTTAGCTTTTCTTATGATAACTAAAAACTGAAACTGAACTAAACCTAACATATCCAAACATAACTTAATAGACACCATACAGCAGATTAACAGCACATAAGAAGACAGCAATGATCACAATGGTAAAGATGTTCGGATTGGGTACATAAAGATTGGGAGATTGGGTAGCAATAGATACAGTGCAATTTTAAAGCAAAAGGTAAAAAACTATGAAGATAAAATTAGGTACTTTTTAGTATTGTTTTGAATGACGTAAAAGTTGGACAGCTTTTCAGTTCAATAGGGAGTGAGTTCCATAGACTGGGTCCCTTTATTTGCATAGTGTGTTTACACAGATTAACGTTAACTCTGGGAATATCAGAGATATTTATTTCTGGTGTGGTGACAATGGGTCCTATTACATCTGTCCAGGAAGAGTTTCAGAGCAGGATTTGCATTTAACCCTTACACTGCTCAGGGGTCCTGGGGACATTTACACCCCTGTGCGCAAGAAAAAAAAAATTCCAAAAATTTTTTTCGTCTTCTAAACACGTTAATTTCTGTTCCCTGAGCACGGGAAAAATAGCAAAAAAATCGTAGGTCACATATTTGGGCGCAATTGACAGAGGAAGTCTGGCAAAAAGTGGGCGTTGACAGAGCGGTCACCAGGGCCGGTCAGCGTCACCCGCGCTGACAGATGGGAGTTGCCACAAAGATATTATTACCTAATTGTTTCAATGTCTCCGATTGATTTTTTCTTAGTTTTTTTGCAGTAATATTATTTAATAGTGTGTATTGTAATATATTTATATAATAAAAGTGGTGAATAATCGCTATACTCAAACGTATGGTGTGCATATTAGTAATTCAATTATTATGTTCATAAAACAATAAACAAATAGTTTTGTTGCTATTACACTCTATACACAGGTATATATAAGTATCTGCATATTTTGGTTACCATAGCGAACCACTAAGTTGGTATTGAGAGTCGAAAAGCAACGAAGAGTTACCGCTACACACCAGCCAGCCACTCGCTGCCACTCCCTCAACACACGCACTAAACTTTCTCCCCCAACAATACCATTTGTGGTGTTATACACTATATACAGACGTTATATATAAGTATGTAATATTTTTGTTCACCACAACTGTACACTAAGCTGATATAGTTAGTTCAGGCACTAAGAGTCGTCGGTATGCACAGCTGGCGGCTGGGCTCCCTCACTCATTCAAGGTCCACACACCTAAACTTTCTCCCCCACAATACTGTTTTGCTATTACACTCTATACACAGGTTATATATAAGTATTTGCATATTTTGGTCACCATTACGAACCACTAAGTTGGTATTGAAGTCGAAGAGCA
>WNGS01000337.1:7923248-7970766 GCA_020271785.1 Procambarus virginalis | reverse complement strand
GTAAGCTTGCAGGACTCCGGGTCAAATGTGTCAGACCCAACAGGCGGCATGACGGAGGCAAAAACAATGAGCGTCGCTCTGAGGCAAAAAGACAGAGCAACCCTCAATCTCGCAAAAAGCAAGAGGGGAAACTCAGGAGTAACATCTATTGGACCCAAGCACCGACCGACTCAAGGAGTCGGTCGGCCGAGCGGACAGCACGCTGGACTTGTGATCCTGTGGTCCTGGGTTCGATCCCAGGCGCCGGCGAGAAACAATGGGCAGAGTTTCTTTCACCCTATGCCCCTGTTACCTAGCAGTAAAAATAGGTACCTGGGTGTTAGTCAGCTGTCACGGGCTGCTTCCTGGGGGTGGAGGCCTGGTCGAGGACCGGGCCGCGGGGACACTAAAAAGCCCCGAAATCATCTCAAGATAACCTCAAGATAACCCCTGCAGGGTTTTCCAGAGCCCCTAGACTGGGTCTACTAAGGGTTATCCCAAGCAGGGTACTTCTAACCGGCGCCCAAGCTACCAATCAACACTGCTAATGCTGAACCCCCCAGGACGTATCCACTCACGAGGGCAAAGCAGAGGGTACCACCAAACACAAACAACCCTTGTATAAAGGGGGAAGGAACACCACGGCAGAACCCCCCCCACCAGGCAAAAACAAAAAGAAAAACCTTGCAAGAGGACAGCATACTCAGAGAGAACAGTGCTGGCCACTGTTATGGGTGAAAACTAGCTATGCAGTACCCCGTGCCCCTACCAGTGCAATAACTACCACTTACCCCAAGGCAAACTAGGGTGGAAACCCCCAAAACACTCGGGGACGTCAATTGCCAAGCAGCAAAAGACCAACAGGGGTAGACCCAAGGTGACTTGTGGAATGGAACCCCAAGCCCGTAGGGCGGTACTTTCAGGGCACTCAGGGAAGGTGACTCTAAGCACATGCAGCCCGAGTACCTGTGAATATTACTCCCAGCTCGCACACCACAGTAAGAGCAGTAATGAACAGAGGACAGCACAACAAATGTCCGGAGCTGGAGCCACAACCAAGCCGTATCCCATCAGCCGAAGAACTGCGGTGTGGGTCGCCGGCACTGGGGTCTGGGGTGCCTGTCCCGGTCGATGGCAGATATAGAATGCTCCAAAATCATATGTTTATTTCTATAGGCCATTGCTCCTCGTGCCTCTCTGAAGGGGCCAGGTTCTAGCTCGTGGTCCCCAGTAAGCCTAGACCTCCACCCACATTGACTGATACCAAAGTTAGGGATATCCATATCAGCCTGGATAGCTCCGGGAAGCCGTAGGGACTTCCCCCAGAAAAATGGTTGTAAAATATGCCATAGATACTGTAAATAATGCAGCGAAAACAAATTCACGGCAACTTCAGCAACTTGAATGCTGCTCGCGGGAACATATCTTGCTTGAGCACTCATGTTGTGTGACGTCATTGCCCAACTTCTCAGCTCAACTACATCATTGGCAAGTACAATTAACAAAAAAATTTCTCATGCTCAGGGCACACAAATTAACACTTTCATAAGACGATTTTTTTTTTTAATGCACCTAGCAGTGTTGACAGTTGAGCAGCATAAGGGTTAATGTCCATCCTCACACTCACTGCAGTGACCAAGAGCCGAAGCTCAACCACTGCAAGCACAACTAAGCGAGAAAATCAGGCCACTTGCCTGACTTTCACACCAATACTTGAAAAAATAATTCCTTTTTTTTTGAAGGGGGGGGGTTGTTTATTAGGTGAGAATGACTATGAATCCCCTGTTCCCTGAACCTCTGAGGGAAGCAGGTCTTGGCCTTTTGAGGACTCTCAAGTGCTGATATGACGTTTATTCATGGAGCCATCTCAGTGCGTTAGCACCGAGTTCCTTAGGTTCCTTAGCAACAGAGCTACTCTTCACCACTCCAGAAATAATACTGGTACAATACACTAGTAATAAATTATGTACTGATCAACAAACATTTAACCACTTAACTGCGCCAATCGAGTATTCTCGGTCGGTGGGAAACTGCGCCAACCGAGAAAACTCTTTGATTTTTTCAGACCCATTCTAAATGTGTGCGAGGTTGGTTGTGTACGAAATGGACTCTTAGGACCTCCAGTGAGAGGCAGCCATCTTGGAAAAAATTCCCAGAATGCCCTAGGGCTGCTGGCTGGGTTAGTACTGAGTGAGCAACCAGGGTGACGCACACGCCTCTGGCTCCCAAACACCTGTCCGACGTGGTGTTGAAAGATCACACTCTTTCGGTGAAATTCAAACCTTATTGTTTGAAGAACATAAAGGTCATAATATTGGTGAAGCTATGCGCAATAAGGACCTAACACAAAGGACGGATGCAAGTGATACAGCACCTATGATGACAATACAGTGAGCGTATCCAGTTGTATCTCTGAGCAGCTCTTAGCGCCACCCTTGCCATCTCCAATTTATTTAGATGATACATAGATGAATCGTTTTCTGCATTCAGTGATGATGCATCTGATACAAGTAGCATAGATGAACTGTGTTAGCGGCTTCCATGGTGGTGTTTTCCATAGATATTTTCAAGAATAGCCGAATCTCTTCTTGACTGACGGACAGTCTTTGAGGCTAGCTGAACCTCTTCCAGACTGACGGACACTCTTTGAGGCTGGCTCAATCTCTTCCAGACTGACGGACACTCTTTGAGGCTAGCTGAATCTCTTCCTGTGTGGGACCTTATAAAGCGATCTTTTCACGACTACCTTACAAATTGATCTTTTCTTGTAATCTTTTCAAAACTACCTTACTTTTACAAACTTGGCTACATACCACCTACAGGTACTAATGCCAAGATGAGTGAGTGCATTATTTGCAAGCACACAGAATGAAGAAACAGGAAGCGAAAATCAATCTGTACCTGGTGCAATGAGAGTGAAGTCACGTTGTGTACCATGGACTACTTTGTTGATTATTACTCACTTCCGAAGTACTGAGTGTGTAAGACAGTGTGTTACTGTGAAACTGTACATATTGTAATTTTAGTCAATTTTTAACAAGTAATATTGCGACAATAAACATTTAATGTGGACACATTACTGACACATGTATCACAGTTCCATGGAACATTATGAACGTTCTATTGTATACATATTGTAAAGGACACAAATATGCATCATATACGATAAAAAAAAACTAAAACCGCATTGGAAATACATAGAACAAATAATTTAAAATATATTTGTGGCAACACCCAGTGCTGAATGGCCCACACGACCGGGTCTGGGCGAGTCACACACGGGCGACTAGGCCCTGATGACGTCACAGCACACGTTGTCCACGTCCCCACAGCCAAAGTAAGTGGAATTTGGTATTTATTTTTACATAGACATGTTCAGGCACGGTAATTTATCATTTTACGAAGAAAACGAAAACATTTTACGAATTTGTTCTATTTTTTGTTAACATTTTTCTGTTCATGGTATGATATTGATCCATCACGAAAAGTTGGAACATTTACCATGATGATATTATTCACAAAAAATTTAGTGCGTTTGAGGAAGTTTCGGTAAACAAGCACCGGGGCCCCCTTAACACCAGACAGCATTTTACGGTATTCTTTAAAATGACTTATGTATTTTTATTAGAATTAAACTGAAATTAAAACCATTAAATACCTAATACTGCAGAAATAGTTTGATATAGTACTCACAGTTCGATCATATCTGCAACAGTAATATATCTTCACATAATTTTTTGCTGATAGCTGTCAGTTCATCAGCAGCTTTCTTCATGTTAACTGCAGTGGGTCGTGCTGTTACTAGATACTCCAGCTTTTCAGATATGGCTTTAAACACTTCCTCTTTATCAGTGAATGATGAATTGATTAATTCAGTAGCAAGGCTCAGGCAACCTACGATTGCAATTGCAGGAGCTCCTCGAACCTGTGAAAAAAACAGAGTGAAACTACAATAAAGTTAATATTGTATACCTATAAATATTACATACTGGAATATGCATAAATCCCACAGCTCACAAGCTGCATTGTGCATGCTTGACAAGTTTACATCACAAATTACTAACAAATGAGGTACAGTACACATTGTTCCTCTCCTCCCTGCATTGATAACATGTGAGGAACAGTACACATTGTTCCTGTCCTCCCTGCATTGCTGACATATGAGGAACAGTACACATGGTTCCTGTCCTCCCTGCATTGCTAACATGTGAGGAACAGTACACATGGTTCCTGTCCTCCCTGCATTGATAACATTTGAGGAACAGTACATATGGTTCCTGTCCTCCCTGCATTGCAACATGTGAGGAACAGTACACATGGTTCCTGTCCTCCCTGCATTGATAACATTTGAGGAACAGTCACACAGTTCCTGTCCTCCCTGCATTGCTAACATGTGAGTACAGTACACATGGTTCCTGTCCTCCCTGCATTGATAACATTGAGGAACAGTACATATGGTTCCTGTCCTCCCTGCATTGCNCTTTAGTATTGAATTACATTAAATTAAGAAATTAAACCCCCTTCCAATTTTTTCCCCAGCACGGTAATGACATTGACTTAAGACCTCTGGGATCGCGGCAGATGCACCGCCAGAGCTTCACTGTCCACTCTGGTACTGATGCATCAGGTTAGTTGTGTTCATAAAAGTAAAAGTGTGTTTTGTGTGTGTGAATCAATGATGCATGTAGAGTGGAGAAGTCATTATAGAACCCTCTGCTAGATGCAGCCCAGGATACACCATATAGGTAAAGTTTTTTTTATTTATATATACAAGAGTTATTACATTCTTGTACAGCCACTAGTACACGTAGCATTTCGGGCAAATCCTTAATCCTATGTTCCCCGGAATACGACCCCCGCGAAGAATCATTTAACAACCAGGTACCTATTTTACTGTTGAGTTAAACAGAGGCTATAGTTAAGGATTTGCACCCAGTAAATCCTCCCCGCCAGGATACGAACCCAGGACAAATCGCTTGCGGAACGCCAGGCGAGCGTCTTACCACTTCGCCACGGAACTGCTAAAGTCTCCGTGGGATGATCCAGGAGTATTACTGTTAGGATGATCCAGGAGCCTCTACATCTGATATGAAAGATTGAGCTTGAACAAGTTAGTAGTGGGAAGCCAGCCAGTAAGGGCTGTCTCTAGGAGGAAATAAACTTTTTGTATTCCACACCATTAGGGGTGGTTTTGGATAGTAGAACATGTAAACACACAATGAACCACGTCTGATTCTTTGTGTTCACCTGAGGAACACAAAGTACAAAAGCATGCTATGAAATGGCTACCAGAACTGAAAAGTAAGAGCTACAAAGAGAGGCTAGAAGCATTAAATATGCCAAAGCTAGTAGAAAAAAAGCAGTACGATCACCACATATAAATACTTACAGGAATTGACAAAATTGGCAAAAGAATAATTCTTGAAACAAGAATAAAAACTGGACCCCTTTAACCCTTAAATGGCACAATACATGCAAATATGATGGGAGTAACTGTCACGGAATGGCGCACATAGTATATATACGATTGAAGGGGTCTAGCACTCGATTTAAATGTTCCACGAGATACAGGGGGGCCCCATACACTAGCCATGGGCGATAGTAAACAGACGCCATCTTGAAAAATTCCAGCATAGGCCGCCATTGTGTGGAGGCCTCAGTTATGCGACCAAGGCCATGGCGGTCAACTTAGGGGTCATGCACCCAACATGCGGGCGAGCGTGCGGGCGAGCGTGCGGGTAAGCGCGCAGTGACACCTAAATGTGTATACTCGTTTCAGCTTTCTCACCTTAATTCTCGTGCTATGTTGCTCGTTTTAGTATCATTGTGTTCGCAGTTAAATTCCCTACAGGTGTGTATAAATATCGTGTCCAAAAGCCTGGCATGACTCCCAACAGCAAAGCCTAAAGTTACCCGTGAACGAGCACCAATTTGTACACTGCAACCTAATGTTTATACTTGTTCAGTTTGATAACATCACTTTTTGTGTTACGTCTTTCATTTTGGTATCAAATTGTTCGCAATAAAAAGGCGTGTATTTTAAAACTAGTCCCATAATAATAGAGCAATAACTGGAATTTTAACAAATATTTGAATTCAGGAAGCTCATCATCACAAAATTATTTATATCTTTCCAGTGTTCTGACATAAATTTTTGTGTTACGTCTTTCATTTTGGTATCAATTGTTCGCAATAAAAAGGCGTGTATTTTAAAACTAGTCCCATAATAATAGAGCAATAACTGGAATTTTAACAAATATTTGAATTCAGGAAGCTCATCATCACAAAATTATTTATATCTTTCCAGTGTTCTGACATAAATTTTTGTGTTACGTCTTTCATTTTGGTATCAAATTGTTCGCAATAAAAAGGCGTGTATTTTAAAACTAGTCCCATAATAATAGAGCAATAACTGGAATTTTAACAAATATTTGAATTCAGGAAGCTCATCATCACAAAATTATTTATATCTTTCCAGTGTTCTGACATAAATTTTTGTGTTACATCTTTCATTTTGGTATCAAATTGTTCGCGATGTAAAGGCGCGCATTTTAAAACTGGTCCCAACATAATAGCACAATAAATAGAATTTTAACAATGTTATAAAATTTTGACCAAAACCTATATATAATCATATAGGTGTTTAGACATCAAGTTTCATGTTACATCTTTCATTTTGGGATCAAATTGTGTGCATTTTAAAGGCGCTTATTTTTATACTATCCCTAGGTCGATTGGATAAAAAATGAATTTTATACAAATATTTTTGTAGTGGATGCAAGTCCGGTCCAAAGTGACCGATAGTGTTAAGACAGTCAACACCGGATTTATATATAAAATTGGAAAAGTGATTTGGATACTCTCTTCAATTGTTTTCAGCAATTAGCTAATAATATTTGGTTGCATTTTCCCATATATCTACAGGAGACCTGCTTTTCCTAGAAGTTCGTGATGATGGCCTTATTTTGAGATCAGTTGGAGGAGTTATTGTTGAGAGGTGGTGGTTTGAGCGGCTAGTCAACATGACATACTCGCCCAAGAATAAAGTTCTCTGCTTGTGGCGCCGTAATGGAGGCCAAACCCAGCTACACAAATACTACACAAAAAAGGTTAATATTTTATATTTTTTATTTGCAATTTATTTGTGTGCCACTGAGCCAAGGGATTATTAACTTATGCCAGTGTCTTAATAAATTTATGGAAAGTTTAATTTATTGTTAAGTAGAATAAATAGATGATTAAAAATGAAAAACTACTCTAATTGGAAGAGCAAAGTATAAATCATGAAAATTAATCAAACATTTTTATTGTATTGATGAAAGAGTTATAGGATTTGAGTGAGTTGTTGAATATTGAGATATAAAAACTGAATTATTATTTTTTATTTAGTAAACAACTGTCCAGTAGTAAGGAGACTGGCTAAGAGGTTGGTGGAAAAAAAAATATTGCAAAATGTTAAATATTGTACAGTATGAAGAAAGCTGCTCTACTTCATGCATTATAAAAAACTAATTTGATCTATTTAATTTGTAATTTTTGCAGTGTAAAGACCTTTACTACTGCATTAAAGAGTCGATGGAACGAGCTGCAGCAAGAGGTGTTGGAGCCCTACCTGGTGTAGAGCTTGGGGGAGAGTTTCCTGTTCAAGATATGAAAACTGGTGAAGGTGGCCTCCTGCAGGTGTGCATGGAGGGTGTGGGACTACTCTTCGCAACCAGCAAGGTATGAACAGGAGAGAGGGCGAGGAGGACCTCATTTAGGCACCCATTTCTGGTGTCGTAGTCAGCGTCCTCGTCACCTCTCTTTGTTGACTGCCTCTCGTGTTCTTCCTTCTCTAATTTTTGGATCATGTTTGGGCTCTCCTATTTTATCTTGCTTGGCTGTTGTGCTCCAGGGCTGCTCAGGTTGGTTTCATACACAACGTTTAGCTTGGTCCAGCGTCTTCAGAGTAGAATATCACCTATTTCTAAGCCCTTTGCTCAGGGGCTTCTACAGCAAAAAAAAAAAAGAGGTTGTGGCAGACTCAGCATTAAAATAACAAAGTTTTAATGAAATGGAAAGAAGCCACACTTCTTATCTTTATTTCTCATAGTGGTTGAAAATTAATACAGATTTATTTCTATTTGTTTCAATGTGCATGCAGATTAGTTGAGTGTAACATGAGTAGGTACTTGATCTGCCTCTTTAAGATTGTACTTGTATCTCATCAATCTAACAACAGACATTTCCACCACAGGTTCATCATTTTCTCTGATAACCCAAACATTAGCAATAGTAGCCTACATACACTAATACAGTTATCTATGTGTTTTCCAATGTTCCTCTCAATTATAAGATGATAATGGCTAAAGGGTAAATTATATTTGTCATTGATATACACATAACATGAATGGTAATTAAAGAAGTATGTATTATGCGGTGGCACAAGAAAAATATCCTGTATATTGTTTCTTCATCTCGGAAATAATTGCACAGTAATAATGGTCGACTTCATCCAGCATGAATACCAGTGTTTCTGTCAGGCTGATGCTTCTAATTATTGTTTGGCACTACCAGGAGACTCTCAAGAAGAATTTATGTAAGGCCCACATATGTATAGATGAGACCAAAACATACCTCTGGTGTGGTCCACCCAGTATTAATGAGCTGATAATTGGGAGAGAGAGAGGCAGACCGAGCCAGTAACTTTATGTGATTTAAAGAAGCAGATGCACAAGTGTTGCACACTCACGTTTGTTTAGCAGAAGCATTTTCCACTAGATGTACCCAGGATTGTTTGTAGTACTGTACTTGATTTCTTGTGATTATCATAGTCTTAGTATTAGGAACCTTGTAGTGTGCCTGGCAGTATGGCACTTGTATTTTTAGATGTTGGCCATCATTTGAAGAAACTTCAGGTTTTCGTTTATTAGGTGCATTTTCTGTTAGAAGAGTGGTCTATTTTGAATACAGTACACACTATAATGTTAGTGATAACTTAAACTTCCTATACTTTGTCTCATTGGATTTTTTGTTTGGATTTTTGTAAAAGTATATACAGTATGCATAAAGTTAATGTAGAGGCAGATGGTTTCATTGTCAGTGGACTATCGTATAAGCAACCCTTAAGTGAATAATTTGACTACTGATAAACTCAAGTTACTACAGTATACATAAAACAGAAAATTTTCACAATTTAAAAAATTATACTATACAAAGGAATTATTTGTTACATTTTTCTTTTGATAAGTTTTGTCTCAGTTTTGAAGTGTACAGTATTCAATTAATTTATGAAACAACAAGAGAGATTTTTCAGGTAAAATCATAATCTTCTTTAATGATGATGACAACCTTGGAACCAAATCAGAATCATTTCCATACATATCTTTTCACACCCCACACTGCCTCTTACTGGCTGTCCTCAACACCAAATAACTCTCTTTTGGTACAAAATTTAATTTGGGTTTTATTTGATAACTTGTATTTGAGTAATAAGCTGATATTAGAAGAATGTTGTAACGCTTTCATCAAACTTCAGTAGTAGTAGTATTAGTAGTAGTAGTATTTTAAATTTAGATTAGAGTAGGGCAGACAAGATAGAGACCATGTATGACATAGGAACACTGCCATATTTTGAAAAGTTTGATATCTTCATAAGTGGGTTCCATTATAATTATGAATTTGTGTGTGGTAATATGCTAATTTTGTTTATTGTACTGTAATTTGTTAAATCTTTAATACTCGCTTATGTCCTCATTTGATAAATATAAAGAAAATCAGCTTTATGACATATAAACCAGCATTTGAAAATTCAAGACTCGGGCCACTTTATAGTATTAAGTTTTTATTCGATGAAATGCTCAAATTATATATCATGAAGTTACATTTACACTGTTTCTGTCATGTAACACTCTCTGAGCCATAGTATGAAAGTACTGTATTGTATTCACAAAGGATTATATGACATAAGATATGTATATGTAACTTTATTGCATGTAATCTGAATATTTAAAGAAAATTTAATAAAACCTTTCTACGAGTTCAAAATTTAGATACACCCTAGATATTGCTGGTAACCTGGTTATATTGGAGCAATATAATCAGTATTGGTAATGTATGTAACAGTGCAACATATGTATCTACATATTCTATATGTAATAGTATACCATGGCATGCAGCCAGATGAAGTTATATAGTAAGTGATAACAAAAGTGTGAAGATTTAAGTGTTATATTCAGCAAACAAGATGACAACATCGTTAATGACTAACGCGATTCAACATATCGTATATGGTTGATGATAGATTCACCAGTAGGTTATGGTAGTGTCTCCTACTAGGATAACCAGATTTCATGCCCATGGGGGTGCTGCTCTGCTCCTAGCTTATTGGATTTGATAAAAGATAAGGTGACATAACCTCATAATATGTATTCAGCCAAAATCATCTAGACACAAGATACATCCATAGCTGATATGTTTGATTACTTTTTGGTGTCTTGTACTGCCCTGGCCAGGTTCTGTATACTATTGAAAACAGCTCTGCTCAGCCAAAACGACCTAACCCTACCTTAACAAAAATAACCTATCCATACAAAACTAGATATTGTACATTTACTCATAAAATAAACACCTAATTACTGTATATGCATGTGCACCATTTTGTCAATGAACACGTCATTTAGTCATCTACAATATATTTTGACACTGTTTACTTATCTTTACAAACTATCTATCGTACGATTTGTCCAAATAATGTCCAGTTCGTGGGGGGGTTGTTCTTATCCTACAAAATTTAATTTCATAACTTCTCAGACTTATTAAAGAAAGGCATATCTTTCTTAGGAGCCACTTGAATGCTTATGATGTGCATCTGCATTGCAGATATACAGGGATGCATATTTTTGTGTGTGGTGTGACCATTTAAGTACTCATTCCCCCTTGCATCAGTGTAGTATATTTAAGGGTCTCGGTTTCATTCTTAACTCACAATCGGGGATCCCGGGTTTGATTCCTGGGCAGGAAAGAAATGATTGCATACATTTCCTTGCATGTAATGCCTCTATTCACCTAGAAGTAAATAGATACCAAGGAGCTAAGCAACTGTTGTGGGTCAAAGAAATCACAATGGCACAATGTAGCGATGAGAAAATCATTTCCAGGAAATGGGGTGACTTACAGTAGCATTCACTGTTGTGGGGTTGCAACATGGGGAGGGTCAGTAGACCTTGCAGGGGGAGGGAAGGAGTGGGGTGGTTAACCTCAATACAACCTTAAAGTGTGCAATTACCTAAGTGTAATTATCTAAGTGTAGTTACAGGATGAGAGCTACGCTCGTGGTGTCCCGTCTTCCCAGCACTCTTTGTCATATAATGCTTTGAAACTACTGACGATCTTGGCTTCCACCAGCTTCTCACCTAACTTGTTCCAACCGTCTACCACTCTGTTTGCGAAAGTGAATTTTCTTATATTTCTTTGGCATCTGTGTTTAGCTAGTTTATATCTATGACCTCTTGTTCTTAAAGTTCCAGGTCTCGGGAAATCTTCCCTGTCGATTTTATCAATTCCTGTTACTATTTTGTATGTAGTGATCATATCACATCTTTTTCTTCTGTCTTCTAGTTTTGGCATATTTAATGCCTCTAACCTCTCCTCGTAGCTCTTGCCCTTCAGTTCTGGGAGCCACTTAGTAGCATGTCTTTGAACCTTTTCCAGTTTGTTGATGTGCTTCTTAAGATACGGGCACCACACAACCGCTGCACATTCTAGCTTTGGTCGTGTGTGTGTGTGTGTGTATATATGAGATATATATATATATATATATATATATATATATATATATATATATATATATATATATATATATATATATATATATATATAATAAATAAATGTTTATTTAGGTAAGGTACATACATACAAGAGAGTTTACAAAGATTGATGGATTTATAGATAGAGCTAGTACATACAATGCCTAAAGCCACTATTACGCAAAGCGTTTCGGGCAAGAAAAACATTAATGACTAAAGCTTGATACTAATTGAGTATAAAGAATAAAATGTGTTGAGAACAAATAAAAATAGAGATAAAAAGGGGGAAACATGGCTGAAAAAGCAGCACAAATACAATTAGGTCGACAAACAGCGTTGTTTAAAAAACAGACATGGGTTGACAATAGAGGGGTAAGGTAGGTTACAGGGAATTTATTAGGTAGTGCTTCGTTTTTATCTTAAACTGGTTGAGAGAGGTACAGTCTTTAACATGGTTGGGAAGGTCATTCCACATTCTGGGTCCCTTGATTTGTAGAGCATTTCTAGTTTGATTAAGTCGTACTCTTGGAATATCAAAACTGTATTTATTTCTGGTGTGGTGCTCATGGGTGTATTACAACATTCAATGAAGCTTTTGAGGTCAGGATTGGCATTACAGTTCAGCGTTTTATATATGTATAATACACATGAGAGAATGTGCAGTGACTTAATATCTAACATATTCAGAGATTTGCGTAGGGGTACCGAGTGATGTCGGGGGCAGAGTTGGATATTGTCCTAATAGCAGCTTTGTGTTGAGTAATTAGAGGACGTAAATGATTTATCTATCTATCCGCATAGATATATATATAATCATATATCAATATATAATATATATATTTATATATATATATAGAATATATTATATATATAAATAATCTCTATATAAATATATTATATATAAATATATCTATATATAAAGATATCATATATAAATATTCATATATAAATATATATATATATAAAATAGTATATATAAATATATCGATAATAAATATATCTATATATATATATATATATATATATATATATATATATATATATATATATATATATATATATAATTTATATATATAGCATTGCATACATATATATATTTATATATATATGCATGCAACAATGATATAAAAAACACTGATCCAAGTACAGTATGCAGAAAAACTACATGTGAAAAATAGAGAATGCTTAACGTGTTTTGGCTACATCGCCTTCATCAGAGCAAAGTAGAATGATTAACTGTTCAACTTGTGGCCACAGCATTGCCTAAAAATGTCAAAATATATATGTTCATGCTATTATTTAGCAATGATATTATTACAGAAGACCCCTGACTTTGATAAAACTGACCAAGATTCTGATAATAGCAGGATTGTAGTGATATTTAGCGCTGTGCTCCATGGTAGGAAGAGTAATGTTGAGGGAGGGAGGGAGGTGGCATCGTCTCCTGACTGTGTGTGTCCACCTTTTATTGACTGGACTTACCACACCTGCTTAGTAGTTCACTATGGTGAACACAAATATAGATACTCATATATAACGTGTGTATAGAGTGTAATAACAGCAATAGGAGTGTGTTGGGAGCCGCCATTTTGGTGAAGGATGTGCGTCGTCTACCTGACATGTCTTGTTGTTTACTGGTGGCCACTATGGTTTTTGGCACCATACCAGCTTATTTGTACAGGTATGATGAATAAAACATGTTGATACTTATATATAATGTGTATAGAGTGTAATAACACCACAAACAGTATTGTTGGAGGAGAAATATTAGTGCGTCTGGTCTTGAGGGCGGCTGCCACCAGCTGACTGTATGAGTAGCTACGTCTTATTGCTCTACTCACCATACAAGCTTAGATGTACAGTTATGGTGAACAAAACATGTAAATACTTATATATAACATCTGTGTATAGTGAATAAATGCAAAAACAGTATGGTGGGAGGAGAATGTGGGCGAGTGAGGTGTTATTGAGGGAGGGAGTGGCAGCGAGTGGCTGGCTGATGTGTGGCGGTCACTCCTCATTGCTTTTTGACACACAATACCAACTTGGTGGTTCGTTATGGTGAGCAAAACATGCAGATACTTATATATAACCTGTGCATATAGTGTAATAACAGAAAATTATTTGTTTATTGTTTTCTGAACATAATAATTGAATTACTAATATACACACCATAATTTTGAGTACAACGGCGGTTCACACATTTTATTATATAAATATATATCACAATACACACTATTGAATAAAATTACTGCAAAAAAAAAAAAAAAAAAGAAAAAATCAGAGACATTGAAATAATTAGGTAATAATATCTGTGACAACTGCCGCTTGACAGCTCGGGCGGAGCAGATCTCGTATGGCGACTGCTCTGTCAACGCCTCTTTTTTGCCACACTTCCCCACCTGATTGTGGCCAAAATATGAAACCTACGATTTTTTTTTTCCGTGATGGGGAAATACAAATGAACACTTTTAAGACGAAAGAATTGTTTGGATTTTTTTTTTTTTTTTTGCGCCTGTGGGTGTTGAAGCCATTATGACCCTTAGCAGCCCAAGGGTTAAGAAGCAATAAAATGCTTATCTTCAAAAACTAAGACGGTTGGGTTAGGTCAGGATTTTCTATTCAGGTTTTCAGGTAAACTTAAATATTCACAATATATTTGACAGTACGATTTAATACTAAGTGAAAATAAGTACAATTCTTGACTGTCATACATAGTACATAATTACACTTATGGGGCTGTTACATTTACGTCCCCATTTTTGGAAGACGGGCTGATATATATATATATATATATATAATATATAATATAAATTAAAATTTAAATGTTTGTTCAAAATCGCTAATCTCCGAAAGTTCTTCACCGATTCCTTTGAAATTTTCACACAACGTTCAATTTGCATCTGAGTAAGTTTTTATATACATATTATATAGATGTCATGTCTGTGACGGGAAAAAACATGTTTTTTAAACTTGAACTGTGTTTTTCATGTGTTTTTCATGTGAGAAAAATCTTTGAAACCTCTTTACGATTGCTTTGAAATTTTGACACAACGTTGCATTCAAATTGGCACATGTTTTTATATACCTACTATATACATGCCTCACCTGTGACAGGAAAAAACATACTTTTTTTTAAAAAATAGCGCCATCTGTTGGACGTAAGAGCAACACATGCTGTAATCTCCGAAAGTTCTTCCCCGATTGCTTTGAAATTTCGACACACGTTCCATTCGAATATGCACATGTTTTTATATACCTACTATATAGCTGCCACACCTGTGACAGATAAAAACATGCTTTTTTTTAAAAAACAATGCCATCTGTTGCACGCAATAGCAACACACACTATACTAAACATGTTACGATTCCATTTCAATGTTTCCGATTGTATTGACCAATTGAATTTTCATAGATTTCGATTTATTTACATTTATATATAAATATGTTTATAAATATGTTTATTCAGGTAAGGTACATACATACAAGGGATGTTACATTAATGGATCGATTTATAGATAGAGCTAGTACATACAATGCCTAAAGCCACTATTACGCAATGCGTTTCGGACATTTTAATTTAATTATTTTGTGGAACATTGCTTTGGAATTGAGCTGTGATGTTTACCATAACGTTCATTTTGTGAGTATGTATAAGCATAGATGTTACACCTGTGACAGGTAAAAACATGCTTTGTTTTAAAAACAGCGCCATCTGTTGCATGTAAGAGCAACACACGCTATACTAAATATGTTACGATTCCATTTCAATGTTTCCGATTTCATTGATAAATTGAATTTTCATAGATTTCTATTTATTTTCGTATTGATTTAATTATTTTGTGAGACATTTCATTGGAAATGAGCTGTGTTGTTTACCATACCGTTCATTTCGTGAGTATAGTTCATTTTTTTTATTTTTTCATTGTTTTTCATTCATTTTTTAACTTTTTCTTATGTTTCAGTGATGGGAACATCAGATTATTTGGGAATGCATCGGTTTAGGGAGTGGGGAATAGTGGGGGAACGAGGGGACAGGAGTGAGGGATGGTGGGGAGGACAAGGGGACAGGGGGGGGGTAATGGTGGGGAGGACAAGGAGACGGGGAAGTTGGGGATGGTGGGGATGAGGGGACAGGGAAATGGAGAATGGTGAGGATGCCAAGGGGACAGGGGAGTGGGGGGATGGTGCAGAGGATGAAGGGACAGGGGAGGGGGAATGGTAGGGAGGATGAGGGGACGAGGGAGTGGGAGATGGTGGGGAGGACGATGGAACGGTAGAGTGGGAAATGGTTTGGGGGATAGGGGAGTGAGGAATGGTTCGAGGACGAGGGGACAGGGGAGGGGGCAATGGTGTAATAATAATAATAATATTTATTTAGGAAAAGTACATACATAGTTGCAGAGTTACAGTACAAACATTGTTTGATTTAAAGATAGAGGTAGTACATACAATACCTAAAGTCACTGAAGGTGGCAGTCTTCCCCCACTGAAGGTGGGGGAAGACTGGGAGACAGGGGAAGGGTACTGTGACTCATCAACGCACATGTGTTGCTGAGCCATGCATGGAGTGGCTCAGCTGAGCCACGCTTTTCTGGAGCCCAGAGCAAGCAGCAAAGGAGTATGAGAGGCTCATTAAACTAAGTCAGGTTGGCAGTGGAAGGAGGAGGGGCTAACATAGAGTGAGTAAAGTCACCAGCTGTTCCACCTCCAAATACCTAAAAACCAGAGAGGGCTGATTCTGGAACAACCACTTTAGC
Organism: Procambarus virginalis; assembly: GCA_020271785.1. Classification (NCBI taxonomy): domain Eukaryota; kingdom Metazoa; phylum Arthropoda; class Malacostraca; order Decapoda; family Cambaridae; genus Procambarus; species Procambarus virginalis. Next base: position 7,954,241 of record WNGS01000337.1, on the reverse strand, counting down.
ACAAAGCTGCACAAAAGGAAAATTGAACCTGAAGTTGCTACTACTTATTAACCACTGCACTGCTTTAAAATAGTGTGCCAAAATAAGTTATTTCCAAAAAATTATTTTCTCTTCTTATATTGCTAAAATGTAGTTTCTGATCACGGGAAACTAAACTAAAATATGGTATGTGACATACTTTAGCCATGAAGTTGAGCAATTTATAGGCACTGAGTGATAAGGCATTTGGGGACACTCGACCCCGCCACACTGTGGGGCTCTAGTTGCCTCGAATATAATTTTTCACAATTATTTCAATGTCTCTCATTCGTTTCTTCTATGGTTTTTTGCTGTAATATTATTCAAAAGTGTGTAATTTGAGGAATTTATATACAGTGGAACCTCGATTAATGAATTTAATCCGTTCTGGCATCTAGCTTATCTTGTGAAACGCTCGTCTTTCAAAACGAATTTCCCCAGTTAAAATAATGGAAATAAATTAATCCGTTCTACCGCTGAAAACCATCAATATGATATTCAATTTTTTAAATAATGGAGCAGCCTACCTTCCATACGCTGATCAAACCTTTATGACATTTTTCTTTCTTCAAATTTGTTCAATTTTATTTTTTTATTTTTTCATTTCTTTTTAAGAAAATGGAGCAGCCTACTTGACATACACTGAACAAACCTTTATGGCATTTTATCTTTTTTTTCAGATTTGTACAATTTTTTTTATTTTTCATTTTTTTATAGAAAAAGGTTCGTTCAGTGTATGTCAGGTAGCCTGCTCCAATTTTGTATTAGAAAAATGAAAAAATTTAACAAATTTGAAAAAAGGAAAAATGTCATGAAGGTTCGTTCAGTGATTGTCAGGTAGGATGCTCCATTATGACATTTTTCTTGTTTTCAAATTTGTTCAATTTGTTTTGTATTTGTCATATGTTTTATTAGTAATGGAGCAGCCTACCTGACATACACTGAATGATCCTTTATGACATTTGTCTTGTTTCAAATTCTTTCAATATTTTTTTGTATTTTTTTTTTTAAATCGAGCAGCCTACCTGACAATCACTGAACCTACCTTTATGATTTTTGTTTTCAAATTTTCATTTTTTTATTTTTCATTTTTTTTTTTTTTTTTTAGAAAATGTGGCGGCCTACCTGACATTCACTGAATGAACATTTTGACATTTATTCTTTTTTCAATTTTTTCTAATTTTGGCTAAAAAACAAAAATCAATGCTTTGCAACATTACATCAGTCACTCCTTTACATCCCAGCATCATTAACATCTTAAAAAAAAAAAAAGTTATTTGCATCATCGGAGGTGTCCGAGGATTTGCGAGAACCAGCGGAAACGCTAGGAAGCACCATGTGCTTTTCTTGTTAATCAAACGAAAGCTCGTCAATCGAGATAAATTTTCGCCGAGTGGCGTGCTCGTTATTCGAAATGCTCGTAGATTGAGGTGCTCATCTCTCGAGGTTCCACTGTACATACTGTACTATATTCTTAAAATGCAACCTCGGTAAAATACATTTTCATCGGTGTGTGTGTATGTGTATAAGCTCCATTAATTTTTTCATGCAATGGAAGTTAATGATAAAAATAAATACTGTGTTTATGTGAGACATGATATAACTGTTCTGATCCAGGAGGTTGGAAATAGTTTAAGGCTTATAGATTGGTTGATATAAACAAGCAGATAGATTTCTTTGTCTCGTGTCCCTTTCTTTTTTCTGTGCACTTCTTAAGTATTTTTTAATTTACATACAATGAGAGATTGTTATTGTATTAACAATTTCTTACTACATTGCATATCCAAGCACAAATATTTTGTGTTTGAATATTTATTGAGTTTTAGATGATCAGTGATTAAATTGTTTGGGAATGCATCACATTTTCTGGAATAAAAGAAACTGTGTTAATTAATGGTGCAGGGAGGCAACGTGATACAGTTGGTCTTGTCACTATTCCCATTATTCAACTCAAAAAATGCATAATTGGTAAACTACAGTCTGATTGGTTTATATAGATAGAACTTTGATCTATTCTGATTCTGTTGATTGGCTTCATTTTATTAGTGTACAAGATTGTTATTTAAAAATTATAAGACAAATTAATTTGACTAACCATGTTCTGATTGGCAACTTACTTATGTTCCCTTTGCCAGCTTCAGTTGAAGTGGTCGTGGAGTGGATGAGATGTACTCACACATTTATATTTTATAATATATTGTACAGTATATGAGTAGAATTATACCATACCTCCTGAGCTTTTCAGTTTTTACACATTTATTTGTCACTAACCCCATTAAGAATCCTGGTGATATAGTTCTGTGTCATACCAACACTATATGATAGGCAAAATTTTAGGGTAAATTGATTTTTCAATTCCATTCACAAAATTTGTCAAGAAAAAACTTTCAATATTTTTTGTTTTTATATATAATCAAGAAAGACAGACAACAATTCTGAAGCCACATTTTAAACACACTTCTCTTAGTGAAGCTTACAAGGATTCTTTTGTGCCATCAATGTTTCCTGGATTTGTCTCCTTTCTGGGTTTTTTTCCCTCCAGGGTTTGGATCTCTATAGGTATTTAGATAGTGTTCCTTACCTTGGTTTTCAGGCTTCTTGTTATAGGAGTTTTGGTACACTATTTGTGGTGCATTTGTGGTCCCTGACCATTCTTGTGCAATTTATCTACTTCTTGGGTGCTAAAGGTATTTGTCAAGTTTCTTGGATTCATCAGCCGTCTATGAGTGTTTTCCATTCTTGTTTCTAACTCTTCTGCATGCTTTATCCTTACATTGTTGGCTTGTCACCTGTATCTGGGCAACCTCTTTTCTTTTCGTTGCTTAGTTCTTGCCTTTGCTCTTTTCAAGTTCTGGGCTTTGGAACAGTTTCATACATTTCACCCATTTATTTTTGGGGGCAGTGGCAGCTTTTCCTGTTTTTCAGCAGTGGTTTGTGTCCTTGGTAATCTTTTTGATATAGTTTTTTTCCCGCTGGGTTCTGCCACTGCTATCTAGTGAAATTCTTCCGGAATTCGGCACTCACTTTTGCCTGTTGGGGTAGGCATCCAGTGGTGCCATTTTTTGAGGTTCACCCCTTGCTGATACTGTGCATTTTGGGCTGTCCCAGTTTTTCCTTCTTGCTTTGTGATGCTTGAGTCTGCCAGGTTGTCTCTCATGGCCTGTAGGAAGGGGGTGCCTTTGCTACTCCACATTTTTTGGTTGGTCTGGGACTGGCCTCTCTGTTGTGCCTCCTTTCAGTCTTTGAGAAGAAATTAGATACTCCCAATGTTTTGCATTTAAATAAAGTATACATTGAAATTTTTTTACATCATTAGAGAGTGAGTTTCATACACCGAGTCCTTTATTTACATGGCATGTTTGCATAAGATAAGATGTTTATTCAGGTAAAGGTACATACATTGAAAATGAGTTACAAACATAATATTGGATTTATAGATAGAGCTAGTACATACAATGCCTGAAGCCACTAATACGCACAGCGTTTCGGGCATAGATTTAGTCAGACTGGAAATACCAGAAATAATTAGTTTCTGGTGTAATATACTGTACATGAGTTTTACTTCATTTGGCTAGGAAGCGTTTCAAATCGGTATTAGTATTAAGAGGAAGATAGCTTTTATGTGTAAATAGCACAAGAGAATGTGTGGAGTGAATATATGTTTATTTCGTATACTGTACTGTAGTTCTGATTGCTGATTTTTGCTGGGTGATGATGGGCTTTAGGTAGTTTGTGGTACCTACCAGTCAATGTCTACAAGGAAGTGAAGTATATAACTATGAAAGCCATTTGAACATATTAGTATATGTATCATGTAATTATAATTCATTCATTCATTCATTCATACATATGAGTATAAAAAGGATTTCTAGACATCCAAGGTCATTGAATGTCTAGCTCAAGTGTTGCCAAATGCGAGTTCTGATGATAACAGATGGGTAGGGTGGCTCGCCACATTCGGAACTTGTTCAATGCTTGAAACTGGCGGAAATAAAGATACTGCATTTTGTTTGCAGTATCTTTTTCTTTTCAATATATTTTGCATCTGAATTAATAATTCTATGAGTAAAAATTTTGGGAGAATTTTTAATTTGAAAGTCCCACACAAGAGACCCAAGAAGTTAGATTACTGTACATTGGAGGGTAACAGACAGACTTTTATCAGACTTAAATTGGGTGAGAAATTTATTAACAGACAAATGGGAGCAGTAATCAGAAGTAGCATATCTGATTGGAGAAATGTCACTAGCAGAGTTCAGTTCTTGCACTGGTAATGTTCATTATCTATTTAAACCAGAGAGAATGCAGAGTTATATGAATATGTGATGCTAAATTGTTAGGGAGATTCAGGGACTTTTATGATTATTGCCCTCCAAAATGAACTGGACAAAATAAGTGAAACAATACACGGCAGATGGAATTAAACATAAATAAATGTCACATAATGGAATGCAGAATAGGGGAGAACAGTCCACACTAAACCACTGTGCTGCGCCACCTTAAAATACGACAAACCCATACCCATGGTGTGCCGAAAATAAATTCCCTGCAAAAAAAATTATTTTCCCTTCCAAAAGTGTTAAATTGCCTCCCCTGATCACATATATGTTGAAAATATTGCACAAGTGTACTTTGGCCGCAGTGGTGTCCAGAAAATGGCATGTGATGTAACGGCTCGGTGGTCGCATGTGCCGGAGGCAATCGCACGCCAGATTCAACAAGCGCGAGTTCCCATAAATATTTTTATGTTCATTTTTTACGCACAGTTACAAATGCATTTTTTTTGTTTTTCTGGCTAATCCTATGTATAGTGAGCAGGTTTACAATATTCAGGTAGTAGAACATCCATACTGTTCAAAGAATCTGTGTTACATGTATCACAAATGTGTCCACAAACATTGTTTATATTTTCTCTATTACATGTTCAATTCTTTACATTTACAACTTATTTACGAACACTGTACACTATCAAAGACTATATACAACACTATCAACACACTTAGAACTGCGCGAGTATGTGTTAATCACTGAAGCAGCCAGCGGGGCACAATGGAACTTTACATTCAACGCACCAAGTACAGATGGTGCTTCGCTTCCATTCCCTTTGTTGTATGTTCTTGCAAACAACGCAGGAATTTTTACCCTTTTCATGTGTGCTTGTGCTTGGCATATAACCAAGCTTGTGTACAGCCATATATTCTTTACCCCTGAGTCTGTCAGGAACTGCTGCTGAGGCATTGTTGCTGGCACCCCACACGTAACAACACTGCCCTCCACTCCATATTTCACAAGTAGTTGTGACACTAAAGCGACACTGAATGTACAGATTGGTGGTCTCTTGGCAGATTTCACAAGATACATATTGAAACATATTGAAACAGTTCAGCACTGTAACATCAATGAGGTGAAAAAAAATTATATTTTCTTAGTTCACTTCACAAATTTTCGCACACACTTCACGGCACCAACCATCATGTCACATTTATCTACTAAACGCATATTTACATTGTAATCAATGACACAATCAGGTTTATACATTGTCAACTGTGTTGCAAAGTGAACTTTGCCACTGTCCAACATGGCACCGGTGTGAATAGTTGTCAACATATTCACCTCGCGTCTGTCCCTCCAGTGCACTGATAAAATTTTATCACATTTTCTCAGCTGGCATTCACCCACTGCAATTCCAATGTCAAACACTGACATTTCCCTCCTGCTTGTCTTGACAGTGCCACATACACCAATGTTGTGGTGAAGGAGGAATTTGGTCAGCAAAGGGCTGATATAGTAGTTGTCTTGTGTACAGGATATGCCCCTTGTTCAGCAATGGTTCCATGAGTGTTTTCACGACACTGCCTGAGAACCCATGTGGATCTTGACCTGGTGTGTCAACATCTGGACCTGAATACAATATCACGTCCATGACCATACCAGTTTCGCAGTCGCATAACACGAAGAAATTTAGTCCAAACCTGTGCCGCTTTGATGGTATATACTGCTTGAACACCAGTCGTTCCTTGAAGAGAACTAGAGATTCATCTATCACGACATTCTGTGCTGGTACAAAATAGTCACGGACCTTTCCTCGCAATTCACTAAATATCTTCCACACTTTCCAGTCTGTCGTGTCTGTCTTCATTATCATTGTTCTCAAAGTGCAGGTATCTAAGAAGCAGCAGGAACCTATCACGTGGCATGTACCTGTTGAACAAGGGGGGTTGGAACAAGGCTGTCTTTGTTCCAATAATCCTGGATCACATGTTTATCTGCATGCCTCATCATCATCATGCACAATGCTAAAAACACACATACACTTCCTCAATAGTCGTGTCTTTCCAACGTGTCAGTCAAGAGGCAGGTAAAATTCCAGAATCAATGAGTGCCAGAGCATATTGGTTCATTGCCGCAATGAGATGATCCATGAATGGCTGATTGAAATATGCAAAAAAAAAAAATAATAAATTTCAGCCATATCATCATCAGTATAGGGGAATAAGGGTGTCACTCCAACATCGGTATCATCAAATGCAGAAATTTTTGAGACAAAATTGTCAATCCTCCCACACAAGTACACCTGTGTTTTTGGTTTTGGTGTCAACACCACGGCCAAAACCAGCATGAACACCACCAGCACGGGCACCAACACCAAGACTCCATCGTTTTGTGCTAGAGCTGCGTATGGGTATGCCAAGAGATGAGGCTGTTCTGCGTAGTATAGGCCTACAACGAACACCTGATGTCGAGGGGCTCACTGTCGTCATTGTTCTCAGGCTGCATGACATGTTGGCGCTTGCCTTGGCGAGGTTCTGGGGCAGCAAAACCACGCCTAGTAACACCATAGCTGCTTGTACTCGGTTCATTAACACTGCTTGTATCTGAGCCTGTCACTGAACCCAGAAAATGACTCATCACCTATACTATCACTTAGTAAACTCACATCTGCTGACACAGATGGTGATGGTAACACCAGGGGTGTTGACCCAGGGCAGCGTAGGCGGCCTGACAAGGCGTGTGTACTGTACACACTCTTGACATCGTCTACCTCACTGTCCCCATCACTCGTGTCAGACGCCTGTGTTAGGTCTTTATCTGGACTGTAGTCTAAATCGTAAGTAATCGGTCCACCATCAAACAATATGTCCCATATTTCTGCTTCTGAGAGTTGTTTTTCAACATCGTGGCTGACCGTGGACCGGGAGCTCGTAGTTGATGCATCAGACATGGTTGCTACCTCGATACTGACGATCCTCATGACCGTGGGGCATGCTGGGATTTTTTTTCAAAATGGCCGACAATGACTGGAGGCCTCAGCCTTTCCCCCAATCTAGCGCCTCAAGGCGCTCTGCATACATCCAATCTAGTGCCTCAAGGAGTTCTGTGCAGTGTGGTGGTTAAACTACAAATTATGTGAAAAGATACTAAAAACCTCTTAACATGAATGGAGAAATATTAAAGAAGCTGTTCATGCAATTTGTGAGACTAATATTGGAATATCATGTAATTATATGCAGTGGTCAAGGAGTGCATAAACAAACAAGAAAGGATGTAAAGACATGATAATGAATAGCTCTGTGACCTTAAGAACCTGAGCTGTGAGGAGTGGCTGGAGATGTTAAATATGCCAAGTCTAGAAGATAGGAGGAAAGAAACAATGTGATCACTACATACAAAATTGTAACAGGATTTAAAAAAAATAGACAAGGAGGATTTTGTAACAGGAATTGAAAAAATAGATAAGGAGGATTTTTTAAATCTGCAACTTCAAGAACAAGAGGTCATAAAGTTAAGCTATGGAAATAAAGATAGAGTACTGAAATATGTAAGTAAGCTGTTTTGTGAACAAAATTGTAAAATTTAGCGAACAAAATTGTAGATTGTTGGAACAGTCGGCAATTTAGATATATTATAACAAGAAAAAGTTAAGTGAGAAGGTAGTGGTTGCCAAAACCATCAATAGTTTCATAGCATCCTATGACAAAGATTACTGGAAGACAGGACTCCATGACCGTACCTTTCATCCTGTAAGTACACTTAGGTAATTACACACAATTACAGGCGAACATCATTTAACGTTGGGGTTAGGTTTCTGAGGACTGCAATTTTATCTGAAATGACATTCAGTCAAACCAAAAACCTTAAAATGTAGTGTTATAAGTAAGTGTTATGTTCAAAGGGTACTGGGAAAGATGATATTTGGTAATTTTTTGCTTACTCATTCTTGTTATACCTATCTAGCAGTTTTAGCTTAGTTTCTAACAATACTGTATTCCTTTGTTTCTTTGGCTTTTCATTAGGATTACTTCCTGTTATAGGCCATTTACTCATCAGGCCTTCTTGTCCAAGGATATTCATTACTAATAATATCGAGCCTTTTAATTCACACCTTGTTTATTTATGTCCATGATCAGCTGGTGAGATGCATTTGTTTCAGCAGCAGTTAAATTCACTTGATAATTTGTTAACATAGCCATATGGCTGCATTATATTATGCACTACTCTATTATATATTTTTTATGTACAGTACTGTATTTTGTGCTATTATTTTCGGTAAACAAAAGTTGTATTTTCAGTACAGTATAAATGTAGTGTTCATTTGCAATATTTAATTTAGGCGTCATAAACTGTACTGTACTTCATTTTCTATAAGCACCATAGGCTTCTACATAATTTTCTCTGTCCTATGTTGGGAAACCTAAAAACAAAATTCCTTTCTGATGTTAAATCTATTTATTTATTCCTGCAATGTAAAATTTAAATTATATTAACTGCGGGCAATGTTAAATGAGGTTCACCTGTACATGCACACAGTCTCAGACCTAAAACACATGAGCTATGAAGAGAAACTTGAGGCATTAAATACAGAATGCCAAAATAAGTGGGCAGAAGAAAAGAGGTGTTATTGATAACTATGTGAAATTGTGACAGGATCATTTATTGTAAAAAAAAAAACTATTTGAGTCAACAAACCCATCTTTGATCTTCCCATAATCCCACAGTCTCAGCATTTGTGGTTTTGCCATTCAAGAGTGTCTCACAAATGTATTTCTAGTTCATACTGAGGGCCGGCTGTACAACAAAACCCAATGAGCTGGGGGTGGCATCACGCTGGTTGATTAATGGTTAGGAGATGGAACCCAAGAGCTGGAGCTCAATTCTTTAAGACACTTAGGCAAGTCTTCACATAAGTATTAGCATATACCAAAACCATTGTTAACTTTAAAATATTTATGATAGATAAAACAGATGAAACACTACAAGCATAGTTATATTCCTGTAACTACAAAGAGGTAATAGCGCAAACTTTATGCGAGTACACATATGTGTGTGTGCATATGTATATACAGTAATCTCATATTTTGAAGCTTTTTTTTCAAAAGCTCAGGTTCTTACAGTAACAATAAAAATTACATAGACATCATTTATTTATACAGCATTAATGACCCAGAAGTTTCGGTGTCAGATGATGAATTATAATTCATTAATTATAGAGATGCCCTCTTGAATGAGTATGGTATATTTACCATAAATATGTATACAAATCTTGGGTTAAGTTTGTTAACATGTAGCAAAAGCCATTTTTAATTTAATTCTCCTTTAAAGATGCACTTTCTATCCTACTGATGAGATTTTGCACTAAAATATGTTGCAGATTTTTTTAAAGTACTGTATTTTAAGTGATGTTTGTGTGGATTTCTTTTTATATTTTTAAGCAAATATTTTTATAATACTGTACTCTTCAGATTTTTAACAGAATATCCCCTTTTTCAAATATCAGCCATGTTTTTTTCATGACCAACCAACCCTCTTCGTTGGAATGATCTGCTTTGTGATTTTTGTGTAGTGGGCCGTGAGTTTTGTTGGGTCTCTGGTCCGGTGCGTCGATCTCACCTTCCTATCTTTCCTGCATGACATCCCCGCCTAGAATCCGTTCTCCTCTGGGACCAGCCAGTCTCCCCTCAGTTGGCCATCTAACACTCACCTCAGTACCATGCTCATTCTCCTTTCACTTAACATATGGTTGCTGCCCCTGGTGCTGCTGCTGCTGCTGCTGCTGAAGAACATAGCAGTCCAATTCATCATATTCTTCTGACATTCATTCCCTAATCCTCTCATCCACATTGTAGTCTTTCTTCTCTCCGTAATACTCGATTGTCTTTTGTTACAATCATTTCTTACTGCAGAGGGAACTTTGGAGATGGTCCTTGGTAATCACGGAGAACCCCCTTAGATGTAGATGCTAAATCACTTTTAGTAGTTGCTAATGGCAGCAGTAGTTTCACAATAAAATTGCACTGGCCCTTGTTAGTAAATAGAATATAAACACATTTAGATATATTATAATTATATGACCTGTACATTAAGGAAAGATTTACTCTTCTGGTGTGTCTCTGGACACTGCATATGCTCAAAGTTGTTTGTTTTTCACGGTGCTGTTTCTCACATTTTCTTTTGTTTTCCTTTTTTGTATCCCTGCTCGCCGTCTTCATCATAAAAGGATTTCGAGGTGAATATGGAAAGAGATACTGGACTCCAGTATAACTCGTGTAGTGCAGTACTTGGCTGTAGTTGTGAATAGTGGTTCTGTTTTGTTGACCTCTACCACGCGTGTCCTCAGTCCTCTCCCCACCCTACACCTGGTCTTTCCCTAGACACTGTTATCCATTTCTTTCAGTACCAGTGATAACTATCCTTTTTTTTTTTTTTTTTTGCTACCTTTGAGTTCCCTGTGATATTTTGTTTTTTTAATGGCAAACCCAACCACCATTTTGACCAGCTCTGCAGAATCGTGTGTCTGGTCGGATGCCAAACACCAGAAGCATGTCCTAGCCAATCAGCACAAGGAGTCTCTGAGTTTAGCCAGGCAGCACTAGGAATCCTGTAACATTAGAGCCAATCAGCACTGGAAGTTTGTAATTTCTTAGCCAATCAGCACTAGGAATATGATATTCCAACCAATCAGATCTTCCCAGTCCGCACACACACAGAGTCCCTATTTTTATTTGACCATCTCTGAAGTATTCCTTGTTTGATTTTGTTGGTTGATTTGAAGTATAGATTATAGTTTGTAGTGGTGTGTGTATCTTAGTCTGTTTGCTTTGGTATGCTAACATATACACAGTATGCCTTGATCTGACTGATTTACACAACATTTTTTTATTAAAAAAAATTATTTAGACTTTTCCTGACTTTAAAATTAAAGTTAATATTTGATTGTGATTTGTCACACCTTTTATCACTGAGGTCATGGGCATCATGTTTTACTTGCTCTTTCTGAACCTGTTTCTTGTTTCATCTTTTAAATTCAAGTTTTTTTATTTCTTTATTTATACTTATTTTGAGCCTTGAAAGACTGAAAGTTTAATAGATAAATACACGGCTCATTACATATTTTCTTCATTAAGTTTTTTTGTAAACATTGGAGTAGATAAACATATATATTTAAACTTATACACACATTGTCATGAATATTCAGTAATACAGACAATAAAGCTTATATATGAGAAGATAAAAAATATAATGTGCATAATCTTCATTGCTGAAATAACTATTGTTGACCCATGGTGTCACAAATTTAAAATAATTAGTGCTAGGAAATACTACACATGGGATTCAATTCCTTTACTCCTCTGCAAACCCTAAATCCCTTTTTCTTTCTTCTTGTTCTGCACTCTTTATTTCTCGTGCATGCTCACTGCCTGTGTGTTGATCAATAACAGGCATCTGCACAGATGGTTGATACAGGGGATGGAGAGAGGATTGACAGAGAAGAAAGTAACAAAATTTATAAAACAAATCTAAATTTCAACCTCATACTGCCATCAAGAACAAGTGACGGCTATAGTGTGAGTTTTAATTAGTAAAGAATACTTTAGTGCACGTATAATGTTGATGTAGCTTGCTTTGTAATACAGTACACTCCTTGTTGAAATTGTACATCCCTCTCCATGCCTTTGTGTGTGTCAGGCTCAGCTGGTTTATGTCAGGTAGTCTGAGTATTTCTGAATGACTTAAGATAAATATTTAATTCCCAATCATATACTAATCATGCTGATCCTGACACATTTCACACACTATCTGCTATATTGTATAAGTAGTAGACACCTTCCTTTTGTTTCCCAAAAGATTGCTGATTAGTTTGATGCCTCATATCTGTAAATTATTGTTCATAGAACAAATGTAGGTTTTATAGCAGCTTTTACACAGAATGGTTGTTCCGGTGTAACTCATCGGCAATCTTTGTATCACCGCCTAAGGTTTGGTCTTGAGTTCATATCCTAAAGCAGTAAAGGTATTTTCCTTAATGGAGTGTGTACTTTCGTCTGTCTAATACAATCATGACCAGAGCTTTATGAAATAATCTTATCACCATGAATCTGGCAGAAAGAGCACCGAAGCAACATTATTAAAGTTTAAGATCCTGGACATTAAAATCATATTTTTGCTGAAAGATTCTCATGTCATTTACCCTACTACCATCTAGTGTAAAGTTGCAATCGATCATTCTGTTTTCAAATAATTTGTTATGATTATTTTTTTTCTCTGCTGCTTCTGCAGATTATTGGCTAAGCTTGTACATAATTAAAGTAAAGATACTGTAATGTAGAAATTGACTAAGGAAGCCTTGTGAAGGAGATGGTTATGGATTGCTAATAGCCTGTACTTGTTATCCGTATCCGGGTTATTGCTCATAGCCCAGACCTTTGGTAGAAGTTTAAGAGCTTTCAATATCATTTTCTTTCAGTTCTTCGTTCGATTGGACCATATCAGAAAGTGCTTCACTCAGAAGGGAGGAGTATTTGTGTTGGAGGAGTACAGTAAGTAATATATGAATATTGATTGACAATTATTTGTTTGTTTTAGTAAATAGTTTTGACCCTTTTTGTATGTATCTACACTGTGTTATTTTCTTACACTATAACTAGAAATTCTGTGAATAAATGGAAACAAAGCAGGATACAAGACTAATATTTTTATGTAGAGAAACACCAAGATGCAAGTACTGTATATTGCTTGTGGATGAGGTTTCACCTGTAAGGTCTTTATTAAATCTAATAGACAAGACTAATGCTCTTGAGAGGGGGAATGTGACAAGGGTGAGGTTAGTGAGGCGAACAGAGATACGAAGGATTATATGTTACAATTCATATATATAAAGTATTAATTTAGCTAGAGGGATAGAAATGATGAATTTTCTTTGATACATTAATAAATTTAATTTATAGCACATCATTCCTAAACCCATTTTCACTTTACTGATAGGAAAAGCAATAGTCCTGTGTAGCTCTTAGATATGAAAATGCCTTATAGCCAAAAATATAATTAATAAATACAGTAGTCTTTTCTAATATTGGAGCTTCTTTACATTTTTTCAGCACTTTGTGCTCACTATGGGCCAACCATTATTTATGTATTATATATATATGCTGCATGTAATTAGTAGTTTTATAAATTATACTCTGTCTACTTAATAGCCACCGTAATGTGATCCTCTGTATTTTTGTATTGATAAATAATATTATTATTTTTGTAATGCATTATCTTCTATGCAGATTGTAAATACAGTTCATTCTTCTCTGAGTACTAGAGCATTGGCTATGCTACCATAGATACATCCACAAACCTACCAGACCTCTGGACTTGTGCAGGCTTACTGAACGAAAAGACCAGAATCTGGTGTGCTCATAGATGCAAGGGAAACATAGGAATCTGAGATTCATCCAAACCAAGTAAAACTACTCAGAGAATGCAGGCTCTTCTCAGGCTGTGTGTTTGATTTCATGCTGTGCCTGCTGTTTCTGGGCTGTATGCCCAGCTGCTTCTGAGCTGTGTAGCTTGCTGTTTTCTGGGCTGCATGCCCAGCTACTTCTGGGCTGTGTGGCTTGCTGTTTCTGGGCTGCATGCCCAGCTGCTTCTGAGCTGTTGGCTTGCTGTTTCTGGGCTGCATGCCCAGCTACTTCTGGACTGGTGGCTTGCTGTTTTGGGCTGCATGCCCAGTTGCTTCTGAGCTGTGTGGCTTGCTGTTTCTGGGCTGCATGCCCAGCTACTCTGGGCTGTGTGGCTTGCTGTTTCTGGGCTGCATGCCCAGCTGCTTCTGAGCTGTGTGGCTTGCTGTTTCTGGGCTGCTGCCCAGCTACTTCTGGGCCGTATGTCCTGCTGTTTCTGGGTTGTGTGAATTGCTGTTTTGGGCTGTGTGCCCTTTTCTGGACTGCCTCAATAAGTTCCACTGTCTGCTCTTCTTTGCTCTTCTTTTCTTTGAGATCAGCTACATCTTGGAACAGGTACTTGAGTGAGGAGGCAGGCTAAGCCTTGGGTGACCTGAGCTGCCACCACATGGTGTGCTTGGTTACCTGTGCATGGTATCACTAACAATGAGAAACTTATCACTTCATTTTCCATTTTTTCTCTGTAATCAAAATACATAATTTGTTTTGCTCGCCTATATTTTCTGGGACATTTTGCTCTGGCTTGCATCGATCTCATATCTCTATGTCATGCCGAGTCATGTACTTCGTGAGCTCACTAGATTCTGATTTTGGTGTTCAGTAGGCCTGTGCAAGTCCAGAGGTCTGATTTTTTTTGGAGAGGCCATTTTTGTGGTGCCAGAGCCAATGTACTAGCAAGCTATTGAGGTCACCCATAGGAAGGGTGTTGAATATACTGTAATGAAAAGCTAGATTATTTTGCTATATACTGTTCACATCAATAATTTTCTTTGATTATTATAGGCTCATAATCTTAAAAAAGGCATTGACTGGTAACGAAGAAACCCATATAGAAGTAGCCTCTTGGAGGATGTTTAGTTGTGGAAATAAGCAAAAGAAATATGGTGAGAAAACAGTAGAGAAGTTCTTTGATGTCAAATGAGAGATCACTTTATTAAGAAGATCATTTTTTCCTGGCTAAGTGTTTGACATTTAACTCTCAAGAGAAAGGTAAGGTAATTTTACAAGGGGGTTACACAATTCAACTCTCCTAAGCATCAAAAGAAACTTATACAATTTTAATTAACTGTACAGTAATAGAATTAACACACAGTTAGCAAGCTAACAAAATTTAAATGTTCCTACATTTTCAGAAGTGCTTAGGCAGTAAAAGAATTTGATATTTAGATTAAATTTGAGCAGGAGGACTGAAACTAAAAGAAAGTGAGAGTTAAGCAAACACTTCTATATTGTACAGTACTTAAATGTTCTCAGACTGAAATAGACTTCTGGCTTAAATGGAAGAAAACAAAAAAAATAATTGTTAAGGAAAAAAATGAGTAGTGTTGATATAGTGAAAGAAATAGTCAGTATACAGGAGCCTGTACATGAAATTCAAGGACTAGATGAGATCTTTCCATGTATAAATTCAAATTCAAATTCATTATTCAGGAAAATTACATACATAGTTGATTTACAAACATAAAGTTGGATTTATAGATAGAGCTAGTACATACAATACCTAAAGCCACTAATATGCATAGTGTTTCGGGCAAGGTGTAGGGGGAACACTTACACTGAAACTTAATAGTAATTGGGATTAGGTATAAATTGTGTTGAAAAAAAGGAATTAAAAAAGGGGGTAACATGGCAGAAATCATCAATTGTACAGTTGGGGAACAAACAGCATTGTTTAAAAAAGCAAGACATGGGTTGGCATTTAGGGGGTAAGGTACGCTACATGGATTTAATTAGGTAGTACTTGGTTTTACTCTTAAACTGGTTGAGAGAGGTACAGCCTTTGACATGATTTGGGAGGTCATTCCACATTCTGGGTCCCTTGATTTGTAGAACATTTCTAGTTTGGTTAAGTCGCACTCTTGGAATATCAAAACTGTATTTGCTTCTGGTGTGGTGCTCATGGGTTCTGTTACAACCTTCAATGAAGCTTTTGAGGTCAGGATTGGCATTACAGTTCAGCATTTTATATATGTATAACACACATGAGAGAGTGTGCAGTGACTTAATATCTAACATATTCAGAGATTTGAGTAGGGGTACCGAGCTGGAGACAACGCATAAGCAAAGCTCAGGAACCTTCTTGGAGCCTACCAGGAAAGGGCATTTTATTACATTCAGTGCTTGAATTTTTAGACAGATCAAGTAAAACTACCGATGAGGTTTTAGAGCAAGGAATATGAATATATTGTGTGATGTGGTTGTGAAAGCAAGCAGCAGAAACATATTGTTGCTTGTATGAAAAATGTTGTACAGTAGAAGCAAATGAGAGGGAGAATTATAATTTATCATGCATCTGTCCTAGGTGCCATATAAGTGCCTCTTGTTCACATGAGCAGCACAAATCCCAGATTCAGGTTTTAATGCAGCACTTCCGCATTCATTCCCATGATATCCTTGGCTATATAAGCAAACAATTTGGAACATCTGTGAACGAGTTTGACTACAAATGCAGTAAGAAGTTGATGATGGCTTTAAATAACAAGAAACTCAAGGGGCTCTAGGATGACTTATGAAAAGAAAGAAGAAAGTAGAACTTATAAAGAGGTCGTGAGTGGCATCCCAAGAAGTATTGCATGCGCTGAATACAAAGTGAGCAAAACAATGGAGTCAGATATTATTAAGGGTTTAGTTACTACAGTATTTTTGATATTTTTCTTGAAAGTGATACAAGCAGTACATAATAGAAAGGCACTGAGTAAAGCTAAGGGACAGTGTGAAAATAATATAGTCTGGGGGTGATACAGGCAGACTTGTGAGAGAGAGAAATCCCGGGAATTTCATGTTATTAAACATGATAATTGGTCTGTAAAGCAGTGTCTGTATGCTGATGGATGGCTCAGGAACTTTGAGAACCACCATGGCATTAGGTGTGTTATAATACAAGGCAAAAGGCAGTCAGCTGATGATGCTTGTGCAGAAGGTATTTGTATAATTACAGCTCAACACTATCAACATCCACCACACATACCATCTAAATTACTGTTCACCATCAACAGTAGTCCTTAAATTCATAAAAGGATTAGAACTTCTCATATTGGTGAGTACAAAAAAATATAATTGTCATAATATTTACTTAAATTTTCAGAATGATACTCTACCTTTTCAGGTGCAACAGGTTTTATTATTAAAGATTACAGACCAAAATATTATTTTGTAAATGAAAGGCATGCACTATAATAATGTCTACCAATGCAGTACAAAACCGAGATTAGTCAATTTAGTATTTACAAAAGATACTTTACCATGAGATAAAGAAAATGTTTTGCCTCATTTAAGTAATGGAAAACTCAAAAAATTATTGGGACAGGACTTTTTAATTTTTTTAACAATATTTGTGTTCAAATGAATGTGTTTGTTAGAAATATTTATAGAACATGGATATAAGTCTTTTGATAGCCAATTACTGTAACATAGAAAAGTTTGATTTTTAATATGAATACCGTATTAATTTCCTTACATTTATTTCAACTCAAGTCTGGATTAGCATGAATATCTCTGCACTACAGACACTTAGTACATAGAAATGAGTCCTCTGGTATGTGTTTATGTGGGTTTTAAATATTTCTAATAAGAACAAGCTTTGCCAGTTAGTTTGATACTTTCAGTGTCAGTGATCCTAGAAAACATCCTAGAAATCCTAGAATCCTGTAAAAAAATTCAATAATCCTAGAAAACAAAGACATTTCTTATAAGGGAATTATTTTCTCAATGCTGGCACTAATATTTATAGCTAATATTATAGCCATAATATAATCTACAAAAATTTGCCTGTTGCCTTGAAAATTTTCAGTTTTTAACCCTTAACTGTTTCACGCTCTGTGCGAGCGAGCCTCTCACTATCTAAGGTGGGTCTGGGTATTTCCACACGCTCCCAGGAGCGTGCGGTAATTCTGAAAAGTGTATACTGTACTGTACTCTTTTCAACTTTGTCACCTCAATTCTCGTCCTAGGATTTTCAATTTGGTATCATTGTGTTCGAAATAGAATTCTCTACAGGACTAAATGCATATAAAGCCCAAAGCCCTGTGAGAAAGTGAGAGCGTGTTATCCGGGAACGCGCANCCCTATGTAGATCATCCATGTTGACCAAACCACACACTAGAAGTGATGGGACGACGACTTTTTGTCCCTTCACAATCCACTCGAAATGGTCCAGGACGGACCGAAACGTCGTCGTCCCTTCACTCTCTAGTGTGTGGTTTGGTCAACAT
The DNA here is from genome assembly GCA_020271785.1 of Procambarus virginalis. NCBI lineage: Eukaryota > Metazoa > Arthropoda > Malacostraca > Decapoda > Cambaridae > Procambarus > Procambarus virginalis. The sequence goes on along the minus strand of WNGS01000337.1, from coordinate 7,936,069 downwards.
ATTTCAGCCACGTTATTGTGACGCCTCGTCTGCATATACCATAGATCATCCTTGTATCAAATTTAGAATTTTTTTGGGCGTGTGTTTAGGTAGATTTCATTACTGCAGTAAATAAATACTGGTAACTGTTATCTTCATTTATTTTCTTAATCTATAGCAAGTTTGCTAATTTATAAAATTGTGAAAATTGTACAATATAGTTAATGTATATAAATTATAATGAAATACAGCTTAGTTGATTTAATACTTTAGTTAGGTTACATTTATGATTATGTACATCACTCATGAAGAAGATTTTTACTATTTATATTTATAAAGTTGTTTAATTATAAACATTGAATAAACAATATATATTATTAACCTGCAGGACGTAAGGGCTTAGTGGAAAAGTCTTCACTGATTCGACATTCTGTCTCGGCTCAAAGGCGTGCTGAACTTAATAAAATTGCCAGCATAGAGCAGAGAACAACTTCAGCTTCAGAAAATCAAGCTTTCTTAAAAGATGTATGTTTGCTTTAAGGATTCTAAAATACAGTAATTTATATAAGTTCCTTACTTGAAAGATTTGTATGCTTCATCTAAATCTTCTGAATTTTTTCCTGGTAAAACGAATATGACTTTTTTCTTGGTAATATTCATAACATTTTAATATGGTAAGATAAATGTAAATGATTGTCATAAGAATTAAAGAGCAACATTTTCATAAAGTAATTTAATGTACATTTTTTTCAGGTTTTGACACAGGTGATTGAGGGTGAAGGTATTGGTTGGCTAAAACTGAACCGTGTGAGAAAATTGATGGAAGATGAGAGTTACCGTATGTTGGTCGTGTCGGGACTTAATCGCACTCTTGAAAGAAAGATAGGACCGGATGATCATATAAACGATGTTGTAAGTAAGATTTTTTGTTACATCATTAATCTTACTGGTACAGAGTTTTAAACAGTCTTATTATAAGCCATCTATTTATGTTTGGAATCTGTTCACAGAAGCATGAATTTGAATTGAAACCCATTTTTCTAAGATTCAGTGTTATAATTTGAAGCTGCATTCTTCTAAAGTAAAAATTCAACTTATAAAAAAACAAAAGCTCATTAAATGATTAGGGTAGCATATAATACTAGTACAGTACAGTTCGACTTTCCAGACATAGTGAAGAGTGTATGCTGATAAAGAGACAGAGCTGTGTCTTTTGACCTGCACTGGAGATATTTTCTTGATGACATTCGTTTCCAGTTTAATTCTGTTTCATCACCATTGTAAACGTGTTGATAGTGTAACCACCTCCTTTGATGGTTTCTTTTAATATCTGAAGATATTGTCTGGATGCTTCGTTATTAGCTTCGAACCCATTGTTTGGGTGCTTCACAACTCTACAAGTTATATCGCTGTGCAGAATGCAATGATGCTCAAAATGCTCAAACCAGCCAATGCTTTGTGAAGTTCAGTGCCTTTAAAAACACTACGCTCCTTCTTTATGCACTCAAATAATGACAATTCATGTTTCTGTGTACATGATCTTGAACCCAAACACTTAACAGTTTCTAAATTTGTTAGTTACAGTAGTAAGTTTAGCTTGTCCTTGGCAATGGCCTGGACGAACAATCTACACTTAATCGAACATTTCAATGTTCTACAAAACAATTTCTACTGAATGCAATTTGTTCAGACTATCCAGGAATTCATTAGACCTGGGTTCATTGGAGTGAGGATGTACTGTATATAACTACATGGTTTATGCACCATTACAGACCACTAAGCAGTTGTGATGGGTGTGATGATCTCAGAACAAGGTTCCAGGCTAAGCCTAGCCTGACTTAAATAGAGGAATAACAGTACAGTATATAGTTTTGATATATACTATTGTTATTAAATTGATTGATCGATCGAGAAATAATTTTATTTCTCGATCGAGAAATAAAACTCAAATAATAATTTATGGAACATAAATTATTTCTCAGTTAGTTTAATAATGTAGTAAATAATAGATTGACTCTTGTATATAAAAAACACCTTATTCATGGTAAATGAATCCTACATTGCTTCCTTTAAATACCAAATGCTATTATTATTTTCTGACTTATTTTCTACAGTGTGTTAAGAAACCTGTTTGGAAGGGAATGCTGAAGTTAATCAATGCTGTAGTTGCTGGTTTGGAAGTGACTTACAATAACTTTGGTGTAGGAGGGACATCTTCAGCCCTCCAAGCTCTGGAAATTTCCCATACTCATTACTGGAGCCGGGACCTCTCTGACCCACATGCCCTCGAGATGTCAGGTGGCTCTTCTGCCCTCTCTCAGGTGTGTAGTGCAAAACTGGTTTTTATTGTAATATTTGATTTTGATCACTTAATTAGCTAATATACTGAAAAACCTACAGTTGCTGTGTTTTGCCTTTAATTTTCATAATTTTTTTTTGCCAGTAGGCTTACTGTGACTTTTCAGTAACTTTCATAATAAGTAATTATGCACAATAAATTCTGCCCCTAATTAGTATTTACTGTTTCAGTCTTCCAGTCCCTTGGGCAGCCTGGAGAACCTGCGGTCCCCAGGCAGTCCCAGAGGCTCACCCCTTCCTCCTCACTCACCTCAACCACCATATGAAAGTTCGGACTGTTCTCGAAAATCCTCGCAGTCTGGTAAGATGTGAAGACTTAATTTTTGTATTATTAGGGGCCCCATATTAGATGGATATTAATAAGTGAATAATTTTGAGAAAACTTTCAGAATAAGTAACTGGATTGTACCACATGATGTATACTAGTAAGTATGGCTAGACAATATAAGTACAACATTGTAAATAAAATAAGGATTTAAACACTATTGTATTATAAAAATAATTCTTGTTATTTAACTGTTTTTCTGGGGGGAGCCCCTTCGGCTCTCTGGAGCTATTGAGCTAATATGCGAAAAATTAGACCAGGGCATTAGTCAGTGGAGTTCTACCTACCGACGACCATGAGCCAGTACCTGGCACCCTCAGAGAGGCACAGGGAGCAATGGCCCCTGGAAAAACACCCCCTGTGGTTGGGAGTTTTCCTAATCTGCCATCAACCTGGTTTAGGCACCCAGAAAGGTAGGCATAACAAAACAAACCCCACATGGTAAGAAAAGTGCAACAGAAAGCAGAACAGAGAGGTAGAACTCCCCAAAATCCCAAGGAAACAAGAAACAGGCAAATGTCACACCTCATTGCTGCACCTCTTGTCCACACAGATCTCCCTCTCCCCTGGAGGGGAATATGGGAGCCCCAGACCCCCCGTGCCGGCTACACAGCAACTCCAGTTCATTAGCTAATGCGATCTAGGGCGGTTGTCAACTCTGGCCTCAATTTCTTGGTAGTGTTTTGCCCTAGTGGTGTTCTCTGCAACTTACTGGTGTGGTGGCCAGGTGTAATATGTGTACCTGGGCAGCATACGCTCAGGGGCGGCGGCCTTCTCTTAGCACCCTGTGAATTCCGTCTGGTTTCATCCCAGGTTCAGACTTGGCTGGGTCTTGTTTGGGACTCTCGGACCACTTCCATGTTTCTCCTTCTGGAGTCGTCGTTGCAGCTGCAGTCCCACCTTCAGCTGTTTCTGGGGAGTTCCTGGGTCACTTGGCAGTTGCTTGAGCAGTTGTGTGGGAGTCTGAACTTCACCATGCTATTTTACCCAATGGGACAGGTTTGGCTTCGGCGTCTATATTGGTTCCTTTGAGGCCGCCCCTTAATTGTGCCTCTCTCGCAATCGCTGGGTTCGGCCTCCGTGGGACTTGCGTCGGTTGCTACATCGCCGGCTTCCTCTGGGTTTTTCAGGGTTCAGTGCCTTGGTGCCTACCTGAGCCCTTGCTCAATGTATTCACGGATGCTTCATCTCTCGTCTGGGGCTTTGTGACCAGTGCTCACCAGGCCGGCCAGGGGTGGTGGGGTCCGTCCTTCCTTCGGGCTCACAGCACGGTGCGGGAGTTTATGACGGTTTGGCTGTTGCTTGGTAGTGTTTGGGCCGCTCCGGGTTCAACTATCTGGCTCCATTCGGACTGTTCTCCAATGGATCATTACCTGAACCATGGAGGTTCTCTTCGGTCCTTGGTTGCTTCGAGTGGCTCATCTGCTGGTTTCACGGGGTTTGGCTCTCCATGCAGCTCATATCTGGGGAGTGGCCAACGTCCTGGCAGATGGCCTGTCTCGGTTCATTGCCCTGACCACGGAATGAACGGTCAATGCCAACTCCTTTAGTTGATTCTGCTGGAAGTATGGGCTCCCGGAAGTGAACCTCTTCGCTTTGGTGCGGTCAAGGCATTTATCGATATATGTGGCGCCCTTCTCCAACTGCAGAGCCTTCGTAGTGGATGCCTTTCGGCAGGACTGGTTGAAGTTGGGTTACCTGCACTTCTTCCCCCAGGTCCAGCTGTTGCTTCAGGTTCTGGCTCAGTTGGAGTTTTACCACGGGAGAGTTGTCCTAGTGGCCCCTTGGTGCCTGACCCAGCCTTGGTTTCAGGCGCTGCTTGCTTGGTGTCTGAACCCGGGACGTTTTCCGCAGATTCTGCCTATTTCAGTAGATCGGATCGGTCCAGTACACAGCTGGTTTGGTCTTCTCCTCCGCTTTTCACATTTGGTCTTTTTGACGCGGGTTTATCACCATTTGTATGGTGATCAGGTAGCTTCGTTGATGGTGTCCCACCTGAGAGCTTCGTCTTGGCAACAGTATGAAGTTTCCTCTCATTCTTTCCGCCATTTTCTCTCTCTTCATGAGTTGTCTTCTGTTTCTGAGTGGGTTATCCTGTCCTTTCTTTCTTGACTTTTTCAGGACTGTCATTTGATGCCAGATGTTGTCGCCTTGTATCGTGCGGCATTGGCGGAGCCGCTCCAGCTTGCGTTCTGGGTGGATGTCACTTCCGCTCCATTTCGTAAGCTTCCTCGTGCTTTGTTTCACCGGCCTGCTCATGCATCGCCTGTGCCATCCCGGTCCTTGGACAGGGTGCTTTCCTTTCTCTCTCCTTCTCGGTTCGTGGTGTCCCTTTTTGTTCAAGAGTGTTTTTTCAAGGCTCTCTTTATGTTTGCATTGGCCTCTGGGGGTTGGGTAGGCAAGCTTCATGTGCAGGGATTTCTACTCTTTCAGTCTTGGTAGTTGGTTTGTTCAGTTGCAACCTTCTTCTTTTCTGGCATAGAACGAGACAGCCACTTTCCAGAGGGGGTCCTTGGGTCATTGATGCTTGGTTGGTCAGGCCAGTGGGGCATCATGTGTTGTGTCTGGTTGCAGCTCTTTACCGTTACCTATGTTCCTCGGCTTCACTGGCCGGGTATTTGCTCTGGCAGCCGTCTTCGGCAACAAGTCTTGGGCTGACATCCGAGTGCTGGAATTTTAGAGGTTGAACAGGGTTCTCGCCGCATGTTATTTGGTCAACATTCCTGGTTCTGGGTGTTCGTGTGTGGCTTTGGGTCGCAGGTTGCAACCAGTTGTCTCGCCTTCGAATTGAGGAGCGTGCGGTGGCTGCCGCCCTGGTTAAATCCCTCTCTTCCTTATCTTTGGTTATGTAGCTCCACAGAAAACCAGCGATGAATGTAATGAAATGCCATTTTCTGGGTGAGCCCAGAGGCTCCCTGGCACGCTCCCTCCCTCCGGTTGGTGGTTTTTACTTTGTTTTGATGCTTAGCCTCCAAACTGGAGTTGCTGAGCAGTCAGCACAGGGGGTCCGGGGCTCCCCCCCCTCCCTCTCCTGGGAAGGGGAGGGCTACATGGACTAGCGGCATGGCTGTGAGGTGTGACGTTTGCTTGTTTGTTTTTTTCCTTGGGATTCTGGGAGTTCTATCTCTCTGTTCAGTTTTCGGTTGCAATTTTCTTACCATGTGGGGTTTGTTTTGTTATGCTTACCTTTCTGGGTGCCTAACCCCATTTGATGGCAGATTAGGAAAAACCCCAACTACAGGGGGGTTTCCAGGAGTCATTGCTCTCTGTGCCTCTCTGAGGGGGGGCCAGGTTCTGGCTCGTGGTCCCCGATAGGCAGAACTCCACTGACTAATGCCCTAGTCTAATATAACGCATATTAGCCTGACAGCTCCAGGGAGCATCCGGGGCTCACCCAGAAAATGGTGTTTCATTGCACTCAACGCTGTTTTTTATTGAAAATTTCAGATAGTCCATTTCTTTCATCTGGTCCTCGTGTGGTTCATGATCCTCTTAGGTCACCAGAAACTGAAACTGCTGAGTCAGCCGCTTCGGATGTTTTACGTGACATCCTGGTGCAGAAGAGGCATGTTTTACTCTCAAAGCTACAATCTCAAGTGAGCATATCAATGTTCAGTTTTAGAGATCATATTAAAATGTTATTATAAGAATCCAGTGATCAGAAATGTTTAAAGTATTATTCAAGTTTACAGCACAATCAGTAGAAGGCCTTTGCTTTATACTAACACTGAAAGGTAGGATAGTGCTTTTTTGTTTTGACCCTCAAAATGCAGCACCATTATTTACCACTCATTTATTATTATTATTGTACTTGGGTTTTATACCAGTGATGTAAATACGGTTATAATGCATTCATATGGATACCTTACCTTGAGGATACCTTGAGGTGCTTCCGGGGCTTAGCGTCCCTGCAGCCCGGTCATCGACCCGGCCTCCTGGTTGCTGGACTGATCAACCAGGCTGTTGGACGCGGCTGCTCGCAGCCTGATGTATGAGTCACAGCCTGGTTGATCAAGTATCCTTTGGAGGATAAAGTATCCTTTGGATGTAATAAAGTTAACTGAGACCCTGAGGAAATTCTGCTCTCATTATGTAGTTGCTTGTAATGCGATAAGGTTATCACATACTAGGAGCCTGAGGTTGTTATCGAATACAATTTCACCTTTACTGTCAATAAGGTGTATTTGAATTTGGACCTGGATGACATTCCTTGACAGAATAGCAGCAAAGGTGTGGGCTGCAGGGCACATCCTTAGAGTTGTGCATGTAATAGATTTATGTGTAATACTGGTGTGTATATTGCATTATTGGCCCATATAGAATCATCTCTATGTTTTGGGCACATAGGCGAGGTAACGATTTGAATGATAGCCACATGTTGAGGGTTAAAATAATTCAATTCAATGATTTTTTCAAAAGAATAAACTGTTCACAGAACATTCATTTATTATTTAAGTATTTTGATTATTGATTTTATATGTACTGTATCAACAGTGTAGCCTCAGGTGAATGGATCACAAAACAGTAGAACACTTGGAGGGTCAGAAAGAATTTGCTAGTGAAATAATTCACTAGTTAAGTAAAATCAATTTTAATTAACAGAACAGGGTGCGCCTGTCAGCTGGGTGGACAGCGCTTCGGATTCGTGGTCCTGAGGTTCCGGGTTCGATCCCCGATGGAGGCGGAGACAAATGGGCAAAATGTTTCTTTCACCCTGATGCCCCTGTTACCTAGCAGTAAATAGGTACCTGGGAGTTCGACAGCTGCTACGGGCTACTTTCTAAGGGGGGGGGGGTAACAAAAAGGAGGCCTGGTCGAGGACCGGGCCGCGGGGATGCTAAGTCCCGAAATCGTCTCAAGATAACCTCAAGAAGGGTATCTGTTAGATCAGAACACCTCAATATTGTACAACTGGACTCTACGTAAGCAGTGTGAGGTTACTTGCTGGTGATCAGGAGTATAATTTATTATTAGGCCACCTGTGTATGGTCAGTTAATGTGTTTCAGAGCAGATGCTTGTACTTAACACCATTGGTTCCTATCTAGCTCCTCTGGCAGACTTTCTTCACATCAATTCCAGCCTCAATCTCATTAGTCCTTCCTTCCTTACTTAATCTTAAGAGAGTGTATTTTCAGATCTGTCCTTTCCATTAGCTTTGGAGCCACCTGGTCTGTCAATGTCCTAGTTTAATCATTTTTGTTGAGGTGTTGCTTAGGTGCGACTTCATCCTTAATTACCTTCTTGGCCAAAAATGAGACTTGTTCCTTTAGTTTCTTCTTGTTTCACGCTTTGTAAATCTTCAGATGCATCATACTGCCATATATTTGAGGTCCCAGTAGTACAGTCGGCTTTGTTCTTAGCTCACAGTCAGAAATTCTGGGCTTGAATCCCAAGTGGGATATAAAAGTTTGGGTGCATTTCCTGTCACCTAATGCCTCTGTTCACCTAGCAGTAAATCAGTACCCAGGAGTTAGTCAGCTTGTTGTGGGATTGTATCCTGGGGGAGGGTCAGTAGCCTGACCTTGTTGGGACCTTGATATAAGGCCTAACATGTATATATACACTGGCTGCCTATCCCAGGAATTATTTTAAAATTATTATTAATGTCTCCATGCTTTTTGGAAAACTCAAGCTACATCTCTCTTCCTTTATCCTCAGAGTATGGTGTCCTATACCAAAACATGTATTGCTCAGTTGCTTTGCAGAGTGGTCAAGTTGGTCATAGAAATTAAAATAGAAAACAACCATATACAGAAATCACTTGGATTAGTGTTAAAAAATACTTATTTGCATTAGTTTGTTATACAAGTAGAAATTTGTTGAATTTTCAGGACTCTGAAGCAGGAGACACACTACAGGGGTCCGAGGGGCCTCCTTCATGTGGTGCTAGTGATACGGGTTCCATCATAACAAACCCTGCTTTCCAGCGGCAACGTCTCTCGCATCAATCATTTCGATCCACTGTCTCTGATTCTGAAATTGAGCAAGGCAATGTAAGTGACCATTGCTTTTCTCTGCTCATATTTTTGTTTATATATTTATTTTTTTCCAGATCATTTATACAGGTATTAGGTTAATCATATGATTGCTCATGGTGCTCCTGTGGAGAAGTGGCAGTCTTATTGCATGTTGGGGTCTTAAAAAAGAAATGGCAGTCTGATTACTCTCTTTGGGCTCTAGTGGAGAAATGACTTAGTGCTCATCATGCACTTGATTCAATAGTATCATCACATGCACACAAGGAAATGACACTAACATGATACCTGTATATCAATGAGAAAATTTAAGTAATAAGGGGAATCCAACCCTCATCCTGGGCATTCCCAAGTTGTGCACCTTACCTCTGGATCATGACATGATATAAATTATACAACCTAGGATTCCACTGAATCCACAGGATGTCTGGAGGCCCTTTACTGAAGTCAGCCCAGATTTTGTATATAACTCCATGCATTTTTCTAGTGAGTGCCACATAGTGGTTAGTTTGTAAGTCGTTTCTTGGAGCTCATGCTTGTAGGTGCCAAGTTGATCTTCTTGAAAGTTTAGTAGTGGTGGTCAGGAGCTCCAAAAAACCATATGGGAACTGGCCACAATGTTGCACTCATTAGAAAAATGCTTGAGGAACACACAGAGATACTTCATTTTGCAACTGATGGTAGGAGATTATAAATTCTGGAAGCTATCCTCATCGAAGAGAAAAAGACCTAATATAAATGTACAAAACAACAACTTTGCCTCAAGACCAACACCGAGGCCTAGATCCCATCCAGTGGAAGGTGACATCACAGCAGAAAAAAAACAGCCATTCCCCAGCACCTGAGCTCTGTAGCTTGACTCGCCTAACCTCTACTTCAGCACTACCCAATTATATATTCTCCATACCATACATGATATTCCCCATACCATACATGATATTCCCCATATCATACATGATATTCCCCCATACCATACATGATAAACACCATATCTTATCTGAAGATGTTCCAAACCGGAACGAAACATTGTGCATATAATACATCATTCAGTCATTGTGTTTTAATCTTCTAAACCCAGACTGACCATGAATTCTGGTAACTTAATTTAAACAAAACTGAATTAAAGAAGAAATGCTACTTATAGAATCATTTCGTGAACATTTTTGTGCCTCTTATTTTACAGTTTCCTCGGGGCTCCAAGAGAACGTCCAGTATGTGGTCAAGCAAGTCGTCCCTTTCAACCGGGTTCAGATATCACGCTGGTAATATGATCCCCACATCCACTACTCCCTCTCCAGACTCGGGAAGAACTTACCTCTTTGAAGGTTAGATTATTATAGATATCTCTGGTATAGGTACCTTATGGTTCTCAAGATATTTTTGTTGTTCTTTGTGATTTCTGTAGAACCCTTTTACGTTTCAACTTGAAAGTTTCAACACTTATGTCCTTACCTTACCATATGTACTTAATACACCACTCTGTGCTTAATACAATACCCTATATTTAATACAACACCCTGTACTTGTTACATCCTCCTGTATTTAATGCAACACCCTGCATGTAATACACCACCCTGTACTCATTACAAGAAAAAGAATAATGTTAGAGAATGTGGAAGAAGGTGAGGACTAGTGGAAGTATACTAGAGGGTAGGAAAAGAGAAGTGATTGTACAAGAGATTGTGATTGTATAACAGTAAAGGAGAATATAACAAATGAAAAAATTATAGAGACATTAGTTTACTAAGTGTAGTGGGCAAAGTATATGGCTAGATAGTGATGGAAATACTGTAATTCAGCAAATGACTGGGAGATTGTTCAGTAATTACCGAAGGGTAGTTATAGGAAGAGAGCTACTCTTGTGGTGTCCCGTCTTCCCAGCACTCTGTCATATAATGCTTTGAAACTACTGACGAGTTTGGCCTCTACCACTACCTCACTTTTTCCAACTGTCTACCATTCTGCAAAAGTGAACTTACTGATGTTTTTTTGGGCTGCTTTGTTTCCTTAGCTTGAACCTATGTCATCTTGTTCTTGAAGTTTCAGTTTTCAAAACTTCTTCATTATCAATTTAATCAATTCTTTTTATTAGGCCCTCTGCAGCTCTTATTATTATTACTATCCCCTATACTACACCTTACTTTGTTCCTCAGCTCTCTCTTGCCTATTTATTGCCCGTCTCTACTTCCTCATCACAATTGACTTGAGAATTGTCCAGGACAGACCGAAATGTCGTTGTCCCTTCACCTTCTAGTGTGTGGTCTGGTCAACAATTCTTTTTATTATTTTGTAAGTAGTGATCATATCCAGACAATGAGTCACATTGACAAGGCTGAAGATATGATGACCAAACCACACATCAGAAAATGGAGAAACATCATCATTTCTCCATTTTTTGATGTGTTGTTTGGTCATCATAGTGATCATAGCGCCTCTTTTTCTTTTGTCTTCTAGTTTTGTATGTTTAATGCCTCTAACTTGTTTTTGTAGCTCTTATTTTTTTATTCAGTGGTGAACATGTTTGGTTCTGTGGTGAAATAGTGTGTAGATCAGATATTTGCCTTGAGACAACTTATAGAAAAGGCATGTGAGAGGTTGTAAAGTATACTGTGCATGGTATTTATGCAACCTGTCCTTTCGTATAAGACGAGATATCAGGTGAACAAGAACAATCACATTATGTATCACTCAGAATGTAATTTTCTTTGAAAACCACAGACACTGCAGAAAGCATTTTTTCTTTTTCAGGTCTTATAGGTAAGGAGCGATCACCATTATGGGACCAGATGCAGTTTTGGGAAGATTGCTTCCTTGATGCTGTTGCCCAAGAGAGAGATATGGTGGGTATGGATCAGGGACCCAGTGAAATGATGGAAAGGTGCGTTATTATTAGAACAAAGGGGCTGTCTACTGTATGTACAGTTTCTAGGATGATACATAATAATAGTGTGTTTAATTATTATTAATTTATTAAAATAGCATGGAAATATCCTACATGATTCCACTCTCTAAAGAAAGGGAGTATCGGAGCGGAAGGAGGGGAAAATGTGAGATACAGTGTACATAAATAGACAAAATGAAATAATTTTGGAACATGGCATCTGAATCAACTTTTATTATAGATACAATAATCTGAGTGAGTCTGAACGCAAGCGTTTTGGAGCATGAGGAGGACAGATTGCTATCCACAATGCTCTACAACCTCGTAGCCTTTATGGTAATGGTCAATGTTCGAAAAGAAGATATCAAAAGGAAGGTGCGCAGGCTACTTGGCAAATCACACATTGGTCTTGTGTACAGTCAAGAAGTCAACGAGTTGCTTGACCAGATAAATAACTCTGGTAAGAATTTTAATTGTGTACAAATTATTATCGTAATTAATTTTTGTTAATGAATGTTTTACTACAAATAGATACAGTGAATATTAATGTTACATTATTATAAATGTATATTATACATATATTTAACTTTAGTATTGAATTACATTAAATTAAGAAATTAAACCACCCTTCCAATATTTTTTCCCCAGCACGGTAATGACATTGACTTAAGACCTCTGGGATCGCGGCAGATGCACCGCCAGAGCTTCACTGTCCACTCTGGTACTGATGCATCAGGTTAGTTGTGTTCATAAAAGTAAAAGTGTGTTTTAGTGTGTGTGAATCAATGATGCATGTAAGAGTGGAGAAGTCATTATAGAACCCGCTGCTAGATGCAGCCCAGGATACACCATATAGGTAAAGTTTTTTTATGTATATATACAAGAGTTATTACATTCTTGTACAGCCACTAGTACACGTAGCATTTCGGGCAAATCCTTAATCCTATGTTCCCCGGAATACGACCCCCGCGAAGAATCATTTAACAACCAGGTACCTATTTTACTGTTGAGTAAACAGAGGCTATAGTTAAGGATTTGCACCCAGTAAATCCTCCCCGGCCAGGATACGAACCCAGGACAAATCGCTTGCGGAACGCCAGGCGAGCGTCTTACCACTTCGCCACGGAACTGCTAAAGTCTCCGTGGGATGATCCAGGAGTATTACTGTTAGGATGATCCAGGAGCCTCTACATCTGATATGAAAGATTGAGCTTGAACAAGTTAGTAGTGGGAAGCCAGCCAGTAAGGGCTGTCTCTAGGAGGAAATAAGACTTTTTGTATTCCACACCATTAGGGGTGGTT
>WNGS01000337.1:7906047-7916845 GCA_020271785.1 Procambarus virginalis | reverse complement strand
ATTGTATAAAGATAATGTTATACTGCAAATTATATGAAATAATTAAAGATAATTTGTAATTAGAAAAAAGATAATTGTAATTTCTTTTATTGTAATATAAGTAATTAATAAAATATTCTCTAGTTGTTTTCCATTCGTGAGCATTTTCATTTATTGTATTTAACAAAAGTTCACACATTTTTATAGTATAATAATAATAATAAAAATAATAATAAAAATAATAATAAAAATAATAATAATAATATTTTATTTAGGAAAAGTACATACATAGATGCAGAGTTACAAACATTGTGATTGATTTATAGATAGAGCTAGTATATACAATACCTAAAGCCACTAGTACCCATAGCGTATACCGAGTATCTTTCTTTATCAACTATAAATGAAGACCATTCCCTACAAGAGACAAAATATTTAATAAAACAATAACAATTAGAGTCCAATAGAAATAATTCTGATTTGTTAGATCAATGATCAAATTAAGGGATTTCTATTTTTCTGTGGGAGCCCCTACGGCTCCCTGGAGCTTATCGGGCTAATGTATGTTATGTTAGACCGGGACACTAGCTATGGAGTTCAGACCTACCAGGACCAGCGCCAGAACCTGGCCCCTTCAGAGAGTTTCAGGGAGCAATGGCCCTGGAAAACCCCATATGGTTGGGGGTTTTCCTTATCTGCCATCGACCGGGGTTAGGCACCCAGAAAGGTAGGCGTAACAAAACAAACCCCACATGGTAGAAAACTACAACAAACCGAACAGAGAGGTAGAAAAACTCCCTACAATCACAAGGAAAACAATCAAACAATCACTTTACTGCCGCGCCGGTTGTCCGCGCAGCCCTCCCCTCCCCGGGAGGGGAGGGGGGGGCCCCGGACCTCACCGCGCCGGCTGCCGTCAGTTCGTAAGCTAGTGTCAACCGGGATACACGCTTCTCTGGCCTCAATTTCCTTGGCGGTGTTTGCCTCGTGTGGCGTTCTCTGCTGTTTTTGTGGTTTGCGGTGGCCAGGAGTATTTCATCAGTGCCGGGGCTGCATGAGTCTAGGGTTCCCTTCCCTAGGCGCCCTGTGAGTACTGCCCTTGCGTGTCAGGGTTATCTTCTCTGGGGCGTTCGGGAACCGCTCCCGTAGGGTTCTTGCTGCTCGGCATTTGCCTCGCCCTTGGGGCCAGCTGGGGCTTGGGGCCCTTGTTTGGCCTTGGGTAGGGAGTTGGTGTTGTGCTGGTTAGGGCGCCAAGGTGTTGCACTGCCTGCCACCTACGCGGCGGCCGGTTCCTGTTGCCTCTGGGGACGGTGTACTTTTGCGGGGTTTTTCTTTTGTTTTTATTTCTTGCCTGGTGGGGGTCTGCATAGTGTGGCTATAGTTCCACTAGTAGTGTTTGGCAGCCCTCTGCTAGGCCCCCGTGCTTGTACACGTCCCGGGGGTTTTCAGTATTAATCTTTACCCTTGTTTTCGGGTTTCTTAACCGGTTAGCAACACCTTGCCCGGGCTTCCCGTAGTTGCTAACCTACGGGCCCTGGAAACCCCTGTCTGGGCTCGGGAGACCATTGCATGTGTCTTCCGGGTACCAACCCGTCTTGTACGGGATCGTTGGTTGCTGTGCCTTTGTCTCTAGGTGACAGTCGCCATTTACCTCCGTCATGCTGCCTGTTGGGTCCCTGACACCTTGACCCGGAGTCTTGCGAGAGAGTTTCTCTGCTTGTTCTCCAGTACTCCTGATGTTATTGCTATTCAGAGTACAGGCGGCATCCGTGTTGCAAGCTAGGTTAGGTTGCTGCAACATGCTAGGTTGGTTTCCCACTCGGATGCCCCGAGGCCGCCCCGTTTTGGTTCGGTGCTGTTCGCCCTCCTCCCTCCCTGTTCCCGGTTCCGGACTGTCTGCGGTTTCGGGGTCGGGGCGGGGTTTAGTTGGGGCAGAGGCTCGGGCGGTTTTCGGGGGCTGCCCCATTCGGGTTGGGGGACGGAGGTTTTAGAGCCTGTTCCTCCAGCCAAGGCTTCTGGGGCTTACCAGCGGCCCGTTTCTTGCTGCCTTTCCCATGGACTCTTTCTTTTCTTTAGGGCGGAGGGCTTGGAGGACGGCTCTGCCCCGGGCCTCTGTTGCTGGTTCCCGGGGCTGTGGGGGATGCCTGCTAGCAGTTCTGGGGCGGTTTGCCCCTGCCGGGGTTTTTCTGCTTTTGGGCGGAGTTTTTAGCCCATCCAGTCTGCTTGCTTCCCACTTTTGCTGGCGTGTTTTGTCTCTTAGCGTCCAGCACAGCCCCTGCTGGCGGCCATTTTCGTCTGCCTGTTTCCCGGCGTGGCCACCAGGGCGGCGTTGCGGTTTGTTTACATACGCCTGGGTGTGCGAGCGAGCGTCTGGGGTGAGTTTTTCACCCTTTTTTCAGGGGGTTTTCTTCTCCTGTTGCCGTTTTTTTTTTTTGCTTTTCTGGTTTTTTTTCTGCCCGTTATTGTTCCTTTGGGTGTTTATTTCCACCGGGCTTCTGGGCCCATGGGTTTGGGCTCAGTGTTTCTGGCTGTTAGGCTTGCTCCCACACCTTGTCCCTCGGTTTTCGGTCTGTTCTGACTGTTTCCCAGAGGGTTCTGTAGGGGGGCTGCGCTTGCCTTTTGTGGTGTTCTCCGCCGGCAATTGTGGTGGTTTGGCTTCCCCCTGGTTCGATTCTGGGTTCCTTTGGGTTCTTTGGTTTCGTTCCAGAGGTTTCTTCCTCTTGGGCCCCCTTTTGTGGGTTCAGGGGGCTTTGTTTCCTCATGTGACCTGGTTCTGCCTTCTGGGGTTCCGGGGTCTTCCTGGCTTGCAGACTGCTCTTTTTGGGTCTAGGCACATGTTGTTGTGCTGGGCCTTTGGGGTTTTGCTGTCGAGGTGGGCCTTTTGATGCAGTTTAGTGCCTTCTTTGCCTAGCCGGTGTGGTGCTCTGCCCACTGGTCGGCAACTTGTACTTTACATTTACATTGTATGTACTCGCCTCGTTGTGCTTGCGGGGGTTGAGCTTTAGCTCTTTGGTCCCACCTCTCAACCGTCGTTCGACAGGTGTACAGGTTCCTGAGCCTGTTGGGCTCTATCATCCCTACACTATAACCTGTGTAGGGAGTCAGCCTCCGCCACATTGCTTCCTAATGCCTGGGTGTATGCTTGTGCATGTGTACGCTGTGTGTGTGTGTGCATGCATTTGTATACATGTCATATCTTGTTTGTGTATATGTATATGCATAATGTGTATGTGTACTTTTATTTATATATTTTTTTTTTTTTTTTTCTCTGTTGGCGGGGTGCTGGGGGAGCAGCTTGCTCTATTGCCTCTCGCATGGTCCTGCTGTTGGGCGCTTTGCGTCGTCTTCCGGCCTCTGGTGGCATCGGTGACGGCTTCTCCCCCTTTTGGGGGTTCAGAGCTGGCGGGGGGGCTTCTTCCCCTGCGTTTCGTCGTGTCATCTTCGTGGGTACGTTGGACGTGGTCGGTCCGTCCCTTCCTTCTGGGGTCCGGCTTCTGTTGGGGGCCGGGTGCCTGGATGGTGGCCCTGGACCTCCAGGTCACCTCTTGGCGCGTTCCTCCCAGGTTTTTCTGGGTCTGGCACGGTTGGTGGTGGGGCTTCCGGCTGGCTGCTTTTGTTGCCTGCCCTATTTTGTGCTGAGCACTTTGAAATTTTTGCATCTTTCCCGGATCTTGGTTCCCTGTCTGTCTGAGATTCGGTGTATGGCCTACCTCGACGTCTGGCTGGTGTGGGCTCCCAGTCAGTCCGCATGTCTGCTCGCCAGGGGTGTGGTTCCTTCCAGATCGCCGGGTTTGGTGTCCTGGTGATCGGGAGGTTTTTCCATATGTTTCCATCCCGGGTTCGGGCCTGGTCCTTGTTTAGGGCTATTGGGCCACTCATTCTTTCCCTCCAGACGTGTTCCTGCAGCTGTGGTCCCGCCTTCGGCGGTGCATGAGACGGTCTCGGGTTGCTCAGCGGTTGCTTGAGCGGTTGTGCGGGAGTCTGAACTTCGCCGTGCTAGTCTACCCGCCGGGTCGGGTTTGGCTGCGGCGTCTGTTTTGGTTCCTTCGGGGATTTCCTTTCCGCCTCTCTCGCGATCGTTGGGTTCTCCCTCCGGGGGTCTTTTGTCGGTTGCTGCGTCACCGGCTTCCTCTTCGGGGTTTTTCAGGGCTCGGTGCCTTGGCACCTTCCCGAGCCCTCGCTCGTTGTGTTCACGGACGCGTCGTCTCTTGGCTGGGGCTTTGTGACCAGTGCTCACCAGGCAGGCCAGGGACGGTGGGGTTCGTCCTTCCATCGGGCTCACAGCACGGTTCGGGAGTTCGCAGCTGTCTGGTTCGCGCTTCGGAGGATTCGGGTCGCTCGGGGATCGCCCTTTACCTCCGTTTGGACTGTACTCCAGTGGTTCCTTGCCTGAACCGCGGGGGTTCTCTTCAGTCCTTAGCTCTTGGGATTGGTCCCTGCGAGTGGCTCGTCTGCTGGATTCCCGGGGTTTGGCTCTCCGTGTGGTTCACGTCCGGGGAGTGTCCAACGTTCTGGCGGACGGTCTGTCTCGCTCCCCTCTCCACGGGGTGGACGGTCGACGACGACTCGTTCGTTGGATCTGCCAGACTTACGGTCTCCCAGATGTGGACCTCTTCGCGTCGGTGTGGTCTCGGCGTCTCCCGATGTGACGCCTTCCCCGACTGCGCAGCGTTCGCGGTGGATGCCTTTCGGCGGGACTGGTCTAAAGGGGGTTCCCTGTACCTCTTCCCTCCGGTCCAGCTGTTGCTTCGGGTTCTGGTTCATTTGGAGACATTCCCAGGGAGAGTACTCCTTGTGGCCCATTGGTGGCCGGCCCGGCTTTGGTTTCCGGTGCTGTTGACTCGGTGCCCGAACCCGGGACGTTTACCGCGGCTCCGCCTCTTTCAGCAGGTCGGTCCGCTCTGGTACGGGGCTGGTTCGACCTTCTCCTCTGCTCTTCGCGTCTGGGTTTTTGACGCGGGTGTATCACCAATTCTATGGTGATCAGGTGGCTTCGTTGATGGTGTCCCACCTGAGAGCTTCGTTTCGGCGACAGTATGGATTTCCTGGCGTTCTTTTCGCCATTTTCTGGCTCTTTGTAGGTTGTCTTTCTTTCGGATCAGGTTTTGTCCTTTCTTTCTTGGCTTGTTCAGGACGGTCGATTGATGCCTGATACTGTCGCCTCGTCTCGTGCGGCGCTGGCGGAGCTGCTCGGGCTAGCTTTCGGGGTCGACGTTACATCCGCCCCGTTTAGTAAGCTTTCCTGTGCTATGTTTCACCTCCGGCCTGCTCATGCGCCTCCTGAGCCGTCCTGGTCCTTGGACCGGGTGCTCTTCTATCTTTCCTCTCCTCGGTTTGTGGTGGCCCCTTCGGTTCCTGATTATTTTTCCCAGGCTTTGTTTTTGTTGGCGTTGGCCTCTGGGGCCGGGTAGGGGTGCTTCATGCCCTCCTCCGGCGCAGGGGTTTCTGCTCTTTTGGTCCTGGGGGTAGGTTTGTCCGTTTGCAGCCTTCGCCTTCTTTTCTGGCGAAGAACGAGACGGCTGCTTTCCGGAGGGGTCCGTGGGTCATTGATGCTTGGTTGGTTCGGCCGGGGGTGCATCATGTGTTGTGTCCAGTTGCGGCACTTCGCCGTTGCTTGCGCGCTTCGGCCGGTATGGCTGGGGATGCACTTTGGGTTGATCCAGTTTCCCTCGTTCCCTGTTCCAGGGTTCGGGTCTCCCAGGTTGTCTGCAGGGTTATTAAATCTAGCCAGCCTGCGGTCTATCCTCGTGCCCATGCCGTTAGGAAGTTTGCGGCTTTGGCTGCTGTGTTGGTAATATGTCTTGGGCACATATTCGGGCGCGTGGTTTTTGGATTCGAACAGGGTCCTGGCCGCCCGTTATTTGGTGAACGTCCGTGCTCCTCGGCGTTCTTGTGTTGCTTTGGGTCGCAGGTTGCAGCCAGTTGTCTCGACTTCGCGTTGAGGATTTTGTGGCCGCCGCCTCCCGGGTACGTCCCCTTTTTTCCTTCTCTTTGGGTAATTAGCTCCAGGGAGCCGTAGGGGCTCCCCACAGAAAACCAGCGTTGAATGTAATGAAACGCCATTTTCTGGGTGAGCCCCGGAGGCTCCCTGGCTACCCTCCCTCCCGTCCGGTCGGCGGATTTTTCGCGTTGGTTGAAGCCTAGTTTCCGAACTGACGGCAGCCGGCGCGGTGAGGTCCGGGGCCCCCCCTCCCCCTCCCGGGGAGGGGAGGGCTGCGCGGACAACCGGCGCGGCAGTAAAGTGATTGTTTGATTGTTTTTCTTGTGATTGTAGGGAGTTTTTCTACCTCTCTGTTCGGTTTGTTGTAGTTTTCTACCATGTGGGGTTTGTTTTGTTACGCCTACCTTTCTGGGTGCCTAACCCCGGTCGATGGCAGATAAGGAAAACCCCCAACCATATGGGGTTTTCCAGGGCCATTGCTCCCTGAAACCTCTCTGAAGGGGCCAGGTTCTGGCGCTGGTCCCTGGTAGGTCTGAACTCCATAGCTAGTGTCCCGGTCTAACATAACATACATTAGCCCGATAAGCTCCAGGGAGCCTCCGGGGCTCACCCAGAAAATGGCGTTTCATTACATTCAACGCTGGTTTTTTAATTGTGCATTTATTGAATAGAATCCCAGTGCAGGTGTTAAAATATTATGTTGACGAAACCACACACTAGGAGATAGAGACGACAACATTTTGGTCCGTCCTGGACATTATCGCAATCGATTTGATAAGGGTCCAGGACGGACTGAAACATCTTCGTCTGGTGTGTGGTTTGGTCATTATTTTATCAGCCATGTTATTGTGACTTCATCTGCGTTAAAATATTATTTTATTTGTAATATCACAAGAAATTTAGGATACTGTTTTCTCTCATTTAGTGCATCATGCAGTCTCTCTTGTTCTCATGTATACAATGTTTATTTAATTTGAATTTGTAGTATTTAACATCCTAAAATGGGAAGTATTTGCCTTTGATTGTTCATAAGATTATATTACTGAGGTGGTAAGTTTGGTATTTAAGACCCAGTAAGTTATTTAGTTTTGTTGGGTGTATACTTTTGTTTTGTTCAGGTATTCATTGGGCATTGTAATTGTAAACCATGAACAAATCCACAAGGGCCGTGACGAGGATTCGAACCTGTGTCCGAGAGCATCCCAGACGCTGCCTTAATCGTCAAATCCTCGTCACAGCCCCTGTGGATTTGTTCATATGATGCATCATGCAATTGTGATTTCTGTATGTAATTGTAAACCATCTTGCAGGTTTAGTTTCTGAGTCTTCTCTTTTGGAGCTTCAGCACAAGAAAACTGAATTAAAAACGGAAATTAGTGAAGAGGCCAAGAAGGAGGCTCAGAAGGAGATGGAGACATGCTTTGGCTTTGACGTAAGTTTGTATTCGTTGAACATTTGGTATAGAGTAGCCGTTGATTTGATTCTTTGGCTTGGGACCTTCCCATTTTTTGTTTTTGTAATGAGGGATAGTTTTGTGTAGAATGTTTCCATCTGCCTTTAACTTTTTTTGACGTGGAAAACACCTGCAGTCACCCAAAGTCCTGGGGTCAGATTCACGAAGCAGTTACGCAAGTACAACTCCCGGGTACCTATTTACTGTTAGTTGAACTGAGGCATTAGGTGAAAGGAAACATGTTCAATCATTTCTGCCCCACCCGGGATCCTGATTGTGAGTCGAGAACTAAGCCAATTGTACTACAAGACTTCTGACACTCATTAGCATGATAAGAGCTTTCCCTTTCGTATAGTACAACCCATCCTGAGGTTATCTTGAGATGATTTCAGGGCTTAGCGTCCCCACGGCCCGGTCCTCGACCAGGCCTCCTTTTTGTTACACCCCCCCCCCCTAGGAAGCAGCTGTCTAACTCCTGGGTACCTATTTACTGCTAGGTGAACAGGCGCATCAGGGTGAAAGAAACTCTGCCCATTTGTTTTCTCCTCCACTGGAAATCGCAACCCATCCTCTGAATTGACAGTACGATTTAATAGTAAGTGTAATAAGTACACTTTCTAACTATCATAAACAGTGCATAATTGCACTTATGGGGCTGTTACATTTACCCAACTCCCTCCCCCGATTTAATTCTTCTCGTTTTCTGTTAAGACACTCAGAATTTTAGGATGAAGTTTTCAATTTCAATTTGCAATTCATAAGTTTTAAATATCAGGAATTTCTTTTTCAGGTTTATTAAACAATATAGATTTTATACAGAATTTTAAAATATCCTGGGTTACTTTACAATTTATTTATATATTTTAGTTTTGTTTTATTAGTTTTATAAAACTGTAATATCAATATAGCTATAAGTTAAGTACTAATTGTAATTAAGAAGCAATAAAATTATTATCTTCAAAAACTAAGACGGTTAGGTGAGGTTTTCTATTCAGTTTTTCAGGTAAACTCAAATATTCACAATATATTTAACAGTACAATTTAATACTAAGTGAAAATAAATACAATTCCTAACTGCTATGAATAGTACATAATTGCACTTATTTGTCTTCTTACATTTACCACCCCATTTTTGGAGGACGGGCTGGAAAATCAAACCTGGAACCTCAGGACAATGAATCCGAAGCGCTGTCCACTCAGCTGTTAGGCCCTCAGGCTGTGTTCATATATATCCAGTAGCTGACCCCAAAAATGCATTTGTGAATTAGTTCAGAATAGGAATTTTCTCAAATATAAATTATTATTCTGTATCGGCATATTGTGTATTTTTAGGCATAGGTGTTTAGGCTCTGTTGGCAATTATTTGCAGTGTGTGGGTGAAGCATTTAGTTGTGATTCAAACATAAGTCTTCAGCGAAGCAGTGTTTGAGAAATGTTTGAACATCTTCAGTTGTGAGTCCTGTGAAAAACATTTTACATTCATAAACAGGGGGTTTGGCAGCTGCATGGAATGGACTTTGGTATTTGTTGATGAGGGTGGGACTGCATGGCAAGCCTTACCCTACTAGTTTTTCACTGGAATATAACTTGCGAATCAATTTCAATTAATGGCAGTCTTCATTATGGTCTAAGCTGAATTTTATGGTGACAACCCCACTATCACTTAGCTCAGCCAAAGGGTTAACATAATGCTGAAATAATGATGAGAGGGAAGGTAAAAGGATATGAAAATGGTGTTAAGCACCTCCATGGTAGAGTACTTGTCATGGGCAGCATTTAAACAGACATCACCTAACTTGTACCAAGAAGATAGTGCTTAAAGAATAAATAATTGGATGTTAAAAGAAAAAAAGATAATCAAAATCCCTCAAATTTTATGAAATATCTCTTGGGCTTTGAGAGTTGTGCAGAAGTAGATTTTGTTCGTGGGGATAAATGTTGCTGGTAAATTGTTCTTTCTCTTTAGGCACAGGTAAGGTAATTATCAGGAGAAAGCACTAAGCCAAAACAACTATAAGGCACTTGTAAGGGCTATGAGGATAGGATAGAGGAAATGAATGGTACCCACTTACTCTGATGGTTGGGGATTGAATGCCAACCTGCAAGAAATGAGGATGTTGCTCTACTATCCAGTTGAAGTGGCCATCCTATCCTAAATACTTATCCTTGTATTCCTTCCAAGTGCTGTATAGTTATAGTGGCTTAGTGCTTTCTTAATGCTTCACGCTTTACAGTAAAACACTAAATTATTTAGATGCTTTCTTTTGATAATTATTTTGTTTGGATGTAACTGTTCTCAAATATTTTGATGATGTTGGTTATTAAAAGCTTAGGAGAGTTGAGATATTTCTGCATTGCAAACATTCTTAGCCTTGACCTCTATACAGTATATAAATTTATTAGTATATTTTGGGGAGCAGGTTTTCTCTAATACACGTCATTAAACACAACAGCATTGTGACTATTATTAATTTTCTTTTGGATATTTTCCATTCTATGCAAATATCTTCTACCACCTGAAGGGTGAAGAAACACTAGATCACTTAATCTTTCCATTTTTATTGTTCGACATTTCTTCAGCAATGTGACATCTTCAGGAGTACACTCTGTAGAGCTGACACAGCTATACTGAGTTTACAAGATTGATGAAGATTAACCCACACAAGAGGTGGCAGAGGCATGAATAGCCCATAAGAGTTTACAAGGAGAAATCTAGACTTTTATAAGTGTGGGTATACCCCATTCTACGATTCACTTAACCCCTTAATCGTAGGGAGCAGCGAAGGGTAGGGTGAAGTGATTGTTGCCCGACTCTGGCTTCTAGCTGTCCACCAGGTCTTACATCTTCCCTCTGGATCAATGGAGGACCATGAACAGTTGTATACTCGAAGTGTAATTCATCTGGATGTTGATTACTGGTGTCAGCTCCTGAATGAACACAGCCTCAAGCATACGAAGCCTCCTACGATCGTCTGAGCTTGTGATTACTGTCATATCTTTCACTATGTCTTGGTGATTAAGGATTGTGTTGTGGTATTGAGAATGAAGTTGCTTAATACCTCTGTATTGCAAATGAAGTATAAGATGTCTACTCATTTTATGTTGATTATGCTTCATTTGCAATACAGAGGTATTAAGCAACTTCATTCTCAATACCACAACACAATCCTTAATCACCAAGACATAGTGAAAGATATGACAGTAATCACAAGCTCAGACGATCGTAGGAGGCTTCGTATGCTTGAGGCTGTGTTTATTCAGGAGCTGACACAGTAATCAACATCCAGATGAATTACACTTCGAGTATACAACTGTTATTTCTTTATAATACTACATGAAAGACTGGAAGGAAATTACAAGCACATGGAATAAATATTAGAATACAATACTAGACTGGATAAAACAATGATTAAAACAAACAAGCT
>WNGS01000337.1:7857378-7894061 GCA_020271785.1 Procambarus virginalis | reverse complement strand
CATCATTTACCCTCTGCACTAATAACAATAATATGCAGAAAAGGGTGCACACCACACACAACATCTAACGACAGTGTCTATTGGAGCCAGTAACAATCTGGTGCGGGAACTTTCGCAAGAAAGGTGTTGCTGGTGAGAGAAATGGGTGAGTAATATTAGTCATGCAACATCAACACCACCAACACCACACGTTACACTAACAACATTTCTAGCACGGCCGAGACATTGGTACCTTATCCATCTGGTTGAGAAGTGAGCCTTCCTCACCACTACTCTGCTTCACTACCTCTAGACGCTCCGTCACTTGACTACGAAACTGTTCCGTTAACTGTGAAACAAGTTTAGTGCTCTCAGTGCTATAAAGTAGTACATGTATTCACAAGTGAGGAAATACATAATTTACTATGGCTTATGACAATATCTGTGAAAATAATGTGTGTTCTAATTCATCTTAGTGCACATAAAAGTGTTTCAATTATGAAAAAGCAAAAAAAAACTTGGCATCGAGAAATTAGTATATATTTACTTGTTTAATTTGCTAAAAACGTTAAAACACACTTCTAATTTAAATCTACTTTGCACACATCTTAAATTAATTATTTTTATGTTAGATAAGGTGGATTCATTTTAACATACTAAACACCCAATTTTCTGTTCACAAAATCTTTCCTAAGTGACCACAATCAAGCTTCCCACATTAGTGTGACTTCATACAGTGCACATAAATAGTCCTACCTTATCTACTTGTGACAGGAAGGATCCCTTTGTGAGTTCTGTTTGTCCTTGATCAGTTCTTTGGCAGGAGGTAAACTGATCTAACAGCGAGTCTGCGAGCATTGTCTTGTCGGTCCGCCACCTGAGCTCCCCGAGCCAAGACTGGAGGCTCGGGCCAGCATGCTGCTGAACGAGCTCTGCTTCTGGGGTGTTGGACTAGCCTGATGTGGTTGGAAATTAGATATAGCAAGAAGAGATTGATCTTCATGATACACCAAAATATTTAGGGCTTGAGCCAATATGCCAAAGCCAGAAGTTGAGATTATACATTGAGGCAAGCATTCATGTCAGTAAGAAATATGGTATTGAAGCTAAATTAAATGCGAGAGAAATAGGGAAAGGGGAGAGGAAGGGAATGAGAAGAATGAACATGGGAAATGGGGAGAGGGGGAGAGAGAAAAGGTGATGAGGGACAGATATGAGGAAAAAGTGAAATAAAGAGAACTGCAGAAAGGGTATAAACAAAAGAGGAAAAGCAGGAGGGGAAGAATAAGGGAAGGATAGGGAGGGAGGGAAGAAGATGGGAAGAGGAAAGGAATTCTCTCCATTCTCCCATAAGAAGATGGGAGAGAAAATGTTTCAACAATTTTAGCTCATGATAAAACAAATGAGTTATTATAATGTGACTAGTATGTTGCATAAACTGATATATTTTGATCATAACTTATTAAGACAGGTATTGCCAGTTTCTATGCCAGGCATATTCCATAAATACCTTTAATATGATGGCTGTTTAAAACCCAATGCATAATATAAGTAAGTCTAGCATTTTAGTACATTTGAGCATTATTTGAAAGAAAATAAGTTCAAGGATTTTTGTATTAAGATTTACTGTCACTAAGTGGCCAAGGTTGCCATCTGGTGGTGGAGGAGTATTACTAACCAGCATTTTGAACTACATAACAAGTGTTTACATGTCTCCTGACTAGGGGATTTACTGGGTGCAAATCCTTAACTGGAGCCTCTGTTTACCGAAAGAAAATGGGTACCTGGTTGTTGAAACAATTTGTGGGTCGTATTCCGGGGTACATAGACTAAGGACTTGCCCGAAACACTAGTGTGCTAGTGGCTGTATAGATATAGAATGTAATTTAATATACTTATTATATATATATATATATATATATAGTATATATATATAATATATATATAAATAAAAATAAATAAAATGAAAAGTCTGGCAGAAAATGCTATTCAACCAGCTTGTTTGTTTTGCAGCACTCAATCTTTCTGGTGGTTTTTCCGGGCTAGGGATCTGTATGTGATCCTAGACTCCTTTTTGCCTCGCATGAGGGGGCCACATTCTGGTCATGTCGCTTGATAGGCACTCATGAGTATTAGAGCCTGTTTGTCAGTAGCTTTAAAAGTGTGGCATACAAATGCAATCTTGACCACTGCCTAGGGGGGGCTGGCACAGTAGCGCTCTGTTAAGGCACAATCTTCAAGATTGTGAAAACCAATAATATGGCAAGGGGAATATATCTTATTATTACCTCTGCTCCTACCTATAATTTAATTAGAATTGGTAGCCTCAGTGTGAAGATAAGCTTTTGGCCACTATTGAGTGTGTTAGAGATAGACTCATCATACGGTTACAGATGCACTAGTGAAAAGACATCCCCAATTTGTTGGTATCCTCCTTTTCCTCATCCACACTCCAGAAAGCGGGGAAATCTCCTTGTCTTCTAACATGAATGTCCTAGTCCTCCTAGCATCAGACTCTGATCTATCCCATTGACAATGGGATGACTTCAACAACCCACATTCAACACACATAACTCAGAAAGTCTTAAGACAGTTGAGCATACTCGTCTAAAACTAAGCTAATTCTGTTCCTACCTCTGCTCTCCTCTCACTTATTATGCACTATCTACCCCTATCTTAATTATGGTATCTGTGCATGGGGTCTACCCCTGCACCAACCCTAAGCCCATCATCCCCAGCAAAAATCTGCTATCAGAATAATAATCGACACTCATGGTCTTTCATACAACCACTGCGGACGCCATTGTTTAAATCCCTAAATTCTGCTAAATTTAAACTCCTCCTCCACAATTCTGCTTGGTGTCAACACATTTACAAAAACCCCTGTTCTTAATGCAAAACCATGCTTGGAACTCTCCCTGGACAGATGTAATAGGAACCATTATAACCACACCCGTAAATAAATATCTCTTTGATAATCCCAGGTCTAAACTTAATCTGTGTAAAACCCTCTATGCAAATAAGGACCCTAGTCTATGGAACTCACTTTCTAGGAAATGAAAAGCTGTCAAACTTTTGCCTCATTTAAAAACAAAACCAAAAGTACTATTCGTGCTTCTTAGTTTCCAACACTGAGCTTTAAATTGTCTCTGTACTTGTCTACCAAATCCCTAATTTTTATGTACTTAAACCAAACAACCTTATTCATGTGTGTTCAGTTGTGTGTCTCTTTTATTTGCTAGCCATAGCGTTGTATTGTGCCTACCCATTTTTATCAACTACCATTCAAGATGTATGCAATCAATCTGAGAAACCTATGTGTTTAACCCTTAACATGCTCGGGCTTTAATATCCTGCCATCTGCACAGACGCATGTCATTTTGAAAAAAAAAAATTATTTTTTCTTCCTACCCTGTTAATTTGTGTTCACTGATCACGGGAAAAATAATACAAAATCGTAGTGCCATATATTGCACGCTATAGGGCGGGAAGTCTGGCAAAATATAGGCGCTGACTCAGCACTGCGTCCCAAGCGATCTGTTGCTCGCCAGCTGTCAGGCCAGAGTTGCCACAAGAGATAATTACCTAATTATTTCCATATGTCTCTGATTGATGTTTCATAGTTTTTTTGCGGTAATATTATTCAATAGTGTGTAGTTTGATATATTTATATAAATAAAATGAGTGAATCATTGCTGTACTCAAAATATGGTGTGCATATTGTTGATTCAGTTATGTTCATCAATCAGTGACAAATACTTTGTCGGTTAGTACACTATAAGCACAGGTTATATTAAGTATCTGCATGTTTTGTTCACTATAACGAACCACTAGTAGCTATTTTATGAGTCAAAAAAGTAACGAGAAGTGGACCCGCCGTGTACCAGCCAGCCACTCCCGCCCTCCCTCCAGTCATGCTGACCTGCCCACATTCTCCTCCCACAATACTGTTTTGCTTATATTACGCATGGTGTGATCCTGCAAACTATATACAGTATCTCTTGCATTCATATAGAAGTATCGGTCATTTATTAAAAAAAATTTAACTCAAACATACTGGTAAGCTAAAATTTTATTAGAAAATAGTAATACTATATACAATACTACTTACTGCTGCTACTACTACTATTACAGTTTTATTGCTAATGCCATTATTATTATTATTATTATTATTATTATTATTATTATTATTATTATTTTTATTATTATTATTATTATTATTATTCTACCCTAGTACTACATATACTTATATTACTATCATAATATTAATAATATATTATTTATAAATATAGTGGAACCTCACTTTCTTATGGCCCTTTTTCATATTTTTTGGTTCTCGTTCTTATCTTCTTCAAAAAATTTGATTCGGTACACGTTGTATGCCTCGGTTTTCGGAATTTGTTTATACACAACTGGTCCACCGAGCGCGTGGCGCTTCAGTTTACCAGTGTCTCTCACCTAGTGATGATCGTGTTTGAATTCTTTGTGAAGAATTTCATTGTTTTTGTGCTTTTTGTTTCTGAACATAAAAGTTCTTATTATATATAATGCCATGGGTTCCAAGAAAGTCAGTGGTAATGTTCAACCTAAGAAAATAGTTGTGAGGATGACGATAGAGGAAAAACGAGATCATTCATGGTGAGACAATGCGAGACAATTTTTCCTACGTTTTAACACTTGTCTTACTGCTGACAAGTGTTAAAACATAGGGAAAAATAAATGCTCTAGACAAATTCTTAGTAAGACAAGCAAGCAGTGACCCACAGCCAAGTGCTAGTGGTATGCCTGCAAAGCGTAAGAGAGAGAGAGTACCTCAGAAATGTCATCACTGCAGCTATAATGGAAGTGGACTTCCTTCCAAACACTAATACCTCTCATCCTTTCCCCCTTCCTCACTGTCTTCTATATGCCAACAAGAGTCCTCAATAAAGGTAAGGTAGCTAAGAGTATTATTCTGTATAAAATGTATTTTTTAGTTAATATATTTGGAGGCTTGGAGCAGATTAATTCAATTTACTGCATATTATTTCTTATGGGAAAATTTGTTTCGGGTTTCTTATTTTTTAGGTTTTCGTACCGTCTCTAGGAATGGATTAAATATGAAAACTGAGGTACCACTGTATAAATTTTTGTCATTATCATAACACACATTCAACTGCTATTTAATCTTTAACAAAACTTACCCAATTACAATATTTAATTATAAATAATATATTTGTCTTGTTTTTCTGAATTACTTTGACACTATTTTTGTTGGCAAAGGCTTAAACTGTACCCAAAGATCAATGCTATAGTGTACCATCAGCATAAATAAGGCAAAACAAAACATTTACACTTTTTTTCCATAAGTGAATGTTAATAGCTGTATTAAATCTATGCATGAGTGCTAATTATTCATTTTTGCATTGTAACAGCACTTAATATTTTCTCTGCTGAGATTCAGTTAAAATGTTCTCTGTTGTTTAATGCAGTCAGCTTCTCCGAACCTTATTAATTAGAGATACAACATTATTTCAGCTTTCTATTTATTCTAATACTGTAGCTCGTTTGTTAGTCTTACTTTCAGAACAGGTACCCTTCATAAATACTGATGAGTATTGTGTGTGTAGTTTCCACATTAAATAGTTACAGCATTAATAAGCATGATCTGAATGCTATCTCAATCGGGCTCATAATGCGAGATATACATGAGTGATGGAGCCATCAATTTGATGGATATAGTGTCTCTTGTAGGTGTCTTAAGATTAAAGTACACTGTAGCCATAGGTGTGTGTTTAGATTAAAGTATACTGTAGATGTTGATGTGTCTAGATTAAGGTTATATATATATATAATATATATATATATATATATATATATATATATATATATATATATATATATATATATATATATATATATATAGTGGTACCTCGATTAACGAATTTAATCCGTTCCGGCACCGAGCTCGTCTTGTGAAACGCTCGTCTTGCAAAACAGCAACAACACTGTCGTCGGAAGCGTCCGAGAACCAGTCGGAAAGCTAGGAAGCACCATGTAGTTTGTTCGTTAATCGAGCGAATGCTCGTCAATCGAGACAAATTTTCTGCGAGTGGCTCGCTCGTTACTCAAAATGCGTGTAACTGGAGTTGCTTGTCACTCGAGGTTCCACTGTATATATATCCTTGGTACAATATCTTGAATGTGACTCAGCTTTTGTTCATCAAATGATTGAACATTAACAAGTAAACTGATGTAAAGAAAAGTCCATGTTTTCAGTAAAAATAGAACAAGCCCTTATTATAGATCACATTTTGTTTGGGATGAGCTTTTCTACTCTAAATTAGACGTAAGTAAAGCCCATCTAGAGTAAATGTGGCTTATAGAAAAGGCCTTTTATTATATGGTTTTTTCCCTTACATCAGGTACAAAGTAAAATCAGTCAAGCAAAGTAAAAATGCAATGTGAAATCGGTCAAGTGATCAAGGAATGCTAAAATTTCACTATCCTATTTTAGAGGTATAAGCAGCCCCCAACTTACAAATGGGCTGCATTTCGAGGTGTTCATGAATCAGCCATTTATAACTGAGGAAGATTTCTCATGGGCATAATACTACAAAAAGGAATGCATTCCTGAACTACCAAAAATCATCATATAATTCCCATGTTTTTGGGACAATTAATATAAAAATCATTGCTTTTATATTGACCTTGATTGATGAAGCTGCTCTGCTTGTCTGATAAGATGCATTTTGAAGAGTGAACAGTCTAATTTAGGAGGAGGTTTTATGATGTGATGATGCATAGGTTTAATTTAAGAGGAGTCCTTATAATGTGATGATGCATAGGTTTAATTTAGGAGGATGCCTTATAATGTGATGATGCATAGGTCTAATTTAGGAGGATGCCTTATAATGTGATGATGCATAGGTCTAATTTAGGAGGATGCCTTATAATGTGATGATCCATTTATACCACTGCACCATCAACACACTTCCACATCTTCTTAGCCATAGTTAAGGAACTTCTCTTCAGTAAGCAGCCAACCACTTGGGCTGGACGGTAGAGCGACGGTCTCACTTCATGCAGGTCGGCGTTCAATCCCGACCGTCCAAGTGGTGGCGACCATTCCCTCCCCCCCCCCCCCATCCAATGTCCCATCCCAAATCCCTATCCAACCTTCAAAGGGCTATCTAGTCTAATGGCTTGGTGCTTTTCCCTGATAGTTCCCTTCCCTTCCCTTAGCTTCTTCAGTAAGCAGCTGAGTTAGTTCATTAGTAGCACCGTTTTAGTATGAGGCCTTCGGAATTGGTAGGTACGTTGTAGAGGAACAAGGGACTAAAATAGGGACTTCGAGGATCATTTTACAAGATCATATGTTCGTAAGTCCACTGCTTCTTGTATAAAGCTTGGATCTTGACTATACTTTCATTAGCTTTGAGTCATGGAGAGAGATTTAGGAATTTTTAAATTATAAAGTTGTGTTAAGCTAGTAGACATTCCTCTAGTGTATAATAATAATAATAATAATAATAATAATAATAATAATAATAATAATAGTAATAGTAATAATAATATAATTATTCATACAATATGCATACATTGTAATGTATTACAGAAGTAAATTTGAAGGTACACTTATTGCATATTGAATAATGCCACTAATACCCAAAGCATTTTGGGTAAACTTAAAATAATCCAGTAAAAATTTGAAACTGGAAAGTTATTAAGAAAGTTTATTATCAGGCTACACTCACCAAAGTTATGTTGCGATGTTGCTCCACATGTGATCTCAGAATGAAGTGTAGGCATTATTGCTTGGGCTAAATGGTTCGCATGGATGATGGTAAATTGGTGCTTCTTCAGAGGAATTAGGCAGATATCCTGAAGTTCATTTAGCTGACTCCCTCCTCTCTTTACACACTTTTACTTGCTTAATACCATGGTGCCTTCTAACCTTTTTTTTTTTTTTTTTTTTTGGGAGATATACAAGAGTTGTTACATTCTTGTACAGCCACTAGCGTTTCGGTTAGGTCCCTGGATACGATCCCCACCACGAAGAATCGTTTTTACAACCAAAATACTTGTCAGCTGTACAAGAATGTAACAACTCTTGTATATACTGTATCTCCAAAAAAAAAAAATGAGCTTTTTCTGTTTATTTCATTTAAGAACATTGTATATTATAGAAAGAACAGTGCAGGAAAGGTACTCTAAAAGAAATTGCCTTCACAGTTCTAGCAAAGATGTGTACATTTCGAACAGACTGATGGAGAAATTGGTGTTTGTTAGAAAACAGTAAAGCTTGAATATAATTATGATAAATTTTACAAAGATTACATACCTTAGCATAGCTCTCTTCCTGTAGCTGTCATTAGGTTTTTATACTTAAGTTATTACACATACATATCTCTCTCCCTCTACTTTCAGCCTAATATACTGTATTAGTAAAACATTACAGGATGCCATTATTTTTTATGAATGTGAAAATTTCCACATTTGCAAACTCTGAATTTGCAAATAAAATAAATAATGTTTCTCTGCACTTGTAATTCTTATTTACTGTGTAAGCTTCTGCACTATTTCTTGTTGTGTAACCTGATTTCCTATTGTTTATCTCTAATACTGTTACACATGTAATAGATTCATTTTATGTGCTAATTTTACTTTCTGTAACCATCCTCACCGAGCTGACACTCGTCCTTGATGTTCTTTGTTACTTTTACTTGTACTGTACTGTATGGTATGGGAACACCCTCACAACTACCAGCTGATGTGCAACATCAAATAGATAAAACCTCCATGAATATGACCAAAGGCACAAGTAGCTCATTTGCCAGTCATGTTTGAGGATATCCGTGGAGCGGCTGGTAGTAGGTAGGTGGGAGGTGTCAACCCATTGGTGTTGTGACCTGTGTGTGTATCCTGTTGCAGTCCAACCCTGAGGCAAGTGGCCATCCGCAAAAGGAAAGACAAGAAGATGCAACTTCTTTCTCCAGTTTTACTGATCAGGTACTGCCTGCCTCTAGGTCACATTGGTCATTTTGGGCCCCCAACTTTCCATTAACGTGAGGCTAATTATTTAGGATGCTTGCTGCATGATCACTTGCATGTACTTGTGGCCATTTCTTTTTAATAAATACATCTAGCCCTGATTTTCAAGTTTGCCATAAAAAGTGGTACAGTATTTTAACTAAGATTTATTAGCAGGAATAATCCAGTACATCGTAAGATATGATATAGTGAAAGCATTAGTTGTAAAAGATTTAATAAGAGACCTTGCAGAGTTACTATATTGAGTATATAATCTGACAGCTGACAGTGCAAGCGAAGCGGGTAGCAGAGGNTAGCTACCGTTTTTGGTAATACTGTATGTCTTGGGCTGACATTTGGGCGCGAGGGTTTTGGAGGTCAAACAGGGTTCTGGCTGCCCGTTACCTCGTTAATGTTCCTGGCCCTAGTCGAGCGGTGTCGCTTTGGGTCGCAGGTTGCAGCCAATTGTCTCGACTTCACGTTGAGGTGCAAGTGGCTGCTGCCTCCCAGATAAGTCCCTCTTACTTTTTCTGTGGTTAGGTAGCTCCGGGGAGCCAGAGGGGCACTCCACAGAAACCAGCATTGATTGTAATGAAATGCCATTTTCTGGGTGAATTCCGGAGACTCTCTGTCAACCCTTTCTCCCTCCGGGTGGCGGTACTAGTATTCGCCTTTGATATTCAGCCTCTGAACTGGGGTTGGATGGCCGGTGCAGGGGTCTGGGGCTCCCCCTCCCTGGGATGGGGGAGTTATGCAGATAGCAGAGCAGCAGCAGTTGTGACGTCTTGCTTGTTATTGGATTTGGGAGTTCTGCTTGATAGTTCGGCTTTCGGTAGCAATTTTGAACCAGGTGGAGTTTGTTTTGAGATGCCTACCTTCATCGTTGCTTAACCCGGTCAATGGGAGATATGGAATGCTTCCAACCACATGGAGGTTTCTATAGGCCATTGCTCCTCGTGCTTCTCTGAGGGGCCAGGTTCTGGGCTGTGGTCCCGGGTAGGCATACAAGAATACAAGAACGCCAATCAAACTGACTGATGCCACGGTCTAATACATACATATCAGCCCAGTAAACTTCGGGGAGTTTCCGGGACTCATCCAGAAAATGGCGTTTCATTACATTCAACGTTGGTTTTATATTAACACCCTTCATGTTAAAAATTTATTGGACATCAAACTTATTCTTATCATCAGAGTGCACTGCCCTTCACCTAATCCACATTTCATTCACTTACAAGTACTGTAGTTCACTCGAGCATGGTCCCACTATATTTGATAATGATTTTGCATTAACCTTCCTCAAAGTATCAGAAAAATGTCTTAGATTAAAAGTGAAATATTATAAAAGATAAGACTCATGAGGCAAAATGGTAATAAATCAATAATGTTTTCTGTCGGAGATGCATTAGAATATTCAACAGTGTGATTTTGTCATATATGCAATTGAATCGTACAGGTGAAACATGTTCAGCATGATTGATTTAAAGTATTGCTTCTTCCATCCTGCTTTGAGCTCTATATAAGATTTAGCTGCTTATACGTTAATAGTTGGTTCGAGACTCTTTGATTATAAAAGATGGGTAATTAGAAATTTTTTTGAGGATCATTTTCTTGATTTTTGTTCCTTCTGGATATTTCAGATGAGAGTGGCAGTGACTCAGAGGGTGGGGAAAGTACCAGCAGCTCTTATTCATCTTTAAGTGATTTTGTATCAGATATGCAGTCCTCAGACCTCTCCCCAGGTACTGCTCTAATGAGCTTTTAGTTGTTGATAAGTACAGTACAGTTGGCCTATACTATGGCTCTTTGCATTTTTTGTATAGGCTTTTTGCATTTGCACCCATACTATACTTTTTGTGTACAGTTATTCTATTCTTACAAAATACAATCATCTTTTGTAATTTCATTCCCAGAGATAAGTTTTATAGTATACGGTAAATAATATTTATATAGATATAGATATAGTTGGGCCAGGAGGTTTATAGAAAACATCTGAGAAGGTAAATTTAACAAAAATTTTCTTAAGTTAATGTTTGACATGTTTGCTGGGAGGGCTTCATCAGTGGCTCCCTATTGCTACATCCTGGATAACTCCACATAATTCAGATCACATCAGACCCTTGCAAGTCTTGAAAGCCTACCAGAAACCAGAGGCCAAAAGCTCTTCCCCTCAGAGGGAACAAGGAGCAAAGGATGCAAGATTACTCTTAATTTAAGGAAAAGAACATTAGAAAAGTAGGGGCAAACCAAAACAGACAAAAAGGTAAAATGAAAATAGAAGATGCAATTAAAACAAAAACAGGATAAGTTAAACCAAAAATTTCTGGTTTGGTTTAACTGATTTGGTTTTGGTAGGCTGTTTTATTGGTTTATAAACCAATGGGTGAAAAAGCATTCCTTTTTTTGTATCCTTTGTTGTTTTGGCCTTTCATTGGATAAGATAGGCCATGTAATCATAGGGGGGGAGGGTGTATCTGGGGACAGCTACCTGGCGGCCGTTGGCTGATTCTAGAAAGAGAATTGCCGGCTGGTTTACCAATTTTTCTGCATTGATTTTTTACCTAAATTTACCTTTTTATCATATACTGTGCTATTTTATTTTTGTTTATTTTTCCTGTTTTGTTTTTCTTGAGTTTTAAATTTTAATAATATTACTTTGCTGTTGTGGCTCGCCCTACCCTTCTGGTGGCTTTTTCCTGAGCTTAGAGTGATCTTGCCTCCTCTGCTCCTTGTGCCTCACTGAGGAATCAAGTAGGCTTTTAAGACTGATAGGATTAGAATAAGGTGCCCGAAATGCTATGCATGCTAGTGGCCTTACAAGACTGTAAAAACATTTAATGCTGTGTACTCTTATAACCCAGTGCACCTTCTTGTATATAAATAAATAAATAAATAAATAAATAATAAATAAGGTGAAGCTATCCAGGATGGTTTTATGTGATAACTCACGAGAAGTCTCTACTTAGTCTTATGACACAGTGAGATGTTACTGTGGATGAATTTCTGAAGGGGGTAGTGCTGGTTCTCTGTGATATTGTGTAATATAGAAAGTACGGTGATTGGATAGGTGTCATTTTGAATCTCTTTAATATTCTTATTTTACATAAATCAATTGCTAAAAATTAAGATTCTTTTGTTAGATGAAATTCTTGCTGAAACAGAATAGGTCCTGTCCTAATAGGTTTGTTTGAGTAAGATGCCACATTTTAATTATTATAATTATATATTATTATTATTATTATTATATTATAATTATTATTATTATAATAATTATTATTATTATTATATTATTATTATTATTATTATTATTATTATAACAATTATTATTATTATTATTCTGATACATAATCCCCCAGTAGTCCTGGTAGTACAGATGGGTTCGTTCTCGACTCACAATCAGGAATTCTGGTCTGAAATCCCAGGTGAGACAGAAATGTTTGGGTGCATTTCCTACTGCCTAACGCCCCTGTTCACCTAGCAGTAAATAGGTACCCAGGAGTTAGTCGGCTTGTTGTGGGGGTTGCATCCTAGGAGGGACAGTAGTTCGACCTTGTGGAGGGAAGGCCCTCGATATAAGGATAACGTGTATATATATACACACTGGCTGTCTGTCCCCCGACGTAATTAATTAAAAACACCATGGTTATGCACGGCTAATTTGTTTTTTTATTTTTTACAATACTGTATGTGATTTTACAACATGAAATCAATTATTATATAATCTTTCTATATTGTGATTATCAGGATGTGGGGCAGCAACAGAAAAAGAGAAGGCCACATTGTGCTCTGGTCTTGACCCTCGATCAGTTTGTCATCCTCCTTCCTGTCTTCAGCTTCCTGGAGCTCAGTCCTCAGATTCTGGTAAGTTACGGTCTAAACTATGTCTGTTTGCCCAGGGGGGGGGGGGAACCTTTTGACAAGTCGCCGGCTTCCTGTTCTTGATGATGCCACTAGGGTTAGTGGCCCTCGGTAAATCAGGCGTGTTTGCTGATGTGAACAATATGGTGTGATAATAGTTTCATAGCTTAACAAATATATCTACTTTTGTTCTATGTTAACATTATTGCTGGCTCGGAGGGTGATCTGCCACGCACCGCAAGGTCGGCTGAACGTTGCCTGTGAGCTCACCACCACACTCCAATGTTTATACTCTTTTTAGCTTTCTCACATCAATTTTCATGTTACGTCATTCAGTTTGGTATCAAATTGCTCATAATAGAATACTGTAAGGGATTTTGCATATAAAATCATATATCTCATTTTTCTATACTTTGACCTGTCGTGCCCTGCAATGTCGGCCGAGTGTTACCCATGAGCTCGCCACCACACTCCAATGTTTATACTCTTTTTAGTTTTCTCACCTCAATTTTTGTGCTACATCATTCAATTTGGTATCAAATTGTTTACAATAGAATGCTGTAAAGGGATATTTGCACATAAGATCTAAGTCTTACTTTTCTATACTATTGACGAACACTCCACAACTTTTTCCTCATGTGTTTCTTTTACTGCTTTCATCATGGATTGTCTCTGTTCTTGATCACTATCCATCTTGAAGTAAATTTGCAGTGTTTATAAAGTCAGTAACAACAAATACCTGAGATAAAATACCGGAACTGGGAACTTTTTGATTGGAAGAGAGGTAGCGGCGGTCGGGAGCAAGGTCACGAGAACCATGAGTCTCTAGTGTGAGTGGGCACCCATGCAGCAGGGCTGGGATGCCATGTGAGGTATACAGAGAAGGCAAAGATGTTGGCGCGCATTTTAAAACAAGTCCCATAGTATTCGGACAAGAAGAGGAATTTTTTTAATTTTTCAAATTAATGCCGACATTTGCGTCATCAGGAACTCTGAGTACTTTGGTTTTTATGACGGACTATGCGGCATCAGATGCGAAGTGTTAACACTTTCGCATCCTGATGCCGCTTAGTTATAGATGTTATAGTATAGATAGATGCCGCAAACTAACAATGTGGCATCCTGATGCCGCATTGTTAGTTTATTCTGTATTGTATTTATCATTATTTATTTAACTGTAGAAAAATCAAGATTTTCAGAGGATAGGGAAAGGTCATTTATAAGCAGAACACTCGCTTGTTTCCAAAGGCAAGATCCTTTCTGGACCCATTGAACAGGACCATGCTATCAACATCTGCACTGTTGCAGCTGGGATCTTTTCCAACATTCTGCTGGGTGGATCATACTGGTGCTGGGGATGCACTCAAACACCTCAATGCAGCCTTGTAAAACTTATTTGGCATCTCAGGGGACATCAAAGTAGTACTTTCACTAACTACCAGGATTTTTTTCCAAATGGTTACTAATCCTGGTTACCTTTACTTGACAGCACCAATTTGCATTTTACCCTACATGAGAACGACAGGTATGCAGGCGATGAGACACAATAACGTGGCTAAAGTATGTTGACCAGACCACACACTAGAAGGTGAAGGACGACGATGTTTCGGTTCATCCTGGACCATTCTGAAGTCGATTGTGAGAATGACTTGAGAATGTCCAGGATGGACCGAAACGTCGTCGTCCCTTCACCTTCTAGTGTGTGGTCTGGTCAACACGACAGGTATCTTGAGTACTAAAGCCATTGTGGTCCCTAAATCAACAGCAATATGAACAATGTCACTTAACTGAATTCCAGTCTCAGCCTGCCCTTTGAGTATAGGGACTAGTCTAGAATAATGTGAAGGGACTTGAGGCAGAAAACTCTTTGTTGGTGCTACCATCCGGTAGCAGTTAAGGGTAGCGGCCAGGTGAGCCAACTGGCAGTAAGCAAGAGCACTTGGATGTTCATGTGATACCAAGTGATTCTTGACAAGACTTTTTTAAGTGATTATAAATAATATTTCTACAGTTTTCTCCAGGGCCTTCCTAGCACCAGTCTAGTAGCTATCTTCCTAGCACCAATCATCTGGTCTTTAAGTAGACGTATAGTGATACCGTCTGGGCCGGGAGCAGCATTGCTACTTGCCTTGAGAGCAACAAGGATTTCCTTTCCTAGCGGTGCAAGTGCAGAATGTCCTACCCTGACTGGCATGATCCTGTCAACGGGACCAGAGAGAATCTTGCCTTAGGGAGCAACCAAGTGCAATAGCTCTAAAAAAAACATAGTAGATAAGTTTACAATCTCTGTTGATTGTAAGTACAAAGTCTAGTAACTTATGTATTTCATTATAAGCTGTGAATAAAAATAATAACATTTAATTTTTCACTCTCAAGCAGCGTTGAGTCATGCTGGATCCCTGTCAACTTCTTCATCACGTTCATCATTGTCCTCTGCTGACCAGAGAGATGATGATGATGAAGAAGAAACAGGAGAAGGTGTGATGAAACTAGAAGATGCTGAGAACCTCATAGCTCCCACACCCACGCTGCATCCTCTGCCTCTACGGACAGAAGCACTGGTAGGTTGCAGTAGGTTAACTGTGTAAATAGCCTTCGTTAACCTTATTTGCCTGGTAAGACTTAATTTGTATGTAGTTTTGAGGTAGTGCTTCAGGTAGTCTCTCCTGACTGACCAAGAATACTGAATACGATAATTCCATGGCCACAAGAAACGACATAGTAACTTTGGCGTTCATCAGTTCCTTTTCATCATATGGTGCTAAGCCAGAAATAATAAAAAACATCCAGACAAATGTTATGTATCTCAACAACAGCTTTCCATCCTCACTGTACCAATTATCACTCAGTCCCCCAGGTATTGTCTTGGAATAAATTCACCGAATACCAAAGCTGGGGCCTCAAGACTCTATTAGTGGACTCAGTAGAGTCCCAGGTTGAGTAACTTTTGTCCTGTTATGGTCTAGTGGGTTCAGGTGCATGTCTGGTATTCATCAGAACACTGGTTCAAATTCCTACTCAAACTGATTTTTCTCATTGATATTTCACATCATTGTGATTTCTTAGTGTTCTGAAGGAAACGTTGGTGTAGAACTCCATACATACAAAAATACATACATACATACATACATATATACATACATACATACAATATACATAAAGTATTGGTAACACCTGTACATAAACAATAACATAGAAAATCTTTTATATATCAGCTTTAGCCTATAGTCATAAATTTATCCATCATTATTTGCTCAAATAATAAGTTTTCATGTTTCATATACAAATGATGTAATTGTTACTTAATTTGCATGTTTGTATATTTCCATTACAGGAGAAAAGTGATGAAGTCTTCACACCCGAGAGTGACTCTGCAACAACAACACCAAAGACAGTGGTGAGCAATACTCAGTCTCCACTTCCCCATATAAGCCCTACCCCCTCTGTCAGTAGCGATGCCTCCATAGCGACCTCCTCCTCAGAGCGTGACCGACCTGCCACTCCACGGCCTAGGACATTCTCTAAGGGGGTGAGTCGAGTAGAGTGAGTGAGTAGAGATGATTTAGTTTAGATGGAATTGTCAGCTTGAAGCAAAATTGTTAATGAATGATCAATGCTGGAACTAAATTCAGAATTGCTGGTTTATTTTAAATATAAAGATTGCTCTTTTTATAAACAATTATCAACAATTTAAAAATTGGTAGAAGGTATCTTTACTTGCTATGGGTGTGTTACACTGATGTAATATATATTTCATGTTAAAATTATGTTTAAATATACATACTGTATATGGAATAATTTGTGATTGCTCTTAACAAGATTTCACACTATTTGTGGTAAAATTTTTGTATTCAAGACATATTCAGTGGTCACCCATTTACAAGCGTCTCGATACAATGGACGAAATATAATACAGTTCTGGTCACTCATCTTTACGGATACCTAAGGTGTTACAGAGGAAGACTAATTAATTCATGTTTGCTTTTGAGATCAAGTTAAATTGTTTATTATTATTATTTATTTATTTATATATATACAAGAAGGTATTGGGTTTGTGAGGATACATAATATGGTAATTACAATCTTGTAAAGCCACTAGTACGCGCAGCGTTCGGGCAGGTCCTTAATCTAAGAAAATTTTAAGTAGGTAAATACTTGCAAAATTTATAAAAATGATATCAGGTTACAAGGCAAGAAAAAAAAAAGATGAAAATGTAGGTATATTAAGCACATAGGTTGCTCAGATTGATTGCAATGACAGCTGAATGAATAGTTGACAAAAATGGTAGGCACATACAGCATATGGCTAGCACATAAAGAAGACAGCAATGAACACCAATGATAAGGTTGTTTGGGGTAAGTACATAAAAATTGGGAGATTGGGTAACACTAGATACAGAGCAAATTTAAAGCTCAGTGTTGAAAACTAAGAAGACGAAATTAGGTACTTTTGGTTTTGCTTTTAAATGAGGCAAAAGTTTGACAGCTTTTCAATTCACTAGGAAGGAGTTCCATAGACTAGGTTCCTTAATTTGCATAGAGTGTTACACAGATTAAGTTTGACCCTGGGGATATCAAAGAGATATTTATTTTGGTGTGGTGATAATGCTTCCTATTACATCTGTCCAGGGNTGCAAAGCCACTAAAATGCATAGCATTTTGAGCAGGTCCTTAAGCTAACAAATAAACGTAACAATAGGTACGTTGTAACATATTTTGAAATCACATGATAACGAATATCAGTATAGAGAGATAAATTTATAATGATGAAGTTGTATTTCTACATTGTAATATACTGGGTGAATGGGTAGCGCAAGGTAATGTGCGAGTTGCTAGCTCAAGGTGGAAGACCTTGAAGATGAAATTAGGTACTTTATAATTCTACTTTTTAATAAAGTATAGACTGGACAATTTTTAAATTCATTGTGGAATGAATTACCTATACTAGTATTGGGTTCTTTTATTTGCTGGCATGTTTGCACATACAGTATTTAGTCTGACTCTGGAAATATCAAAGAGATATTTGTTTTTGATATGATGGTCATCGGTTCTATTACACCTATCAGGGAAGAATTTTAAAGCTGGATTAGAATTTAGGAATAGGGTTTTGAAAGTGTAAAGTGTAAGTAGCACAAGAGAATGTGTGGAGTGAGTATACAGTATGTTTAGTATGTTCAGGGATGTAAACAGAGGGGCTGTGTTTTACCTGAAGATAGAATTTGTTATAGTTCTGGTAGCTGATGTTTGCTGGGTGATGATGGGCTTGGGATAGTTTGCTATGGTGGAACCCCATGCACAGATACCACGTTATTTTTTTAATATATTTTTGTATTTATAAATTCAAGAATTCTTACATTCTTGTAAAGCCACTAGCACACATAGCATTTTGGGTAGGTCCTTAATCCTAATTTTCCATGGAATATGACCCGCCAAATCGTTTAACAACCAAGTACCCATTCACTGCTGGTATCCATTCGCAGACACTAGTGATGATAGCCATCTGTTGAGGGTTAACATGTGTTTCATAGATTCTATGAAAAATATAGCACTTTTTAGTTTATTTTCTTGTTATAAAAGAATGATCTATTTGTTTGTATATGTTTTGTATGTTGTTGTATGACATGTGTTGCATTATAGGCATGTGCTGAGTATTGTGTTGCACTGCATTAAAGAGGTTTTGTAGATCTCAACTACAAATATAATTTTATTACCCTTAGCTACTGTAGTATAATTTATTAATTAAAAAAATTACGTACTTGTAAATAGTATACAATGGCATGATTTACTGAGAGATATATTGAATAGTTTATAATACTGAATATATAATGGCTTCAAATAATTCAGTCAGTCAATAGGTGTAAAAATCAGGCTTGAGTGTATATGAAAAGTTCTTTTCTGGGCAGGGTACTTGGTTGAGGCCCTCCTGTTCCCACGGACATGACTATGCACATAGGCATGCTGGAGAATATTCAGTCCAGTCTGTAACAACCTATAGAAGGCATTGTCATATAAATTCATTAGGCCTTACAAGTGCTACTTGGTATCATAGGAACTGCCAAGTAATGCTCTTACTAATTCCTAGTCACTCTCCATTTAATATGGTGGGAAAGTCACTCCAGAAACTCCAGATGTGAAGAGCAGTAGAAAGTCTGGAAGTGTTACCTGTGGCCAATCTTGTGTGTGAGGAATAAAACAGGGAAGGGAGATGGATTAGGGAAACAGGTGAGCAGGGCTGAACCAGCCATAGGAAAGTGAGTAATATCACATAGCTCACAAAAATCTCCATCTTTGAAAAGATAAGTACAATATCTAGACTGAAATATAACTAAATAGTGTACACAGAACTTATGATTTCCTGCAGATGTTAAAATAACCACCTGGGAATACTTAAAGAAGTGTCTTATATCCACAGGAAGATGACCTTGTCTCACTCCCACTCCATCCCAATTTCATCACATTCCGTCCAGCAACATATTTACACCCATCAAATGTGAATCACTTTGAAAAATAAAGCCAGAAGACACAATATTGCTAGATTTCAGTTCCATCAGGAATGGACCAGGAGACTCCTCCCCAATTAATGAATCACTGAAGCACTATTATAGTACAGATGGGGAGCCTAGCACCTAGAGAGAGTTGTGTGTTTCATTGCAATTCATATTGCCTGTGTCCCAGACACTGATGTCAGAATGTAACACCACCAGAGATCAATACCCTTGCCTCATGTGATGATTTCTGGATACATTGCCCCAACCCATTCAGAATGCATAGATAAAAATCTTTAGAGACAAAGGCAGGGAATTCTAGGGGACTGAACACCAAGAAACCTCCAAAGTAAATCTATGAGAAAGGTCAGGGAAGCTCGCATAGCAGAGAAAGCAGCTCAGTGCGCTCGACCAGATGCAGCCAAGCAATATGGTCCACTTTATGATTTTCCATAGGTAGGGACAAGATACCTGTTAGGCTTACTGAGGTCTCCCAAGGCCAACTACTGATGACCTTTCCCAGGATACAACCAACAACAGCTTGACAGACCCTGTGTTACCAAATATTGTTTGGAAGATCATTGAGTTTATATGAATAAAAGATCTCCTGGAGATCTTTCTGGGCTTCATTGAGTATTCTTCAGTGCCTCCTTGAACCAATATGACATGACGGGGATGTTTGAAAAGATCCCTGCTGCCCCAATGTGGAATGTTGACGTGCCCTCACAGTGTGAAGTCCTGTCCATGAGAACAACATGGCTTCATCTAGGTGGGGAGCAACTGAGTGTTGTAGCTAAGAAAGATATTTTATTGCATAAAGTACTATACAGTACTGTACTTTATTATTGCAATTACATTATAAATGAGTGTTTGATGAGCAGTGGCAGTTTTGTAAATTAGTGCAAATTTCATGTGATGGATGTGTACTTCTTTCTCCTGTGCTACCCGCCCATGCGTTGTCAGATCCATGGCCTCTACCAAACTAACTGGTACTCAAAATTTCATCAGCTAACTGTTGAAGCCGGGGTAGGATTACTTCTGTATCTTGTGTCTCCCTTCTTTCTTTTTGTCTGTGCAAGCAACATGTCATCTGTTTTTAACCTTCTT
The DNA here is from genome assembly GCA_020271785.1 of Procambarus virginalis. NCBI lineage: Eukaryota > Metazoa > Arthropoda > Malacostraca > Decapoda > Cambaridae > Procambarus > Procambarus virginalis. Next base: position 7,873,620 of record WNGS01000337.1, on the reverse strand, counting down.
AAATTTCCTAATAGCTTTTGAAAAATCTTTATGCTCCTGTGGATTATTTTTCATAACATCTGTTTAAAATTAAAATCCTCAAGTGATATTTTATTTGTTTAAATCTTTTTCTGTAAGCTGTTTTGTTTCCGTTATGTATTCTCACTAGTGCAGGTGTATTGTCTTTCTTATGTATCCTGATTGGTAGAGGTTGCCTCATTACTCCTCTGTGTAGCCCCTCTGACACAATACAAGTGTAATTTTTATTTCTCAGTCTCTCATGTCTCCACTAGTAGAAGTGTATTATCGTTCCTCTCTATCACTAAAGTAGGTTTACTTCCACTACTTTGTGTACCTCCATCAGTACAGGTGTATTTATTTCTCAGTGTATCCTCACTCTTACATGTCCTGTATTGTGCACCTCCATCAGTACAGGTGTACTCAGTTCTTAGTGTAACGACTATTACATGTGCAATTTAGTCTACCTATTTCCCTTGAGTTCCCCCTTATATTACAATCATATTTTTAAAAGTATAATGCTGTTCTGCCACCAGCATATACACACTTCATTATTACACGTTTACTTCACTACCGTTTTATGTTAAAATTATTGTTAACGTTATAACAATTATAATTTTCATTGTAATGTATTCATTGCACTGAATTCCTTTTGGGCCAGCTGATTTTTACTTTAGTAATTATTAATGAAAAATATGGAACAAAATTCATCAAAGTTTATTAAAAACTCCTTCACTTGTTGGAGTCTTTCTTCTCTGACTTTACATATGCTTTTATTTATGCAAAAAAGTAATAGAATCCAAATGCAATTGCTCCTTATGCAGGAGTTACCTCTGGGTACATTTAAACTACAGGAAGTAGTGCAATAAAATTTAAGTTTATAAAAAGGATAGAGCCAGTCATCTATATTGACTGCGGGAAATACCTTAGATATAGACAGATACACATACATCACTTACTACACCTCACCATTGCTACACCAGTAGAGGTGTACTTCTACCAATCCAATCTTTATTACTCCTTTAACATGTAAGTGTATTCCTATCATAACTAAGACAGCAGAGTTGTACATGAGTATTGCTCTCCATAGTAGAGTGTTGTCTGTGCTCTCCTCCACATTCACAGTGTGGTACCAGTGCGCATGCTCTAACTCTTGTTTTTAAGAAGATTCTCTCCTTAGCGTAACACTATGAATGGGATGATCTTTGTCTGATATTTATGGCTTTATTTAGTCTAGGTGCTCTAGCTATGGTTGAAGGTTTGCATGTCATGTTGATAAAGGTTCCAGTGCGTTTGAAAAGAATATTCTGTTTTAAATTACTGTATTGTATTCAGCTCAAAATTATTTGAACTTTTTGATATGTGATGTTCTCTTTGGCTAAGAATGAGCTGGCCATCTTTGATGTAAATTGATGTACATAATGCATGTGTACATTTGAGGCTGTTTTATGGTACTTTAATTAGCACGTGTTCCTTTGTGTCTAAGGATATATTACATTTTGCGTGTTTTTCCCCAGTATTTTATAAAGCTCATGTTTTTATATTGTGGTACACTATGAGATTATTTCAGATTTAATGTCAATTAAGCAAACTATTTTATTTTTTTAACATTATCCGAGTCATAGTTTTATGAGTACAATTTCTTTAATATTTGTAATTATCACTAAATTGGATTTTTCAATTCAGATAATTAACACAGAATATGAATCTAAGTGAAGAAGGAAGAAGGGAATTATCAGCAATTGTTGAATAATTCAATAAGTTGTTTATTCTACTATAGAATATTGTAGGTGTCAATTTGCATCATTATTAACGAGATTAATTAGGAGTAGTTGTTATGTTTGATCTTTATCCTCCCCCCACTGTATCTCCCCATCACTCCTTGAACCATCTTATTTACTGTATTCACTGTTATTTTCTTTTTCCTGTTCCTTCCCAATGTTTCCATGCGGCTCCACCTACAGGCTATAAAATCTATGGATGAGGTTTGTCATCGTGTGTGGTTGACATGTAGTTCACAAGTTTGATAATATTTTAGTGAGCTGTGCCTGTTTGGCTGCCTTTAAGAGGAGGGTCTTGCCTGAGAAATATTGCTTATTCATAGTTTGGTTGTAATATACATTTTGTTCATCTTTTACTTTTGAGATTAAATTAATATTTTGTAAATTTTCTGTTAATAGCTAATCAAATGAGGTAGAATGACTAATTCCTATCAGAGTACTGTAACCGGCTGTAGCAACTTTGGCAGTTTTCTCAAGGCAATGGTCTTTCTATGTCTGTCACCTTTTTTGTCAGAGATTTTGTACCTAACCACATACTGGAAATGGAAATATTTTTTAATATGGTAATTGCCGAAGAAATTAACATTGATCTTCAGAACTTATGTTTTATTTCTTGACAATTGCTGTTATATGTTGGTAGGAGCACTGAATGACGTTAATAGACCTATTCATTAAAGCACAAGAATATCAAAATTCTGTGAGACTTGCACAGTTATATATGTTGTAAATTCTGCAATAAATAAAATGGTTGCATTTTTCTCTTTAGTGGACATATGAGTGGTTTATTAATAAAAAATTCAGTATTGAAAGTTGATGCCACATGCACTGTAGTCTGTTTCCAGAATTTCGTAGATTTGGTGACCATTTTTTTTTCACAAGAAATCATTGGGACGATTTTTAAATAATTTGTTTTTTTTGCAAAGGAAATCCAACAAAAGACATGACATCATCTTAAAGTGATGAGGATACTAGGGTAGTTTGTTTTCCTTACATTAATAATTATAAATTATTAGAAATTAGAAATGCTGTAATGAGACAGGCTAGATATGACTGCCATTTATCTTAAATCTACAAAAATCAAGGTATCTGTATTGAAACTTAACTTTCCCATTTGAAAACCTCGTGCAGTTTAAAGATTTTAATTTTGTCATGGACAGAGTACAGTTTTCATTATTTTGTTACATAAGGATTAATCTTTCAGTACACTATGTTAAGAATATTTGTTCAACAGCAATATTAACTCAGTGGTCAGGAGGTAACAGCATGATCGGGTGAGCAGTCAGCTCTTGGCTGTGTAATGATATTTGATTTATACTGGCATATTCTTCTTCACGTTTTTATTTAGGGGACAGTTTGGTATAATTGTTTTCATTCTTGCTAATGAAATTGCATGAATGCATGAACTGGCCATCAATAACACACAATACATTTATGGGCTGCCAGAAGTTGCGCTCTACATTTATCTGGTTTGTATGCCAGTTTTCTCCTGATACTCTTTAAGAAAGGAATTCTGAAGTTATTTTATTTTCCAGCAAATAAATTTACATTGACCTCTTTTAACATAAACCTTAAAGGTCATTCAACTCCTAATTTATTTTGCTTAGTGCTTACCTTGAAAACTCCAAGATTAATAAAAAATTACACATTACTGTATAAATAACTTATAAACTCCCGACTCAGATCTGTCATAATAGTAATTTCTCATCTATTTGCTATTCATGTTTTGTTATAACAATAAATATTTGACGTTGATGAACTGACAATACCATACACCTATGGGTGTAGTAAACTTCAAATTCAGGAATTATATGCTTATTGGGGTTGTATAATATCAAGTATAAGACAGCATGTTGATTTAGATAACCAAAATTAGTCCAGTACAGTATGATACTGAAAACATACATTTTCAAATTTAAATACTGTACAGGTATACTTAATACAGATTTATATACTGCCCAGCTCAATTTGATTTTTTAATCAAAACTTTACATACAATTAAACAAATTTGTATTAATTTCATGCAAGACAGAATATAATGTTTTAGAGCAGTAATGCCCTATTTTAATTTAATTTTGATGGTCAAGTAACTCTTTAACAAACTACAGTTATTACCTTTAGATCATTAGCAGTGCTAGCGCCAGTTCCCTAAGGATAATTTATTTATTTTTCTAAATGAATGTGAGAATGCAGTGTTTTTCTCTATTCCCAGTTGATCTTGTATAAATGTATCCTCTCCCTTGTGTTTACTACCAGCCCTGGCGAGCATGTCCCCTCAGCCGCCCCCAGCCAGGAGTCAGGAGGAGGTGCACCGAGAGAAGGCTCACCAACAATATTCCCCGGCCTCTCATTACAATCCATTCATATACGGTCAGTTTTGTCTACTGTTTGAGGGAAATAGAAGTTTTTGATACATGTTTTGCCTTGGTGTGAGAACGTTAAAAAGAATAATAGATAATTAGACAAGAAGATAAATGGTGCGACTAGTAAAATGCTACAAATAAAGGGGTAAATAGTCTGCTACATTTCTCGCAAGGTTGGAACTGTTACCTATAAAAATTTATGTACACTATACAGATTATTTTCAAGGATTATACAATACAATTATGAGTCTAAATATCTATTGAACAAATCCACAAGGGCCGTGATGAGGGTTCGAACCTACGCACGGGATGTTCTCAGATGCGCCTCGATATATCACATTATTGTGGTGTCTGTGTGTATCTAAATATCTAGTATCCTAGTGAAAAGGTTAGTTATTTTCTTTCAAACAGTCACTCGGTATTTCACTGGATTACTTGAGATTTGATTTAACAGTTAATCAAAATTTTCTATAAGAATGCTAAATAACCAAACATGTATTTTGAATATAATTATAAAGTACAGTAAAAGTTACATTATCTTGAACTGGTACTTTAGAGAGTTGTAGTAGCCAACATTTCCGTTATTGAGTCTCCCAATACAAATGCACACCACAGAAGCCAGCTTCAAACATGATTCCACCCAGCAGACATGATGCATTCTGCTTCTTCTGTTTCTTTAAGTTCTTTTGCTTAAATTCATTTATAAGTTTTATTAACAATAATAATACTGTGAAACATTTATAATGATATCTAATCATCATCATTATCCTGGTTCTCCCACTGGTGAGGTGGGAAGGCATTAGTCTGAAAAAAGAGGAGCAGTATTGAAAATGAAGGCAAGTTACTGTATGTTAAAGAAGACATCTGTTCACTCACCATATATATCACACTATACATAGTAACATAGAGAACCATTACTTCCACACTCCAACAATTCATCCATAGCATCATCACAATTTTCTGTTCAGTCAGTCTTCACACCCTTATACAAGCGAACCTAAAAAATCTGGATTATATCGTTCCAGTATGAGGATTTCCTGAAATTTGCCCTTTTTTGGCTACAGTACCACCAAATATTTTATATTTTCTTACAGCACATGATACAACACATATTTACAACACACAGGCATACATACACACAAATAATATATAAAGACACACAAATAATATATAAAGACACACAAATAATATATAAAGTCACACAAATAATATATAAAGACACACAAATAATATATAAACAATGATCTTGGTGGAATATAATTATTCTAGAGGTTATCTTGAGATGATTTCGGGGCTTAGTGTCCCCGCGGCCCGGTCCTCGACCAGGCCTCCACCCCCAGAAAGCAGCCCGTGACAGCTGACTAACACCCAGGTACCTATTTTACTGCTAGGTAACAGGGGCATAGGGTGAAAGAAACTATGCCCATTGTTTCTCGCCGGCGCCAGGGATCGAACCCAGGACCACAGGTTCACAAGTCCCGAGTGCTGTCCGCTCGGCCGACCGGCTCCCTATATTATTTGTAATGAATAAATATAAGAAATAGTTTATTTACTATTTTGGAGCACAGGCAGGTCATAACCCAGTGATGGCGACATATGGTTAGACTGAACAATATGAAAGTTTACCTGAATAAACATTTATTATTATTTATATAATACGTACAGTTGTGAGAAGGCTCATACTGTGATGTAAAAAGGCAAACACATGCAAATAAATAATTTCTGGAGCTGGAAAACAAGAGCCGTGAAGAGAGGCTAAACTGATACATGTACTAGAGTTAGAAAATAGAAGAAAAAGTGGTGATATGACTGTAACAGGAATGGGCAAAACTGACAAAGGAGAATTCTTTAAAGCTGCTGATAAAATATGGACAACTGGTCACCATGAGTGTAGCTCTCATCCCGTACCTACATAGGTAATTACACACTTTACAGGTTGGCTCAACTCACGTCAACTTGCTAGAAGCGCTCTGCAGAAACACTTGATAACAATACCATAGTTTAATGGTTTATACATCAAATTTAAGGGTAAATATTGTAGTTCATTGGAATGGATGAAGATACAAGATCCTAAAAATCATCAATATATAATTTTCTAAGAAAAAGCTGCATTTTACATAATTTTATTGAGTGCTTGCATCACTGCAGGGCCAGTATGAATTAATACTTTAGCATGCCCCGCGCGCTACCCTCAACTATGCGATTTAGGTCCCAGCGTTTCACAGGAGTGCGCGTTAATTCTGAAAAGTGTATACTCTCTTCAACTTTGTCACCTCAATTCTCATCCTACAAGATTAAATTTGATATCATTGTGTTCGCAATAGAATTCTCTACAGCACTAAATGCATATAAACTCCAAAAGCCCGGCTAATTACCCGCAGCAAACAGAGAAAGTGCGAACAAGTTACCCAAGAGCGTGCAAAAGCGATAAAATGTGTTCACTCTTTTCACTCTGGTCACCTCAATTTTCGTCCTAGGTCTTTCATTTTGGTATAAATGGGTTCGCAATAGAATTCTCTAGAGGAACATTAGCATATAAAACAAAAAACCTGGTCACGCTCCAACCGCCGACGAGTTGAAGACGGGCCACGCGTTAGCGTACTGCTCAGTACTCACTTCCCCCTTCAGAGCAGGAGAGATTGCTGAAATAGAGGGAATACAGAGAACATATACGGCACGCATAGACGCAATAAAGCACCTAAATTATTGGGATCGTCTCAAAGCTCTCCAAATGTACTTACTAGAAAGAAGATGAGAGAGATATCAAATAATATACACCTGGAAGATACTGGAGGGCCAAGTACCAAATCTGCACAGTAAAATAACGACGTACTGGAGTGAACGATATGGAAGAAAATGCAGAATAGAACCAGTGAAGAGCAGAGGTGCCATAGGCGCAATCAGAGAACACTATAAACATCAGAGGTCCGCGGTTGTTCAACGTCCTCCCAGCAAGCATAAGAAATATTGCTGGAACAACCGTGGACATCTTCAAGAGGAAACTAGATTTATTCCTCCAAGGAGTGCCGGACCAACCGGGCTGTGGTGGGTATGTGGGCCTGCGGGCCGCTCCAAGCAACAGCCTAGTGGACCAAGCTCTCACAAGTCAAGCCTGGCCTCGGACCGGGCTTGGGGAGTAGAAGAACTCCCAGAACCCCATCAACCAGGTATCAACCAGCCGCGAGTGAGCGCTCAGACGCCTTCCAGCTACACTCCTACACACTACATACACTCTTTGTACTTACCTCAGTGTTGTGTGTTGAACATGACATAGGCGTGTAGTTAAGACATAGGCGTGCATTTAAAAACCAGTCCCCCAAAAATCGGATAAAAACCTGATTTTTGGTGATTATTTTTAGTGGATGACACAGCATGCGTCATCCCCGAGACTACCGCCAGTAAACGGATGACGCAGCATTGCGTCATGCCCGGACGAAAGTGTAATATGGTATACTTTTGATGTGATTAATGGCATTAGCAATATTGTGCAACAAATAAGAGCAGCTCGCTAGTATCTGTATCTGTAGCCTATGTTCAATGATATTAATAGTGTGGTGGTATGAATACTGTATTGCAGTACCGTACATTGCTTTCCTCTCTGTTATGTATTTTGTAAATATACAACAATTTTTCTAAATTACACATTCAGTTAGAATACAATATACATTTCTGTGTTAATGTTGAAATTATTGAGTAACATACAAATATTTTTTAGGTTTGTTTTTGTGCTAGCAAGCTGTTCACTAAAACGTGTTTTCATATATAATTCATTATAGTACAGCATATATTTTGTTGTGCTCTTTAGGTAATGATGTGGATTCTGTTGACATTGCCACAAGAGTTGCAATGGTGCGATTTTTCAATTCTCAAAACATTCTTGCCAACTTCACGGAACATACTCGCACTCTCCGTCTGTACCCAAGACCTGGTGGTAGCTTTCCAAATAAACTCTTTCTTGAGGTCCAGACCCAGAGCTACACCATTCCTCAACATGTTTGCTCGCACACAGGTAAGTTGTTTTATCAATCTTAATATAAATCATGTACAGTTAGAGCTCAGTAATACAAATTCTGGTAATCCAAATTTCCAAGTGATCTGAATGAATTCATATTCAAGTTTTTTTTTTACCTATTTTGATCTTTTATTTCTGATTTTGACCATCAGAGATAAATTTGTCCCACTCAGAAGATTTTTTTTAGAGTAGGCCACAGCAAAGATAAATTTGAGGTACTCAGAGAAGCCAAAAGGAAAACAGTAATGAAAAATGACTGTATTCTTAAAATACCATCTCCACATATGCTACATATAAGTGTACCATATTTCAGTTACACTGTACCTTTTGTATGATTGTCTGGATGCATTATAATCTCTCACTTTATGTAGAGGGACAGGCATTTGAATTTTGTCTCCATAANTACTTTTTGTAGATTGAATGTCAAAGCTTAGCACTATTTGGTCCTTCATTTTTATGGTCATTACAGAGCTGATCCATAAAACAAAGATACTATACATTATTTAAGAACCTGTATAATAATATTTTGGATTAATTAGCATTTTTTGCGTCTTTTGATTTTATATTGGTTAGGCGTCACATGCATTCACAAATGACTTTCTGAAATATTTTCTCACCATATTCCAAAAAATGTAGACAGTTCAGTACTTAGTGCAATATTATCTGACTACATGGTCCACATGCTGGCACACACATTGTTGATATATATGCTGTACATTCTTAAATAACATGAAGGAAAAAAATGTGTAGGTGTCCTGTAATGCAGTTGGCTCACATCTAAAAGTTTCGGGATTTAATTCCTGCACCAGGCAAGTCATTTGGTCATGCTTGCTTATCCCGGATGCCTCTGTTCACCTAGTAGTAAATAGTTAGCTAGGAGGTGGGCAACTCCTGGAAAAGAACAGTCATTGGCCTAGAGAGATCTCAATGCAACCTGTCCTCTTAAAAATAACGTTGCTTTTCACTTGTATGCGCGCTGTGGCCAAAAGTGGACATAATTTGAAATGAAATCGACTCGCAAAAGTGACGTACTGTCCCGTTTTCTGTTTGAGTCGTCCGGCCTACTCGGAAAGGTTAGGAGAGGAAACTTTCAATTAACATTTTTCATAAAAATTTGAAACTTTGTGAAAATTTCCTGCCCACCTAACCTACCAGAGGACCCTTAACTTACTATTGTTGAAAAAAAAATCCCAAATTTATTTTCCTTTTTTTTTCATTTTCAAATTATGTCCACTTTCGGCCATACGGGCAAACGGCCAAAAGGGACGTTATTTTAAAGAGAACAGGTTGCTCAATGAGCTGAACAGTCTTCCTGAGAATGAACATGGGAAGCTACAACAAATTTGAGTTATTAAATGAGTAAGTTGCTCAATAATATTGTATTATTTGTATTAACATCAGATTTTCCTTTATGTAGTAATCTTAATATTCTGTCTTTTGTGTAACTATTGCTTTTGTAATGCATTATAATGCACTTTTTTATACATTTTCTCATTGTCATATATGTTGATCTGTTCGACTGTCTTGTCATATCAAAAGTGATGTTCTGCATCAACCTTTTCTGCTCATTACTTGATTCTTGCTTGTACATCAGTGTCCTGTACATCAGTGTCCTGAGTGCATTGTGTGATGAGTACCAGGAGTTAAATTATACTACAGTACAGTATACCCAAAACGGTATTAAGTTTCACTACTATTAAATTATTAAGTTTAATTTTCAGCTTATACTGTACTTAGGATTCAAGTGGTAAGTGATTTCTACTGTAATTACCACTTTTCAATGAATTATAGAGTAAATTCTTTGACTTCAGTAGTATACTGTACTCGCCTAGCTGTGCTTGTGGGAATTGAGCTTTGGCTCTTTGGTCCCACCTCTTAACTGTCAATCAACACACACTGTGTGTATGTGTGTGTAATTACCTAAGTGTAGTTACAGGACGAGAGCTACTCTTGTGGTGTCTCGTCTTCCCACCAGCACAGTACTCACATAGTTGTACTCACCTAGTTGTGCTTGTGGGGGTTGAGATCTGGCTCTTAGGTCCCACCTCTCAACTGTTAACCAATTGGTATACAGATTCCTGAGCCTACTGGGCTCTATCATATCTATATTTGAAACTGTGTATGGAGTCTGCATCCACCACGTCATTGCCTAATACATTCCATCTGTTAAATACTCTGACACTGAAAAAGTTCTTTCTAACGTCCCTGTGGCTCATTTGGGTACTCAGTTTCCACCTGTGTCTCCTTGTTTGTGTACCACCCGTGTTAAACAGTTTATCTTTATCTACCCTGTTAATTCCTCTGAGAATTTGTAGGTAGTGATCATGTCTTCTTTAACTCTTGTGTCTTCCAGTGTCGTAAAGTTCAGTTCCAGTAATCTTTTCTCATAGCTCATTCCTCTCAGCTTGGGGTCTAGTCTGGTGGCATACCTCTGAACATTACCATACAGTGTGTGTGTGTAATTACCTAAGGATGGAGTACTACGCTCATGGTGTCCCATCTTCCCAGGACTCTTTGTCATATAATGCTTTGAAATTGCTGATGGTTTTGGCCTCCACCACCTTCTCACCTAACTTGTTTCAACCGTCTACCACTGTTTACAAATGTGAATTTTCTTATATTTCTCCGGCAGCTTTGTTTCGTTACTTTAAATCTATGACCTCTTGTTCTTGAAGTTCCAGGTCTCGGGAATTCTTCCCTATCAGTTTTATCAATTCCTGTCACTATTTTGTATGTAGTGATCATATCTCCTCTTTTATCTTCTATCTTCGAGTTTTTGCATATTTAATGCCTCTAACCTCTCCTTGTAGCTCTTGTCCTTCAGTTCTGGGAGCCACTTAGTGGCATGTCGTTGCACCTTTTCCAGTTTGTTGATGTGCTTCTTAAGATATGGACACCATACATGTCTGTGTGTGTGTGTGTGAATGTGTGTTTGTTTGCTTTTGTTTGTTTAGATGTAAATAATTGAATAAATGAAGTTACTGTAGAGTGTTATTTACCCTCTTACATTGTGTATTAATAAGTGGGGATACCAAATAACACACGTTTCATTTGAAGCTCATTTATTCTATGGTGATTAACATGCAAGTCTTGAAATATTTAAATCTAATAAACAAAAGTAATTAAATGCTTGATGGATATTGGATCAATATAGGGACAGTATCTGGAAATAGTGATGGTAAAGGTTTGTTACCATAAATATTTGTAAACCAGTATCTAATCCAGCTCCATAAGAAAGTTATTGTGAAGTAACACGGCTTATTGAAACTTTAGCTCTTATTGTTGTGTATTATTTAGTGACGCTGCGACCTTCACTTGCTTAATCTGTTTAATCCACTAATTGGTTTATATTACAGTTTACATATACTGTATTTGTCTAGCACTGAATTAAGTAACATTTACAGACAAGGAGTCACAATAACGTGGCTGAAATATGTTGACCAAACCACACACTAGAAAGTGAAGGGACGATGGCTTTTTGGTTCATCCTGGACCATTCTCAAGTCGATTGTGAATGGTCCACAATCGACTTGAGAATGGTCCAGGACATATCAGAACATTGTCATCCCTTCACTTTCTAGTGTGTGGTTTGATCAACAAGTAACATTTATGCATATCAGTAATAGTGATCACTTAATGTTAAGTATTTTAGTATGTTGTGATGATCTTTACCAATCAGAATGACTGGATATTAGATTTTTGAAGCACCCAGTATAGTAGCAATTTTGTTTAGCACTCAGTATAGTTGTCATCTTTCCTGGCCTTGAGCCTCCCTCTGCGTGCCCCCATCAGGCTTCCGGACGATGTGTGGTTGGTAGATCTGGACGCCAACAAGATCACATCACCTCCAGCCTGTGATGATATTCCTCCACTCCCAGAACCAGAATGTACCATTCTGAAGAACCATCTAAAGCAGGTGAGAAACTCCACTTTATATATGTTCAGTACAGTACTTGTATCAGACAAATATATTCTGTTGATGAGATATCATTTGTGACTACAGTACAGTATTAGGTTGCTGCATGGTACATTATATTTTGTTAGTTTACAATTGATGTTAAATGTAAAATAATTGTTTATGTTTTAATGTTTGAAGGATTTGTATTTTTAAGGTTGTTATAGACTGAGTAAAATATAAATAAGAGGGGGGAATGAGGATTGTAACTAGTTAAGATTGAGTTAAATAACAAAAGCACCAGTGGGAAAAGTACATAGTTGTGGACAGGCCCACACACATACACAAACACTACCAATAACACCTCTTTTGTGTTGTCAGTGCCCTGTATATGCTACTAGTAACACATGGGAACCCTATAGTTACCTGAATTTACCTGAGGGATTCCGACACTAGTGGCCTCACTAACACTGGAATTAACAGCTGTGCTGTTAATTTTCTGCACACACCATCAGTAACACATGGGGACTCTATGGTCAATATAACAACAAGTACAAAGGAAACTGCAGAAGGCTGTTAGTTCATATGAGGCAACTCCTATTTGCACCTAATTAAATTAACACTTTCGTTGCTCAGGCGGGAGACTCGCCGCGCACCTCAAGGTAGGCCGAGTGGTGCGCACTAACTCATCACCACCCACAAATGTATAGACGCTTTTTAGCTCCCTGACCTAAATTTTTGTACTATGTCGTTAAATTTGGTATCAAATTGTTTGCGATAGAATGCTCTAAAGGAATATGTACATATAAGAACATATAAGTCTCGCTTTAGATCTGCTACGCACTGCAAGGTAGGCCAAGAGCTCACCACCACACAAAAATGTTTATACAATACTCTTTTCAGCTTTCTGACTTCAATTTTTGTGCTACATTGTTCAATTTGTATACTTTCTATACTTTTCTATACTTTCAATGAAAACTCAATAACTTTTCCCACATACATGTTTCTTACAATGCTTTTGTCATGGATTGGCTCTGTTCTTGATCAGTATCCATCTGGAAGTCAATTTGTGGTGTTTATAAAGCCGGTAACAACAAATACCTGGGATAAAATAACCAGGATGGGGAAACTTTTTGACTCGAGGGGATGCCTTGACTGTCACGAGCGAGGTCACGAGGACACTGAGCCTCCAGCATGGGTAGGTGCCCACATGGTGGGGGTCAGGATGCCACATGGGGTATACAGAGACTGGGCAGAAGTTGGTGCGCCTTTTAAAATAAGTCCCATAGTATTCGTACAATAAATGGAATTTCTACAAATTTTAAAATTATTGACGCCTATTTGCGTCACTGGGCATACTCCGTATATTGGTTCCGTGACGGAATATGTGGCATCGGGCAGCGAAAGTGTTAATTTTCTTATACTGTATATCTAACCTTTGCTTAAAACAATCCAGTTATCCCACATCTGTTTTGTTACTCAGTAATTTGTTCAATAAATCAACCATCCTTATATCCAATCCAGTATTTACCTTTCTTTAATCTAAAACTGATCCAATATGAATCCATTGTTTAGTGCTTCATTTTGTGTTTATATATTTAGTGCCCTATTAATATTCCCTTTGTTATACCCATCATCCAATTGTATACGTAAATCATATCACCCCTTACTCTTCGTTTTTATAGGGAATATAAATTATGTTTGTTAACACTTCTAGATAGGCATCAACAATTTCAATTTGGATCATGACTCCCAGATATTTTTCCTGCATTCTGATGTAGCAATTTCAAAATTGTTCGGCTCATATCTGGCAACTATTATTTTTATCTAGACTCAGAACCCTACAGTTGTCAGCATTAAACTATAATTGTCAATCTGTTATCAATCAATCATTTTAAAATGCTATATAAATCATCTTGTAGTGATTTTGAGTTCTGAATTTATTTCCTACTCTTTTTTTGTATTGTCTGTAAATCTGCAAATGTTGCTTTTGAATCCTGTGTGTAAATCATTTATAATTTTGTTAAACAATAGAGGTTCCAGGGCAGAGTTGTGGGCCACTCCACTTACAGCTGTTTCCCACTCCTACTTAACTCCATTTACGTTAATGTTGTTTCCTTTGATGTAACCACTCCCTAATCTATCATAAGATAATTCCCCAATACCATGTTCCTCTACTTTTCTAATGAGTCTTTCACGAAGCATTGCTGAAATCAAGGTATATAATGTTGCGAAAAACGGTTCCTATGGATTTTCTCATTAATACATCACATTAGTGTGATTACTCTCTGTGTATTGAAAGAGGAGCGTCAGAGGTAGAACATTCCTAGATGACAGCCAGAGTGCATGGGAGGATTGTGTGAAAATCCTGGTCCGGCTTTAGTGGAAGCCTCAGGAAACCCTTGTGTGTTCGTTAGAACTCCAGGTTGCAATCGTTTTGTTCATATTGTGGTCTGATTGTCTGGGCCGTGTGCATGGGACTACCCACCACATAGGTTCGAATCCTTATCTCAGCTCCTATGGATTTTCTCATTGATACATCCCATTAGTGTGATTACTCTCTGTGTATACAACGTTGCAGTTTTTTCACCATCAACCTATGAAACATCAGAAAAGAATGAATATGTTTAAATTAACATGAGTGGCACTATTAAAACCAAGCTGTGATTCTTTTATTTATCTACTTTGTTTTTCAAGATGTGAATGAATTGCTTTGGCAATCTTTGATTCAAGCAATTTTCCATTCAATATATGTTAAGCTAATTGGTCAATAGTTGGGCTAATTGGTCAGTAGATAGACAGGTGATCTATCCCCCTTCTTAAAAATCGGCACCACATTCGCAACCCTCCATCATTTCAGTACTCTGCTCGATTTTAATGAGTTACTTAATGTGGAAGACATGGGTTCACTAAGTTCATTTTTACATTATTTAAGGACTGGCAAATACTTCAGTTGGTCCTGGGGAACTTATTGGGCTTAAATTTTTTAATTTATTTACGAATTTCCTCCCTCGTAACAACTAGAGAAATTGTCCTCTTCTTCACCTACATAAATTAGTTATGATACAGGCAAAAATATCATGTTCTTCTGTAGTAAATACAGAGACAGTATTTGTTTAGAAACCATCTACTAATTTAGAATACCACTCATTTGTTTAGAATACCACTCATTTGTTTAGAATACTGCTCTAACATTTAGAATACTTATTTCGAATTCCATTCACTTATTTAGAATACTATTCTAACTTAAATGAACAAATCCACAAGGGCCGTGAAGAGGATTTGAACCTGCATCCGGGAGCATCCCAGATACTGCCTTAATGTCTATGTCTATTCTAACTTATTTTGAAACCACCTAGACTTGTTTAGAATACCATCATAACTTATTTAGACAACCATTAAAACTTATTTAGAATGCCTAACTAATATTTAGATATCACCCTAACAGTTTAGGACCTTAATTGAAAGGGATTTTTATTTTTATTATTAACACGCAGAAATCACATTAACGTGACGTATATCAATGAGGAAATCCACTAGGGCAGTGAGGTGGGCACAAACCTACGACCAAGGTAATGCCAAGCTGCATTGCCCGCCTTGCTACCCACTAGACCACCGCAGACTTGCGCAATTCAGCGATGGTCTAGTAGTACAGTATACGGCTTGGCATTGCATTGGTTGTAGGTTCCGCACACTTCACTGCCCTAGTGGATTTCCTTATTATTATTATTTATATATTATTATTATTATTATTATTATTATTATTTTAAGAAAGGCATTATTGAGAAGGACAGGCTATCAGCTTAAAATTATAAAATGTAACTATCATATAATACAGTACAGTACCTGAATTATTTAATGAATTAATTTATTTTTCATGTACAAGAGTGGGTTGTTAATGTACATATGGTGGTGGGTGAGTAGTACATTCTTGCAAAGCCACTAAAATGCATAGCTTTTAAGCAGGTCCTTAAGCTAACAAATAAACGTAACAATAGGTACGTTTGTAACATATTTTGAAATCACATGATAATGAATATCAGTATAGAGAGATAATTTATAATGATGAAGTTGTATTTCTACATTGTAATATACTGGGTGAATGGGTAGCGCAAGGTAATGTGCGAGTTGCCTAGCTCAAGGTGGAAGACCTTGAAGATGAAATTAGGTACTTTATATTCTACTTTTTTAATAAAG
>WNGS01000337.1:7810578-7829695 GCA_020271785.1 Procambarus virginalis | reverse complement strand
TGTGTTCCTCACGTGTGCCCCAAAGAATGAGGTGATTGTGGTAAAATGCATGCCCAAGATAACCATCCGAGTGCGGCGGTGAGGTGGTTCAAATAGCTTCGGCTATACCTCATTATGTCGGTCGTGATGGTCAAGTGGTTTAATGGCGTCTTGTACTACCAGTTGCAGGTTGTCTCCTGGGCAGTATGGGTTACGAGTCACTTCTGGGGTTGTGCAGTTCATCTCAATTATATATATATATATATATATATACTATATAATTATAACATATATATATATATATATATATATATATATATATATATATATATATATATATATATATATTTTACCAGTAGATTTTCAACAGTAGTTTAATTTTCATGCTTAAATATATTGTAATAGGGAGCAGTGGGCGGGAAGCCAATTAGCGTGGCCGAGAGTGTGGTGATAATTGGAACACGTATAATTGTCGCGCGATTTTGTACTCGCTGTTATTTATATAGTAAAACATTCAATTAACAAGGCATGATTATTTTAGTTTTTGGTGGAGGGCTTTAGGCTTATCAGCCTCTGGGTGGTGGTAATTAAGGCCACTGTAGCGCAGTGGTCTGCGCAATTTAACTACAACTGAAAGATTCCGAGCTTGATTTCTGCGCCAGGACAGAGACGTCTGTATAACACTTCCTTTCACCTGATGCCTCTTGACCTAGTAGTCAATAGGTTCCTGGGAGTTAGCAACGGTGCGAATTGCATGTTGCAGAAGGCCACAAGGTGGATCAGGGGACCCACAGGGACCCACAGGGACTCGGGGATCCTTCAAAATGCTACACGACCAAAGCCACATTCACTCCAAACATCTACCACCTACGGGCTACTCATGCCCGTGCTACTCTTGTGGTGGTTTAATCTTCACCAATCCATCCATCAATCAATCGGGTACCTGCTCATTATTAACCTATTGGCTACTGGTACCAACTCGCCAGCTACGGCAATTATTGTATTCTGACATGTATATTCAGGCTAATTAATACAAGTATTTGCAAGTATTTGCAACCCCACAGTTCATTTAGCTAAGCAAGTTACAATCTTGGTGAGCTAGTTACAAAATTCAGTGCACATCTTCACATCTTTGGGTTCGAGATCGACCACAAGTACAGCTTCTAAGTTAAGCAACTGACATATGTGGAGAGCTAGTGTCACAATTGATATGTTTGTCCTGTACACCGCCCCCCATCCAGTGGGTAGCGGTGGATAGGTTACAATCACTTAGTTACTACCTACAGTTAGCAAACTGGGGATATTTGGCTAAGACTTCTGGCAGCAGATCATTTTGAATTAAATATTTACATATGAAATATTTACGCATCTATGGAATATTTACACATCTATAAAATTGTCTCTGAATTCATATATCTTTTCGCACTCCATCACATAGTGACGGAGGGTGTGCGAATAATTTGTTGACACAGTTTACATTTGGTCAGGTCTACATCAGCAGATAATGAGAATTCCCAGAGATACTTGTAACCGAGTCTAAGCCGAGCAGTAGTAACATCTAGAAATCTGCTGATTTTATTGGATGAACCATAGATGTGTGGCTCCTCTTGCATGATAGTATGATGATAGCTGGATTTACCATTTTTTTGAAGTTCTTGGTGTACTGCTGCTGTCAAACTGCTCATTGGCACTCCAAGGTTATACTCAATTTCTCCTGCTTTTCCTGCAAGCAACAAATGAAAGTGCACGCGATAGGCTAAGATGGAGACGAGTAACGTCGGGCGGAAGTTTAATGAGGGCCCGAGGGCTGGACAAGCCGGTGCCACAGGGAACATGCTTGACCTTTATGAACTATGCATGGCGGCTCTTGTCGTGGTCCTGGGCTCCTGCTGCCTGCCGGGTGTATGGGTCGTGAGCAGCCGCGGCCCCGGTTAGTGTTCGTGCGCCGCTTCGGATCTCTCCTCTTAACAGATTACGTCAGAATTTGGCCGTTTGCTCGTATGGCCGAAAATAGACGTAATTTGAAAATGAAAAATAATGGAAAATAAATTTTGGATTTTGTTTTTCTCAAGCAGCAAGTTAAGGGTCCTCTGGTAGGTTAGGAGGACAAGAAGTTCTCCTAAGGTTTCAAAATGGCATGAAAACCGTTAATTGAAAGTTTCCTCTCCTAACCGAACCGAGTCAACCGGAGGACTCAAAACAGAAAACGGGACAGTACATCACTTTCGTGAGTTGATTTCATTTCAAATTACGTCCATTTTTGACCATACGAGTGAATAATTTTGTTTAATTATCAGGGGAAAGCGCCAAACCATTACGACTTTATAGCACTTGGAATGGATCAGGATAAGGATTTGGGATAGGCCCGGGGGGGGGGGGGAGGGATGGTGCCCAACCCCTTGGACGGTCGGGGACTGCACATCGACCTGCATGAAGCGAGACCGTTGCTCTACCGTCCAGTCAAAGTGGTTGGGTCCATACGAGCAAAAAGCGACGTAATTTTAAGAGGACGGGTTGCCTCCCGCCCTCCTCCTCTCTTCCATCCTCCACTCCATTGTTTAAGGCCACCCTGCAAAACCTCCCGTGTTGATCCCTGTATTTACCTTTCCCAAATTACAACAACTTTCAAATCTACACACAAACATAACCATTAAATTGATTGCAGTATATCAATGAAATACAGGAGACCCCCCATGCTAAGGTTAGCCTCACCAAATACAGTCAGGATACTCCGTCAAGTAACTGAACAAATCCACAAGGGCCGTGACGAGGATTCGAACCTACGTCCAAGAGCCGTCAAGTAAACTTTATGGAAACATATCTCTCATCCTGCCAGAGTTTACTTAAAGGATTTATAAGGCTAAAAATCCCCAAGACCACTGCAGGTAGCTCTGAATAATGTGTACTTGGCTTGAAAATGATAAAATGCATTTTAATGTAGCCACATGTGTAAGATTCTTAGTTTTGTTAATGAGAAATGAACGCGATATAAAGTAAACAATGTATGAATTGCTGCCAGATAGTGTAAAAGATTCATTCAATTATTAAATAAATCGACTAGAGTACTAACATTTATATTTTAAAGTTCTGTTAGAATTTCACATGCCATCGTTCATCTTAGCTGTGGTGGGTTACTACAGTTAGCTAAGTTACTACAGCTGTAGTAATCAGTTTAAATTGAGTGGTGATTACAATCACCAGTCCAATGGATTGGTTTGGTGTCCAATGGATGAAGGCACTCCAATGGATTGGAGACTACCTAAGCAACAAAAGACAGCGAATGGGGGGTGAGATCTCAGAGTGGCGAGATGTCACCAGTGGAGCACCACAAGGCCCAATTATTGGACCTGTCATGTTTCTCATATATGTAAACCATCTTCCAAAAGAAATAGACTCATTCCTCTCAATGTTTGCTGATGATGCGAAAATTATAAGGAGGATTAAGACAGGAAGACAGCGAGAGGCTACATGCCGACCTGGACTATCTGAAAGAATAGTCCAACAAATGGCTACTGGAGTTTCACTCAAGTAAATGTAAAGTAATGAAACTAGGTGAAAGGAGCAGGAGGCCAGCCACAGGGTTCCAAATGGGAGATTAAATCCTCCATGAAACGAACAAAGAGAAGGATTTAGGGGTTAATATCACACCAAACCTGTCTCCCAAATCCCACATAAAAAGGTCGTCAGCAGCGTATGAGAGGCTGCCTAAAATCAGAACTGTCTGTATAAATGTATATTGGGAGTCATTTAGAACCTTGTATACCACATATGTCATACCAGTCCTGGAGTACGCGGCTCCTGCTTCAAGTCCACACCTAGAACACCACGAGACGAAGGTGGAGAAGAGTTACAGGTATGCCACCAGACTGGTTTCAGAACTACGAGGTATGAGTTACGAGGAAAGGGCACGTGAATTCATCCTCACTTCGCTATATATATATATATATATATATATATATATATATATATATATATATATATATATATATATATATATATATATATATATATATATATATATATATACAGTATATATATGCAATTGACGATCACTAAACACTGATCATTTGTATGCGGAAAAACCACAAAGAAATGGAGAAGAGAGATGAACGTTTCGACTCGCGAAAGTCGTTGTCAACATCAGACAGAGTCTGATATTGACAACGACTTTCGCGAGTCGAAACGTTCATCTCTCTTCTCCATTTCTTTGTGGTTTTTCCGATATATATATATATATATATATATATATATATATATATATATATATATATATATATATATATATATATATATATATATATATATATATATATATATATATACACACACATAATGTGTGTGTATTTTTTTCATCAATATGGCCAGCCTGAAGGCGGCTGGCAGACACAATTACCATAAACTAAGGAAAGATGAGGTGATCACTCACCGTGTGAGCCAGGGCAACTTCAGACCCTAGGGGCCAGAGCCGGAAATTTCAGGCTAAAAGAAGGAGAAATAAAGGGCCTTTAAGCAGAGTATAGAGGACGTTTCGGGTCGTTAACAGAATTTATTGAACCTGCGAGAGAACAGATTAATGCAATTCCTTGGACGTTGAGAGTGAGATAGTGGGTGTGTGTGTGTTGCTGGGGTGTTGCCAGGCCTGGACTTGTGGGTGTGTGTGTTGCTGGAGTGTTGCCAGGCCTGGACTTGTGGGTGTGTGTGTTGCTGGAGTGTTGCTAGGCCTGGACTTGTGGGTGGGTGTGTTGCTGGGGTGTTGCCAGGCCTGGACTTGTGGGTGGGTGTGTTGCTGGAGTGTTGCTAGGCCTGGACTTGTGGGTGTGTGTGTTGCTGGAGTGTTGCCAGGCCTGGACTTGTGGGTGTGTGTGTTGCTGGAGTGTTGCCAGGCCTGGACTTGTGGGTGTGTGTGTTGCTGGAGTGTTGCCAGGCTGGACTTGTGGGTGTGTGTGTTGCTGGAGTGTTGCTAGGCCTGGACTTGTGGGGTGTGTGTTGCTGGAGTGTTGCCAGGCCTGGACTTGTGGGTGGGTGTGTGCTGGGGTGTTGCCAGGCCTGGACTTGTGGGTGGGTGTGTTGTTGTGGGGTGTTGCAAGGCCTGGACTTGTGGGTGTGTGTATTGCTGGGGTGTTGCAAGGCCTGGACTTGTGGGTTCAACGTGTTATCGTCTAAATATTGACCCAAATGCTATTTGGCATACCATCACAAATATCTAGACAACTATCCAGGTGATTTGAGAGGGGGGGGGTGATGGTGTCTCGTTCGAAACACTTTACTCTGAGAACAGGCTCCTCTAGTGCCTGGTGAAATTGATGGTAAACAATAGAGGAGTCTTGTTCTAGGGGGGAGGGGGGGCTCTAAATAACCTAACCGGTTTCAGATGTTGACCCGAGGCATAATACTGCAGGTCTTCCACCCAGCTAATAGAGTGCAGTCCACTACGGGCTCACCATAGCCCGTGCTACTTGGAACTTTTTGTTCCAAGTAGCGAATCTTAAACAATATAATAGAGTGCGGCTGTCTACGTTATTGTGACCAACGTTACAAATGCAACCTCTTAAGAAAGAGTAACGGCTCGCAAATACTCATGTTTTATATGCATCCGACTCGGTAGGTTAAGTGGGTTGCTCGGGTTCGTACTTTACTTGTAAAGCTAAAATGTTGGATTTTTTTTTTAGGAAGGTGGCAATTGAAGAAAACGGACCGAGTACTGACAAAATTGACGTAATGTCGCGTTTTCTATTCATGCGTCCGTCCAACCACTTGGGCTGGACGGTAGAGCGACGGTCTCGCTTCATGCAGGTCGGCGTTCAATCCCCGACTGTCCAAGTGGTTGGGCACCATTCCTTCCCCCCCGTCCCATCCCAAATCCTTATCCTGACCCCTTCCAAGTGCTATATAGTCATAATGACTTGGCGCTTTCCCTGATAGTTCAATTCAATTCAATATTCATGCGTCCTCGGGTAGACTAGGTTCGGGCAATTTAGTACATTATTTTTAGTGATGCTGTGAGCGGTGGAGAGGACGGGGTGGAGGGTCAGTTTAACCGCTTGATGAGCGGGAGTTAAGAGAATACCGGCGGCTGCACCAGCTGTGTCTCTGGCTAGGTTAACTGGGCTTGATGCTGGGGGGTGGGGGTGGGGGGTGATGGTGTGGGCGGTGATGGTGGGGGTGGTGTGTAGGAGTGGTGGTGTGGATGGTGGTGTGGGTGGTGGGTGTCACCACACCCTTGACTCCCCTGACCTATCTAAATACCCCTATTGAAGGAGTAGGAGGGGGAGGGGGGGTGGAGGGAGACGTTGCTACTGACGTCACTAAGTGTCACCTCGCCAGCAGCAGCAGCAGTGTCCCTTAAGGTCCTGCTTCACATGGTAGGTTACCACGCTAACTGTCCCTGGAGTCTGCAAGCACTCCACCTCACATTTACCTCCACCTGTCTTTAGAAACTTGTGTAAGGAATCGTTCAGGACCCTGTATACCACTTATGTCAGACCAATCCTGGAGTATGCAGCTCTAGCCTGGAGTCCATACCTAGTTAAACACAAGGCAAAGTTAGAGAAGATTCAGCGGTATGCCACCAGACTAGTCCCAGAACTGAGAAGTATGAGTTACGAGGAAAGGTTAAGAGAGCTAAACCTCACGTCCCTGGAAGACAAAAGAGTAAGGGGAGACATGATAACCACCTACAAAATTCTCAGGGGAATTGACAAGGTGGACAAACACAAACTATTTAACACGGGTGGAACACGAACAAGGGGACACAGGTGGAAACTTAGTTCCCAAATGAACCACAGAGACAGTAGAAAGAATTTGTTCAGTGTCAGAGTAGTTAACAAATGGAATGCATTAGGCAGTCGATATGATAGAGCCCAGTAGGCTCAGGAACCTGTACACCAGTTGATTGACAGTTGAGATTCGGGACCAAAGAGCCAGAGCTCAACCCCCGCAAGCACAACTAGGTGAGTACAACAGCCAAACATGTAAGTGATGCAGCTTTATTTATACCCTTACTTCACGCCTTCTCTCAAACGAATGGCCACATTTTTTAGTCACAAATAAAAGTAGTTTTGTATTGCAAATTCATACACAGGAATTTCGCTTCAGATTACCATAAAGTAATAGAAATATATATATATATATATATATATATATATATATATATATATATATATATATATACATGCGAACAAGCCTGAATGGTCCCCAGGACTATATGCAACTGAAAACTCACACCCCAGAAGTGTCAGGCTTGTTCGCATTTGTGTTCCTCACGTGTTGCCCCAAAAAATGAGGTGATTTGATAAAATGCTATGCCCAAGATTGCCATCTGAGTGCCGGCGGGGAAGTGGTTCAAATAGCTTCGGCTATCACTTCCTTATGTCCGGTCGTGATGGTCAAGCGGATTAAGGCGTCCCTGTACATACCAGTTGCATTGCTCCTGGCAGTATGGGTTCGAGTCACTTCTGGGGTGTGAGTTTTCAGTTATATATATATATACATATAATATATATTAGTATATTTTGGTAGCAGTCTTTCCTGTAGACATATGTTATAAATATGACCGAAAAAGTAAGATTAATAATTCTAACACGAATTTTCTCAATTTTCCTTATGTTTGTTTTTACTGATGACGGTAAATGAAAAATCAATTCTCCAAAATTCATTTTTTTATTTCTTAGTCTGACGCGACACTTGAAACGCGCTCAAGAAATAAGTCAGACTAAGAAATACGCGTCAGACTAAGAAATAAAAAAATGAATTTGGAGAATTGATTTTTCATTTACCGTCATCAGTAAAAACAAACATAAGGAAAATTGAGAAAATTCGTGTTAGAATTATTAATCTTACTTTTTCGGTCATATTTAATAACATATATATAATATATATATAATATATATATATATAATATATATATATATATATATATATATATATATATATATATATATATATATAAGGGGGTAGTAGGAGAAGTGAACACTCATACGTATTCAGAGTTAAATGGCAAGTTTTTCTCTGAATGCTCTGTGTTCCCTTCTTTGAGACTGTGGGTCCCTACAATTGCACCAGACGTGGTACCCCCTATATATTATATATATATTTCTCCTTTTTTCATTTGATTTAAAACTTCTTTACACAAAAAGGGTTACAACATTGGTTACATGCAGGGTACAAGGCTACTTGTCACAAGTTGTAGAGTTCCTCCAGCTCCTCGGATGGCGGGCAGGAACCATCGATGCATGGAGTATTTCCTCTCTGGATCGCCACACTAAGGCGCTGAAAGAGGAAACTTACGGCTCTAAGGTCTTTAGTTGTTTCAGTTAGCTTAGAACCCAGCTCCTTAAAAAACTAGCAGCACTTTTACCCCAGGCACCAAGTGTCTCTGAGGCAATGGGGACAAAATTGTAGTGGTGATCAAGATCTCTGTATTTACGCGACTTGGCTGCTTCCCGGTGATTGGCAGCACCGCCTGCCTGTGCAGCACTGATATATACATTTAGGTCTACCAAATGTAGGCCATGAGTCACAATATCGTGGCTAAAGTATGTTGACCAGACCACACACTAGAAGGTGATGGGATGACGACGTTTCGGTCCGTCCTGGACCATTCTCAAGTCGATTGTGAGAATGGTCCAGGACGGACCGAAACGTCGTCGTCCCTTCACCTTCTAGTGTGTGGTCTGGTCAACAGGTCTACCAAACTTATTTTCTGTATTTCTTGGCATCTGTCTATCTGCCTGTCTGCCTCTTCGAATGTATTTCTGTCTTTCCGTCCCTCCGCCCGTCTTTAACTGATTCTGTGAATTGGGCATTTGTTTTGCAGATTACGTTAGTCGTATTTTGAATATTTTTCTCTGAATATATTGTTGTAATCAATAGTTTATTCATAGGCGAGTGAGGAGATATTTTCCTCCCTCTTGTTCCGTGCTCAAATTTCACAGTTGGATCTCATTTAACTTTCTATTGGATGGAATTTAATTAATTAAAGTCTGATGAACGAAATGACTTTTTCCAATAATATAGTTCAAACAGATGCAACGCGCACGCGCGCGCACACACACCGCGCACGCACTGTTACCAGACTTTCATACACTTTAGAATCATTTAACTATCTGATATTTTGCGATTTAATGCATAAGAAACCATTGGTCTTTTATTCCCAATTAAAGGTTACATTTCTCAAGATGGCGCCTCGTTAGGAAATCGCATTCTAGTCATAATATTGTTATAGCCAATGAGAGGGCAGGAGACCCGTGGCACTCTGGGATTGGTTGAAATATTAGAGCGTGCAGTCCCAGCCAATCAGACGGCTTGCAGGCTTTAATTGGAGTAAACGATCCTCACGTCGGTTCTGTCTTCATTCAGCGTCAAAGGTTCCGATATTGGAACATTCGAGTTAGCGGCACTGACCTTGATTGGGCGGTATATGAGATCAGTTTTGTCTAGAGCGGGGTTATAAAGGGTCCATGGACGGGCAGTCATACTTCGGTGCAGGAAACCAAAGGGGCAGCAGCTGAAATCAAGAGAATGGTGAGTGATATCGAGTCAAGGAATGGTCATCAATGCTATCGTGTTGGCATCTGAAGACACGAACGAGCAGATGTGCCAGCCGGCCGTTGAGGGCACTCAAGAACACCATATCCAATACTGAAGGAAACCATATCAGAATTTTGTTGTTGGCGGAATTGTAATTTCAAGTATTGTCCCATACTTCCTGGGCTGATTGACGCGCGCTCCTCTAGTTCTATGATGCTGTCTAAAGTCTATCATGGCTGTCCCTCTACTGGTCTGCCTCTCCCTCACCTCTTCGTCTGTGCACCATACTGGGTCGAGCCTCAGCTCTGGTGCATCGCCTTCCTCCCCTACCGTGAACCTCTGTGTGTGGAGTCCCCCCCCCCCCCCCCGCCCGTCCTGGATCTATAGTAGGCTCCATGCCTTCCTGAGTCCTGGATTCAGGTG
The DNA here is from genome assembly GCA_020271785.1 of Procambarus virginalis. Taxonomy (NCBI): domain Eukaryota; kingdom Metazoa; phylum Arthropoda; class Malacostraca; order Decapoda; family Cambaridae; genus Procambarus; species Procambarus virginalis. Next base: position 7,819,765 of record WNGS01000337.1, on the reverse strand, counting down.
TCACAATTGGCGTCCGGGAATAATGAAAAAACTCTCCAAAAGTTCGAAATTTCAGCTTCCATCATTTAAAATCTCTCTCTCTCTCTCTCTCTCTCTCTCTCTCTCTCTCTCTCTCTCTCTCTCTCTCTCTCTCTCTCTCTCTCTCTCTCTCTCTCTCTCTCTCTCTCTTCTCTCTCTCTCTCTCTCTCTCTATATATATATATTATATATATATATATATATATATATATATATATATATATATATATATATATATATATATATCTATATATATATATATGCTTGTGTGTGTTGGTGGAGGTGTCCTGGATTCTTGTAACGGTCATCTGAACAACTAGGAACTGAACTTCGTCTTCCTCTCTCCCTTCATATTATTGCTTCCTCCCTTCTTCCCTATCCCTCTTCTCCCTCTCTCTCCCTCCCTCTTCACTGCTGGAGGCAGATTAGTTTACACCCGCCTGGGTATCATAAACTTTGGGCCACAAGTTATCCCCTCGTGTTGTGGGGTTACAGTCTCCCGTCACGTTCTTCCCTTCTGTAGCCCGCGACAGTATTAACCAGTCTCGTGAGAAAACTCCACACATGGGGGCTTTGGATAGTTGTTATTGGACAAGGGTCAGGCACGACTTGTCATTGGCCTGGGGCCCAGGGCACCCAGGCCTGGTTTCAGCTGATTGGGTGGAGGCCTAGAGAGAGGAGGCGGAGTTTGTATATTAAAGTTGTTGCGGTTAAAAGCTCGTAGTTGGATCTCAGTTCCGGACTGACGGTACACCGCCTGGTGCTTACTGTCACGCTCCGAACAGCTAACTAGCCCCACCGGCTCGCACGGGGTGCTCTTCATCGAGTGTCCCGAGTGGCTGGCACGTTTACTTTGAAAAAATTAGAGTGCTCAGAGCAGGCTACTTTAATGGCCTGAATGTCTATTCTGTTTCAACAAAGTCGTCATTTTAACACTGCCCATAATTCTGTTTCAGTACTGGCGGAGCCAGGACTGAAACAGAATTATTGTCACTATGAACTGGGGTTTATAAGGAGAGGGGGAGGGGGGGGGGGTCAACCTTGGGCAACCTGTCCTCTTAAAAAGAACGTCGCTTTTGGCCGTTTGCCTGTATGGCCGAATATGGACGTAATTTGAAAATGAAAAAAAATGAAAATAAATTTGGGATTTTTTTTTCAACAACAGTAAGTTAAGGGTCCTCTGATAGGTTAGGTGGGCAGGAAATTCTCATAAAGTTTCAAAACGTTATGAAAAACGTTAATGGAAAGTTCCTCTTCTAAGCTGTCCGAGGAGGGCCGGACGACTCAAACAGAAACGGAACAGAACGTCACTTTTGTGAGTCGATTTCATTTCAAATTACGTCCAAATTTGGCCATAGTGCGCATACGAGCCAAAAGTGACGTTATTTTTAAGAGGACGGGTTGAACAGGCTGAGAAGCAGTATAACGGTAATTGTCTGTTTCAAGTTCCCTGTACAGTTTGTATTCCATTTTTCCATTGCCTCTAGAATAGAATGTTACTAGCCTTGGGATTAATTACTTTGCATTTATTAAACAAACTGTTAATTATTCTGGCGTATTTAATATAGTTTCCCCTCATTTTCTGAGTCATAGATCTTGTATTGTTTTTTACATTACCTGTGATCTGATAAGCATTTTTACGAGTAAATATATTCTCCTTGTAATTCATTAAGTAAACTTCAAGAAATTCCATACCACAAGTATTGAAAATATTCAAAGTTCCAGGAGGAGTGGTGGCGGCATTATCTTTTTATGAGTAACCTGATCTTCCATCTGGGCTGTAAGAATTGTAAAGATATTTTAAACATCTTGGTCATGTCTCCCCACCTCCCCCGATAACTGGTTTGAACATTTCTGCTGTGAGGGCAGACTCTTCCCAGTTCTTTGGGGTTATATCAATACAATTATTACAACCTATAGGGTTACAGGTTATAGCAACCATTACAGTGTTACCATAGTTGAACAATAACAACAATCCTGGATTGTCATAATTGTTTCAATGGTAGCGGCAGTGTTAAAATGACGACTTTGTTGACAACGTTACAATCTGACTGTTCAGATATGGCAACCCTAAACATGGTAACCCAGTGACTAATATTTCGTAATCACGTCTTTCATTCTACGGTCAATTTTCATCTGAATGTAGAGGGAAAATGTATATTTAATTTGTGGTATAGATATTTTGTATAGCTTATTGACGAAATGAACCGATTTCTTTATAATGTAGGACTACACTACCGCAGGCTTCGAATTGCACCGTTTTGGGACAATTGAACCGTAGGTGGAAGCCCTGAGGGTGAAGGCTGTGACAGAGAAACAGCCTTCACAGCCTGTGACAGAGAAACAGCCTTCACAGCCTGTGACAGAGAAACAGACAGGAGAAAATGGGGGAGGGGGGGAGGAAGGCGTCGACACAGAGGGTGGAGGCTGCGACAGAAGGTGGAGACGACGACACAGAAGGTGGAGACGACGACACAGAAGGTGGAGACGACGACACAGAAGGTGGAGACGACGACACAGAAGGTGGAGACGACGACACAGAAGGTGGAGACAGGGATACAGAGGAGGTGGGGGAGGGTGGGAGGAAAGCGGCGACTGGAACACATGACGCAGGCGGAGGCGACGGCGGGCCGTGGCGTGGTGGACAGTCTGGTTAGGCTGGTGGGCGTCTCCATGGCGACTCACCGCGACACATAATATACATCATCCTCTGCCACCTGCTTCTCTATTTTATACAACATTAATCCTTGGAAATATATTTTTATACTAAAAAAAAGTCATATCCGTGTGATACTTAGCGGAAGAAACGAACTCATTAGGCTATTTTTACCTAAATTATTAACAATCGGAGTATTAGCGTCTGATGTTTTAGACCAAATTTTTGTTCTTTGATGCTCTAATCCAGTGTATGTTTCTTCCCAAGACGTTTCAACACAGCTAGGATGTTTCTGCTTGGATATAAGACGTGTAACTACTCCAGACGCTGGACCCTATATGACGTTTCTCACTCACGTTTCAAATTAGGGGGATTTTGCCCCCCCCCCGAGTTTTTTTTATTAAACTTTATTTAACGTTTTTGTTTTATTAAACTTTAATAAACGTTAATAGAACGTTTATTCCCCTGATATTTTATCCTACGAATTTGTCTTTAGCGTTTCAGTCGAGAAATTTTTGCCCCTGATAATTTGATCCTACTATGGCTTGCCCTCTTTGTTAAAAAAAAAGATGTTTTTGGTAATGACGTTTTAACCTAGGAAGTTCTTGCCTCTGATGTATCAACTTAGAACGTTTTTGTACCTGATGTTTCAATAGTATGTGTATATATCCTTGGCGTTAAAAAAAAAAAAGGAAGTACTTAACTCGGGCCGCCCTAAGGCTCTAGGCTGAATCGATTTCTACTCAATATTGTCCATGCCAAAGTTTAAATGTTCGGTCCAACGTGCGACCATCTGTTGAACTGGAACGTGCAACAAGACTAAATAGGTGGCCTAGTCTCCTTGTCTCCCGTCTCCNGTAGGTTACAGGGAATTTATTAGGTAGTGCTTCGTTTTTATCTTAAACTGGTTGAGAGAGGTACAGTCTTTAACATGGTTGGGAAGGTCATTCCACATTCTGGGTCCCTTGATTTGTAGAGCATTTCTAGTTTGATTAAGTCGTACTCTTGGAATATCAAAACTGTATTTATTTCTGGTGTGGTGCTCATGGGTTCTGTTACAACCTTCAATGAAGCTTTTGAGGTCAGGATACAAATAACAAATTGCTCTACGAATTATGTTATATTATTCAATTGTCATTAGCTTTTCCTATGTAACCTTTCCACTACCACTCACAGGATGGCTTAGGGTCCCACTATTGCCCAGTGAATGGGTATGGGTTCCAGTACCACTCACATGAAGGGCATTGGGTCCTCTACCACCCACAGGATGGGTATGGGGGATCCAAAACAGCCCACAGGATGAATATGAGGTCCACTACCCCCGTACATGATGGGTATGGAGTGCATGATAAATGAACAAAAATCAATTAAAAAGTACCAGAATTATGGGAACTTAAGAGATTCTCTCTCTCTCGCTCCTTCCCGGAAATCGAGTCGTGTACAGTACTCCTCCTACCAGGCATTGACTTCGCAATGTCTTGACGCAGTTTGGACCATGGGAAGCCTACTTCGTTGTGGGAGTATGAGGGAGTGACTTTGCTTGTCTCCACAGCCGGGGGTGCGGTCAGTAAAGTTTGCCTTAGTCTCTCGGACACTGGAGGGAGCAGTGTCCTTTGAGCGGCGGGCCGGGAGGTGTGGTGGCTTTTAGCTCACGATGGGTGGGCGTAAGTGGTGGTTGAGGGGCCGCCCACGGTGCTTAACTGTGGGCGTGAAGAGCCGCTCTCAGTACGCAACTGTGGGCGTGAAGAACCGCCCTCAATGTGCGACTGTGGGCGTGAAGAACCGCCCTCAATGTGCGACTGTGGGCGTGAAGACGAGGGCGACCATTTATATGACCATGTCTTGGCTTATCTCGGGGAAAATGAAGAGCTTAATTTTCATTTACTAGCAACTGGAATATTTGAATGGAATAGTAGGAGCGTTTGCAGTAAGATTCATTTAAAGTTATTTTTCAGCTTTATCTTGCCATTGTTAGGCTCCATTTAGATTATGCAGTTAAATTTAGGGCACCGTAATCCCACCGTGCACCGTTGGACGGAAGTGGCCGACGCTGCGTACCGTCGACACTGTAGCGATCCTAGCGACACTGTAGGGACACTGTAGCGTCGGTCGCTTTCAACCAACGGTGTCCACTGCGATATAGTCAGATCTAAATTCACTTGAGCGAATACAGAGAAGGTTAACTTGAGGTTATCTTGAGATGATTTCGGGACTTAGCGTCCCCCGACCACGATGACGAAACTAATGACAGGAATTGTCTGTTCACAAGCTTTCCTTGTGAACAGACATCATGATAGCTTAATTTACGTTATCTAGAAAGACGAATAATACGGGGTGACCTGGTTGATCACATGGATGATAAGGCATAACAAGAGGGGTAAAAATAAGGTGTAAAAACATCAACACAAGATAGTGTGAAATAAGGGATATCAATTATTGAATATGCTTAGAAAAGGTCGCTGTAAATATTGGTTTGGAAACAGGAGAGTAAAATTATGGGGTAATGTAATAGGTGTAGGATCCTTGGTAATAATAAACCGCGAGTTCTCACAAATAAATGCTCATTATTATTGGATACCCATTGTGTGTCTTTTGAGGCCCTTTATTGTAGGTGTTCAGTAGCTCGGTGGGTAGAACCACTGACAAGCAAAAAATACAGCTCAAAGGGATAGAGTAGCTTAGGCTATTTCTACCCCCCTGAACCACTGACAATCTTTTAGCTCTGGTTCGAGGCGCCAAGTGGCTGGAATGTTATCTTCCACCTTTATTGTGGTTATATATATGTGAAAGAAAGCTTGAAGGGTCCCTAACCTATAAATTACCTAGGAACTTATAACCCGACCCGGGTTCGAACCTACATTACTAGGGCTTACTACCTGGCGTACGCAATGCTGTAACCACTTAACCAGCGATTGCCTCTAAGGATTGGTTAGTCTTGGAGCTTATTAACTAAGCTTGGATGGTCCCCAAGCTGTAAAACATTGTAAATGCTATTATCTCACCAGGGTTCGAACCTGCGAGGCCAGGGATCATGCCACTGGCTATCACGACACCTGGACAAACTGACATAATGGAACTGGATGCTGGCAATAGGAGGCCATTCGCAACGTACCAAATAGGAGAGAGAGAAGCGTCCTGGAATCGGAGAAAAAACCCTAAGAGTTGATGTCACACCGAACCCGTCTCTCAAGACCCCATCAAGCGGATATCATCAGCTGCATCTGCAAGTTTGGCCAACATAAGAATATCCTTTAAAAACGTGAATACAGTTCCATTCACCTGGGTTCTAGGAGTCTCGAACCGTGGACCCCACGCGCGTGAGGCCGAAGCTCTATGGACCGGACTATGAGTATACAAGTTTATGAAAATACAGTTATTTAGAACCCTGTATGCCACATACGTCGCAACAATTTTTGAATGTGCGTTACCAGCTTGAAGTATACTTGTATGAGAGTTGAGAAGAATAAGTTGTGAAGAAATGTTAAAGGTCTTTGGAAGAGTTGAGTTTGGAAGGGGAGCCGGTCGGCCGAGCGGACAGCACGCTGGACTTGTGATCCTGTAGTCCTGGGTACGATCCCAGGCGCCGGCGAGAAACAATGGGCAGAGTTTCTTTCACCCTATGCCCCTGTTACCTAGCAGTAAAATAGGTACCTGGGTGTTAGTCAGCTGTCACGGGCTGCTTCCTGGGGGTGGAGGCCTGGTCGAGGACCTGGCCGCGGGGACACTAAAAAGCCCCGAAATCATCTCAAGATAACCTCAAGACATCTCAAGTTATGGTGAGACATGGTTACCACGTACAAATGTCACGGTAGTCGGCAGGACAGACAAGGTTATTATTTAGCATGAGAGGAGGAAGACGAACTACTCAGATGGGAGCCAAGTGTGCAAACAAGCCACAGGGACACCATAAACAATGTGAGTGTAGCGCACAAGAACATGGCTCCCAACATCTGGAGTGGTGAGAACAGACAACACACACGGCTGCACACGCGGCTGCACATGCGGTTGCACATGTAACTGCAAGAGGACTCAACGGCGGGAAACCTGTGCACTTGCTTTTCATAGCTTGAGAGACAGGATCAAAGAGCTGGGCTCAGCACCCGCAAGCGAAATCTGGTGAGTATTTGTATGAAGAAGAAGAGATGTGAGGGACGGGGAGGGAGAGAGGGAGGGAGTATAGGAGGGAAAGAGGAAGGTAAAGAGCGGCGAGAGTGAAGGTGATGAGAGAGAGAGAGAGAGAGAGAGAGAGAGGGAGAGAGATGAATGGCTGGGAACGAAGGCGGGTAAGAGGCTGACTTGCCTCCGCCGCCCTCCTTGCAAACACCATTTCCATACCGAAGTTTTGTTGGAGCAATAAAATGGTGTTTTGGTGTGCGTGGGTGTGTGTCTTGTGCTCACCTACACATCTAATTGTGTTTACGGTGTTGAGTAACAGCTCCCAAGCCCCGTCTTTCCATCTGGTCAGTTCAAGTATGTTTATTGAAACAATAAAATATATCTCAAAAGGATAGAGTACCTTAGACTATTTCTACCCTCCATGTGGTCAGCTAATGCATTGATCTTCATTCCTTTTGATGTTTATTATATTTTTATTTGTAGCTGCTTTTTGAGTTGGCCACGACGATCTTTTCTTGTAAACTATTCCATTTACTTTCAGCTTTTGTTCTTAATGTTTTCCTGAGGTTTCTACCTCATCTGTGTCTCCAGCTTCCACCTGTGTCCTCTGGTTCTGTTGTGTCTCGTGTTTAACATTGCCGCTTCATCCACGCTGGCAATTTCCCATAATATCCTAATACCTTATACGTTATCATAATCCCAGCTAATTCGCTTTTGACTCTATTCACCTAGTTGTGCTTGTGGGGGGGTTGAGCTCTGGCTCTTTCGGTCCGTCTCTCAACTATTAATCAATCAACTTTTTTTCACACACACACACACACAGCGGGACCAAAGAGCCAGAGCTCAACCCCCGCAAGCACAACTAGGTGAGTACAACAACACACACACACACACACACACACACACACACCACACACACACCACACACACCACACACACACACACACACACACACACACACACACACACACACAGGAAGCAGCCCGTAACAGCTGTCTAACTGTTAGGTACCTATTTACTGCTAGGTGAACTGGGGCATCAGGGTGAAAGAAACTCTGTCCATCTGTTTTCGCCATCGGTCATTGTTTCCCCGGTCTCCAAGATTACGAATTCCGGGCGCTGTCCACCCAGCTACCAGGCCCACGTATGTGGGGCCTGGTAGCTGGATCTGTATACGTACGTGTGTGTATATGTGTGGCTGTGGGAAGAGCTGAGAAGTAGCAAGTTCTGGAGCTGACGAACATGAAGCTGACAAGACGTGTGAATGAAAATAGTCGGGTGACGTTGGTCTGAGACGTGACGTCGCAGCCACCCGCCAACGTGACGTCACATGTAACCTTTACTTTTAATTAGTGATCTTCAGTGTACTCTATATCTTTTATCAGGCATGTCGAACATGTCCCAATCATATAGGAATACTGTATGAGATTACCTGCTTATATAGAACTTGAAGTTTTTTTTTTTAGTTTAGTTCATTTATTATGCACCCCATACCCATCTTGTGGGCGGTAGTGGAAAGGGTTACAGAGGCACATAATGGGCTCAGGGACTGAACCCCACAATTCATTTAGCTAAGCAAGTTACAATCTTGATGAGCTAGTTACAAAATTCAATATAAGTCGTCACATCAACAATGGGTTCGAGATCGACCTCAAGTACAGGTTCTAAATTAAGCAACTGACATATGTGGAGAGCTAGTGTCAAAATTTATATGTTTGTCCTGCACACGCCTCCCATCCAGTGGGCAGCGGTGGATAGGTTACAATCACTCAGTTACTACCTACAGTTAGCAAACTGGGGATATTTGGCTAAAATTTCTGGTAGCAGATCATTTTGAATGAAATATTTACACATCGCTGGAACATTGGTTATAGAATTGTCTCTAAATTCACGTATCTTTTCGCACTCCATCACATAGTGACGGAGGGTGTGCGAATAATTTTGTTGACACAGTTTACACTTGGTCAGGTCTACATCGGCAGATAATGAGAATTCCCAGAGATACTTGTAACCGAGTATAAGCCGAGCAGCAGTAACATCTAGAAGTACTTGAAAGATATTCGTTTATTGCGTTATACGAATGTTATTATTTTCGTAAAAATAATGAATAAGATATATATATATTTTTTTAATTCATTCCAGTAAAATAATATTCATATAAGCTGGTGTATTGCAATAGTAGGATACAGATGGCATATATATTGTTAAAGAGCGAGACGCGATCAAATTTACAAGAACAATATTACGGATTGACGGAATAATATTGGAAGGTGGTAAATATTGGCGTCGGGGGAACACGTGTCAAGATATCCACCAGTAAACCACTGAAATGAATGTTTAGTGATAACAGGAGACAGCAAGCGCCGGAAATGTAACCAAAAGCTGTGGACTGAAAAA
>WNGS01000337.1:7758535-7808106 GCA_020271785.1 Procambarus virginalis | reverse complement strand
TATATATTTTTTACACAATCCTGCATTAGTAGACACATGTATGAGTTATACTACGCTAAATGTTCACACAAAGTAACTTTTATAATAAATTAACAAGATTCGAAGTAAATTGTTGTGTTTAATGAATTACATTTTTAGGTCTGCGGTATTGATAATTAAACTTAGACCTTTATACTAGATTTACCCTTACTCAAAATCTTAAATGAATACTTCACAACGTGTGTGAACCGGTCTCTTAAAATGATAAATTATCAAGCATTCAAAAGTATCTCACTGAAACCCGCTAAAAACTTAATAGAACATTTACTTACTGAGGAACATAATATCATGTTAAAAAGTTTCTCCATTTCCCTTACTATTGCACAACTAAGAGCCTGAAATGTTAAATTACGTTAGAGATTTAAAATAACTGTTTATTGACTCAGGTTTTCAAAAAACTTGTCCGAAAGCGAATATTTGCATTTATGTTCAGTGCTCAGCATTGTCAAAGATGACTTTCGATGACCTTACCATTATAGTTATGTTCACTAAAATATCCTAGTAAATGTTGTATTAATTAGACGATCATAGTGAGCATTATAGCATGTCAATATAGAGAGTGAGGCAGGGACTGAAAAGAGGAAGGTGGTGGAGGTCTCAGCTCAGCTGACAGATAGTGACGTCATCAACACGTCTCCTGATAACACCAACTACCAGATGTACAACGATTCCATCGCACGATGACCCGTGCACGCTCTAATAATATAACTAACCAATGAGGCTACATTATCACCTTCTTATCTAGGATATTTAAAGTCATTTCAAGTATTCCGAGTCGAGGTAGGCCTTTATTTAAGGGTAACTAGTGAATGGTACGAGAGTGGAGGAGGTAATCGATGAGCGCGGGGGTGTGGCGCTCCGGGGCCCGCGTGCGCATGCGCGCCCCCTCCGTTGCCCTGGTTACCGTATTGCGTCGATATGTGAAGTGGCAAGTGATCATTTTATAAGTATATTCCCCATCTAGGCATCTCATTTCAGCCCATATTATTACCTATTTGAAATGTTAATGCACGTTAGAGGCGTGTAGTGGAGGCGTGAGAAGAGGTGTGGTTGGGTCGTTTGTACACGTATCGAGCGAGGTGAGGAAGTGTTGCCAACATTACTCGACTCGGCAACATGGAGCCTCGCATTGATTTCTGGTGTAGTACGAGCGACAGACACGTCGAGCAGGCCGCGAGGTCAGTGTGAGCAGAGTCAGGTACAATTTGGGCGTTGCGGAGGCTCCCCTTGTGGAGGAGAGACATTGTGGTGGGAGCGCGGAGTGTGGAACAACCCCTCGGAGACTCGAACCCTCGAGACTCCTGCTGCTGCTGATGTGGCAAGTGTTAACTCCTTGTATATACTGCTACGTTATTACTCCGTCAATTATATACTACTACGTTACTTCGTGAATTATATACTGCTACGTTATCACTCCGTGAATTATATATTTGCTACTTATTGACTCGAATTTCTCGCCATAGTTTGTATTCTGTTTGATTGTGGAAGTATAGTGTAGTGTGTGGTATTGGGTCTAGTGGCTACTTGTTGTTTAATCCTCGCCAGCGCTGGAACAGTGTGTGTGTGTGTGTGTGTGTGTGTGTGTGTGTGTACGAGGGGTTGAGCTTCAGCTCTGGTCCTATATCTCAGCCGTTACATAGATTCCTAAGCTTGTCGAGCTCTCTCATATCTACATTTGAAACTGTGTGTGGCGTCTGCCTCCACCACATCACTTCCTAGTGCATTCCATTACGTGTGTGTGTGTGTGTGTGTGTGTGTGTGTGTGTGTGTGTGTGTGTGTGTGTGTGTGTGTGTGTGTGTGTGTGTGTGTGTGGTGTGTGTGTGTGTTGAGACACAATGACCCACTTATCTATGTATCCTCGACCCACACACTGGGCCAGGGACGACCCATATATGTGTTCTAGCCGGCCTAAACAAGTCACTTCTTACTCAGGCTCTTATACATAATATACATATACTCTTATACATATACATGTTCTTTTATTTGACCCACGGTGAATTATCGACAGTTTGATGTTTAATATATTTTTAGCAGTAGTTTAATTTTATTCATTGTTGCCTCTTAAATTATTTGAAAGAAGATCTTGACTAATTTTAGTTTGAATATAGATCTGTAGAATGCTTTAGTCCGGCGCGGCTAACCCTGATTCCAAGGTCATTTTCACACGTGGTTGTTATCGGCGAGGATGTCAGCTGTTATCTCAGATCACCTGCAATGTATACAAACACGAGATGTAGCATCAATAATAAGTAGAGAATCGGAATAGTATCTGAAAATGTAGATTTTTCTTCCAGATATATATTTTATATATATCTGGGGTGTGAGTTTTTGGTTATATATATATATATATATATATATATATATATATATATATATATATATATATATATATATATATTATATATATATATATATTTTGAAAGAATACAGACAGAAAAGACATGACATCTTACAAAGATCGTTTTTTAATTGACAATCAAAACCAGATCCTGATTGTACAAACCATTACTAATATTCATATTATGTGGCTTAGTAATTTATATTAAAGCAGATTCAATAATGTTTCTATTGAAAATATCTTACAATTTGTTCAATCTGAAAAAGACCTCTTCCGATCAATTTGGTGAGAAATTTTCTGAGAAATGAACAAATACAGTGTTAGATAATGTACCACTTCTTGTAGAATATTTATGTATCAAAACTCAATAAGCTCAATAAGAATTTTAGTAGTGGTCTGTATATTCAAGGCTCCTAACAATGCATAAACAACAAGACTCCAATTCATTACCAGAGGTATCCTGACTAACAACACCGAAATAATGGACATATACAACAATACAATGTTAGGCATGAGGCATGAGTGAAACACTACATGCCAACAATCTCAACCAGGTGTTAAAAGCCAGCTCACACTCGGGTACACTCTACCATCTTCAAGATCTAGGCAGAATATTCAGCACACTGCCCCCAGCCACCATAAGAATATAGGAAGTTATGAAACTATAGGAAACCTATTGGCCCGTGTGACACCTTTATACCTGCTTGATTTACTTCAACCTATCCATGTTTGGTTGGTTATATATTTGGGTGCTTAAATTACCTTGTATATACACTTCACATCTGCCTTTGAAAATGTTGACAGGCTCTATGAAATGCATCTCACCACAATATATATATATATAATATATTATAATATATATATATATATATATATATATATATATTATATATAAAATTGCTGCCAGTATAATATATATATATATATATATATTATATTATAGTAATATATATATATATATATATATATAATATATTATATATAAATTGCTGCCAGTATATTATATATATATATATATATATATATATATATAATATATATATATATATATATATATATATATATATATATACTGGCAGCAGGTTTTCATTTAGTCATGCTTCATTGAATATGGCTGCATATTCCTGTTGAGTTGTTTTTTTTTCCTGTTTATGGCTTATATCCTTCTGAATAGTGCTCTTGCATTTTGGTTAATTGGAAGTGGATGACCTTTGGATAAATCCTCTTCCAATTAAACAAATATGCAAGAGCACTAGTAAGAGGGATTGAAGCCCTAAACCAGAAAATAATCAACATGGACTATGCAGTCATATCCAATGAAAGATGCATATATAATATATATATATATATATATATATATATATATATATATATATATATATATATATATATATATATACATATATATAATACTATTATATATATATATATATTATTATATATATATATAGTATATATAATATATATATTATATGTTATTACATTACAAACTGTACCGTTTACTTTTGTGTGTTTAATCGAAATTACTGTACAGTACTTGTAATGATAAATAATTACACCTCGTTTGTGGATATTTTATTTATAGATTATTTGACCAGGCATTATTTTTATGGCCTATATTGGACTCTTCACCCCCCCCCCCAATAAAAAAAAGTCAGTTTTTCGTGTAGGTAAACTTTTGTGTGTTTTAAATTGTTAAAGCTTTAAATTGTCATTATACATTAATTATTACTACTGATTCTCAAAGCGCTTTAATGGCTGTTGAATATATAAACCCTTCTAGTCCTACGGTAATGGATCTCAATCATTGAGAATGGTTGTATTTCATATTTAGCAAATAGAGTTATACTGAGTATCCAGTCATGTAAATGTTGCCTCTATTAACTTTGAGATACCACAACCAAAGAAGCTATAAAAATAGTTATCGCCACCTTAAAACCCATCTCATACCATTAAGAATTTTTCCCAATAATTAATAACATTACACAAACATTAGAAAGATATGTTGCTCCAGAATAGGCATCTTGGGTGATATATAGGCAATTTTAATATTTTGCATACTGGCTGTTGCTGCTTTAGCACTTTTCTTATGATACTTATTTTATTACCGGTTATATATATATATATATATATATTATATTATATATATATATATAATTATATAATATAATATATATATATATATAATTATGTTGCTACTTTTGTCTGGATAATCAAATCATCTTGCTGCATAATGTAGTACGAGATATTCATGATGCAAGTATAATTGTTCAATCAGTTCCACTCGCCTAGCCTAGAGTTATGCTGCCGAACTTAACTGTTTGCCATATTTACCCCAACCTGGGGTAAATAACCCCGGTTGGGGGTAATCTGGACTTTCCCTAGGGGTAATATACCTGTATATCAAAGAAAAACCTGCATACAGTATACCAAATATATATTACAGTAATTATAATATACTTGTAATACATTTTGAGTACGATTTGGCATCACTGTATGACATGTTGATTTTGATGGTCTCGGAGTAAACTTAGCCTTATCTTCAGTTATGGAAGTTGTAATGTTGGGTAATGCATTAGGGCGGATGTGAAAACTAGCGTAATGGACAAAAAAAATGGTTGGGCGCCTATCTTCTGAGGTTCTGTCGTCCTGCTGGTCCACAGAGATCTATCCACTCTGCTCGTTTCTTGTTTGGGAGTCGGGTCTAAATTTGTGGCTCTAACATAAATGTTAAATTTGTTTAAATTTGTTTGTGGTGCCAGTGACCTCGTTGTTGGGGCCAGATAAATTGTTTATACCAGTTCTAGGTTCTGCAAATATTAAATGTGGGGTTCTAGTAAATTCCAAAATTTTGTTTGCATTTATATATTAATTGGTATAATATATATATTTTACTAATTGAAATAGCTTAGGCGCGTAATCTCCGACGCACATGTTAACCCTCATCATAATTATCCATTAATAATTGTGTGTTCAATGTTTTAATTCCATTCAACTTGTCTCATTTTCACTAGCTCTCTATCCTTATTCCTCCCTCACTCTCCACCATCACCCTGACACCATCTCCACTCCACGTGATTTATCTCTTTTGATCCCTTCTGTATACTCATACACATGTAGGTTACTGTGATGAATGACACGAGTCAGGTTGGCCTGGTGAGTCTGGAGAAAGATATTCAAACTTGCAATGATTGAAGTAGAGCAGGCTCTTAAGTTATTTCTATTTTTATTTCACTTCCAAATCTTCTCCTTTCTCCTTAATACAAAAATCCGTGGCGCACCGCTCAAAACTGCTGCCCACTCAGGCGTCACTTTATCTATGCTAACTCTCCTATCTCTTGGTTGTTACCCATGACCTAGTCCAGTTTAGTATTGTATTTCGCCTCCGATGTCAAGTCTTCATGATGCAAAGCTTAAGAATATGGCGCGACGTTGTACTGTGTTCTTAATGTGTTATATTTTGTGATGTAAATGTTTTCGGGGTTTGTGTTGAGGATAACCCAGATATCTGCAATTGATAAGAGTCAACGCAGGAGCGGGAAATCAAATGTTATAGCAATATTCTTCAATCATATTTTGTGAAGCCACAAGACGTGATTCCGATAGACTATTGATAGGCTATATATAATAATTTTATACTCATTAATCAATGTAAAATTTAATCAATTTTGTCTTGCTGCGTTTCGTTATGGTAGTCATGAATGTGTTTAGCAACAGGTGGTATTCCTACTTTGCTATTTATACACGAAAACGTTTGTAAATATTTATTTTCTCGTTCAGTTGGCGCTGTAATTAGTTGTAATTGTGTAATGGCCTCTAGGAATACAAAGGCTTGTTGCGTTATTCTGGCTGCATGAGTATTGCTGCACTTTTACTCCCAATACAGCTAGGCTACGCTCACGAATATTCTACAAACTTTAACTATATGATGAATTTATTTCGGGTACACAAACTTTTACGAAAATAAAAATGGAGTGAAGAAAAACGCATTGAGATGTCACATGAATACTGGGCTGATGTGTTATACGAATTAATACATTGTTAAGACATAGTGCAAGAGATCCACCACTGATCAGCCATCCTTGTCAGCGACCCGCCAGCAGGCCATTCCCCTGGTAGCAACCCACAGCGATATCCTGGTAGAGGCCCAACAGCGAGCCATCCTCTGGTAGCGACCCATCAACGAACTGTCTTCTGGTAGCAATCCACCAACAAGATGTCTCCTGGTAGCGACCCACTAGCGAGCAACCCACAAGCGAACCATCTGGTAGCCTCCCGCCATCAGTCACATTGGTAGGTCACTGAAAGTGGTTGGCCGCTCACGAATTATTCCAAATTTCTATAGCATATACGTTGAAGCCACGTCAACGTCATTGGGATCGATAAGAGGCTTCAGTGCGTCAGCTTTGTGTGACGCGCGACAGTTGTAGCTGCTCTATAAGCACTTCATAGCGTGTCGTATACGGAACGGAATATGTTTGAATTACCGTCACCAGAATATTGGTCAGCCGAACGTCAGAATAGTTAATATATTTTATATGTAATGCAACAGGTGCACGAAGACTAGTGTAAGTAGACCTATCTCACTTCACCGTCGTCACTAATATGCCTGCACAAGAGTCGAGTGTGTGCATACATAACATCGAAATGGCACTTTTAAGTGAAACAAACCAAATAATATTTGTGAGTTACAATCACCGTCCCACGTGCTGGTATTGCGTTGCCCATGTTAAATTTAAATTTTGCCTCGAGGGGCGAGTTTATTGGGCAGCGCCACTCATCCTGAGTGGACACACCGCCATAGCAGCAGTACAACACTCCCCAATAGGAAGAAAACCCGCAGGGTTGTTCCCGTATTGTTATCAATGTGGTAGTGTATGTTTGGAAGACGTTTAACGCTTTAAGCAAACAACATATTATAATTGTTGATTGTATTGACTACATACACCACTCCAATATCTACAAGCATGACGCAACGATTAGGCTATGTTATGTTGGAATTTAGACTTAAGGTAGTACACTGGAACCGGTTAGGTTATTGAGCTCCATGTGTACGTGTTGTGTGTGTCGCCTCCATTGCTGTATCAACATTACCCGGGGAACAAGGCAAGAAGGTAGTAAATAGTTGGACTTGATCATAACCACAGTGATTGTTGTTGTTTAAGATTCGCTACTTTGAACAAAAAGTTCCAAGTAGCACGGGCTATGGTGAGCCCGTAGGAGACTTACCCGGCACAGGAGTGGCGCTGTAACTTCTTGCACAGCGATTAATATTTGAAACGTTTATTTGTTCGTCTCGTAATACGGTTTAAGATATTTATATATTTTTAGTATTACTAATTATTTGAGTATCATAAATAGTGCCTCTGATATTGTTATCTATGCCATTTCTTGCTAGTATTACTAGCTATATTTCTTTTGGTTGAGCTATTTATTATTCCTTTTAATATTGAAGCTATTTATTGCGAGTAATTTTAACTACCTGTAGAAATGTTTGGTATTACACTCCTCTGGCATTTGTGGTTAGTTATCTAGAGCTTAAATCATGATTTATTTAAAAAGATTCGCATTATCGAGGTAGTGAGTACCCCCAAACGACAGCTAACCTCACGTGAACTTTACTGTGTTGTGCCTTTCAAGCAATTTCAAGAGCTGACCTCATATGACCCTCACCGTGTTGTTCCTGCCAAGCCAATATATTGTGTTATGAAGGGACGTAAGTCTGGGACAAGAAACTGGAATCGGTTCAGGCGGTGGGCGTCAAGAGCAAAACTGAGACAATTTTCAAGCGTCAAGAGCAAAACTTTATAAACTGAGCACTGTGTGTGCTCAGTTTATAAATGGCGTGTGTTGTGTGGCTAGAGATCGAAAAGATTTTCTAATTATTTTATTAAAAAAATTCCTTAAACGTTGTATTTCAGCGAGTATACGCTCAACAGATAAGACGGTAAGGGTTTAGAAGCAGCTTGTAATAACTGTAAAGCTGTTAAATTAATTCTAGATCTCTGTTAAATTATCTGTCTAATCTTTGATTCAGTGCCAATTTGAAGTAACCGCGTCGTTTTTATTTTTTTTTAACCCATCACACGTTAGTTATTTGGCTGATGAGAGCTACATCTTTATCTTCTGTGTCCAGTTTCTCATAGTAGTATGGGTATGCTATCAATTTATTGAAATCTATTTCGTGTTATTAATCATTTAGATGCTGTTTTAATCGTTGCTGTGAATTTTATAATTTAATAATTTTAGGTATTTTGAATGAAACGAGTTGAAAAAATTACTGTATTCGTACCAAGGGAACATCTCTCAGGTTCTCTACACCCCACTTGTGTGTTGGAGTGCCTGAATATGAGGCATAGGGTCGGGTGGATTAATATCCAGCGAACAAGACATGCTCCAGTAGCGTTTAATCAACGTTGGAGCAACGTTTTCAATGTTACAGATACGTTATTTTCCCAGATTTAGCTGGAAGGAAGTTTAATTCTCACTTGATTTGTGTACCTGTCTTGTATTTCGTCTAGCATCTCAAGATAACATCAAGATAGCAGGTTAGATAAGTTGGTCTTAAATGGAGAGGTTCCTAATACCTGTAATTAATTTCCTCGTCATTCTGTTTACTCTCAAATGAACTGACATACTGTACATTATATAGTACGGGTCCAAATCTGTGCTGCAGAATCCAAGTGGGAACTCACAAGGGCATGATACTGTTGAAGGGCTTTATTAGAGCTGTTATTATTAACACTTGGCACATATAGAGTACGTTTCATCACATAACGCCAACACAATAATAACAATACGTGGCAAAAGTGAGTATAAAGAAACAAAAAGAAAAGACAGTGATGGGTAGCACATCTTCTATTGAGATGGTCCATAAACAGTAGGCATGAGACATGTATGACCAAAATATTGACTTAAAGCAAATTAAATCCATCCTCGGTTTTATTGAAAAGGGTATAAAGGCTCAGTTAAAAAATAAACTAATTGAACGTACCCTAGGCCTAACCCAGCCTTTTTGAACCAGTGTGCCGTGGGAGTCTGAAGACGGTAAAAAATTAGCAGGGATAGTAAGAAATCTGAAGATTAATTTTTAAAACTAATCTTTTGAAATCCACTATATACATTATTTACAACAATAACACTATGATTAGAATTTTAGCTATTAGCTTTTAAACACATTCTTTATATATATATATATATATATATATATATATATATATATATATATATATATATATATATATATATATATAGACAAAACTGGATTGGGCACCAGCTCGGTTCTCCTAATAACCATTGGGTTTAGGTTGGCTCCAGGTTGTCTAAGCATATCGTGGTCCATGAGTTAAAACGCAGATCTTGGGCGTCTCAGGACGCTGGTTCAATTACATTGTCCTGCTCCAGAGATTTTCTAATAGATATATCACGGTAGTGTGAAAATTGCTTGTTTAATGAAATTTGGTAAAATATTACTTTATGTTCTTACCTTTTCATTTATTTATTATGCTTGTGTACTAGAACTTGCAGCGGCCGAGGTATTGAGGTCAAGGTGAAAGTTTTGTATAAGTTAGCCAGTAAATTGTCTAAGCTTCTTCCTTATGGGCCATTAGTGCTGGCTGGAGACGTTAATAGCGCCGAAGTGCACAACTTAATGGCTGTCACAGGTGTTGTCTAATGTGTCCCTTTGGCGCTCGTTAATATTTACTGGTTATAATGACCACACGAGGGAGAGAGGTTTGGAAGTATATCTAGAAGTATGTTCCGGATCGGGTAACAGTATACTCCATTGACTGTCAGCAGGCTCGTGAGTGTTTCCTATTGTGCCGTCTGCACTTCTAGCATGCCACGATAACGAATAACTCCAACTGCAGCATGATATTGTCTACATATCTGGCATATATATTTCCTAGTCTCACACGGTGTGCTAAATAGTCTGGGATATGAGGACAAGGAGTGGGGGTATGAGGACAAGGAACAGAGATATGAGGACAAGGAGCAGGGACATGATGATAAGGAGCTGAGACATGAGGACAAGGAGCTGAGACATGAGGACAAGGAGCTGGGACATGAGGACAAGGAGCTGGGACATGAGGACAAGGAACAGAGATATGAGGACAAGGAGCTGGGACATGAGGACAAGGAGCTGGAACATGAGGACAAGGAGCTGGGATATGAGGACCAGGAGCTGGGATACGTGGACGGAGTTGAGGAACGGTGACCAAGCTCCTGAACCATCAGGATCAAACACGACAAAAGCCTCATAACTTTCATATTCCAAGTATAATGAATAATTTGTTATGAGTGAGCCGGAAGTTGCAGTACCATATTTATATTTATTTTAATAATGTGTTGCATTCTTGCTTTAAATCATAGTTTAGATCATAACTTTGATTTGTTGTTAAACAGGATACGGTAATTGAAGTTCTATGGCAACATTTTACCTTTTCCATCAACATTCGAAGAGTCCGCGGTAAAAATATATTGTTTGCAATTCGTTGCAAATTGACTGGAAGTTCTGCAGTTGTTGAGAATCGTTTGCTCTAAACTCATAAAGGTTGTCATTGTAATTTACTGTATACTAACAGTGTATACTAACTGTATACTAACAGTAAGCCTTGCGAGGGGTTCAGAACTGGTTTTATCAAAGTGGTACATAAGAATAGCGAAGCAAGAAGGAGCGATTACTATAAGCAAAAGCTTTTGTATATTAGGTGGGGAGTGGAGACATTATAAATGTGTGGCCAGGTCTGTGGTAGAAAATAATAATAAAAAAATGAATATTAACAGGTTAAAACTGATGTAGTAGGATATGATGCGATAGGCAAACCTTCAAGTTAGTTTAGTTTATTTATTATGCACCCCATACCCACCTTGTGGGCGGTAGTGGAAAGGGTTACAGAGGCACATAATGGGCTCAGGAACTGAACCCCACAATTCATTTAGCTAAGCAAGTTACAATCTTGATGAGCTAGTTAACTAAGCAAGTTACAATCTTGATGAGCTAGTTAGCTAAGTAAGTTACAATCTTGATGAGCTAGTTACAAAATTCAGTATAAGTCGTCACATCATCAATGGGTTCGAGATCGACCACAAGTACAGTTTCTACATTGAACAACTCACATATGTGGAGAGCTAGTGTCACAATTGATGTTTGTTCTGCACGCCGCCCCCCATCCAGGCCCATTGGCCCGATACGAGGCAGCTCCTATTTAAAACCACCCAATCCCACTATACATGGTTATATACATGTCTAACCAACGCGAATATTTCATTCAAAATTATCTGCTTCTAGAAACTTTAGCTAAATATCCCCAGCAAACCTTCAAGCTACACGAAAATTTGTTGCTGCATAGTTTGAACGCAAATTTACCGCCACAAAAATAAATTCTTCGCCCCAGTGCAGCTACTCTGTTTTAAGGTCGTATCTGGTTGGTTTTGCGATAATATAGTTTCAGACATCAAGCCTACTACGTTGTCCTGGAGTCAAGTAGTGCAGCGTCCTGGCGTCGTAGGCTCTCGCTGGCGCATCACGAACCATTAATTATCAAGAGAAGCCCTCAACCAGAATGGTTTAACCAGAATAATACTGTCTGTGTTACAGAATATTCAAGAGTCTAGCAGATGATGAGTCACAGTAACGTGGCTGAAGATTAGACATCCAACTAACAAATCTGAAAATTAAGAATTGACGACGTTTCGGTCCGTCCTGGACCATTTTCAATTCGTGATATTTTTTGCAAGATGCACCAATTTGCAAGATGCACCGAAACGCCGTCAATTCTTAATTTGTCAGATATGTGAGTTGGGTGTCTAATCTTCAAGAATGTTGAGATCATTGAGGAGGCTAATACGAGAGCAGAAATACCTGAAATGAGCGATGTTGACGGAGGCCAATTTTCCAAGATTTCTCTTCCATCAAGTGACCTTGAGTTAATTTTATGCAGAAAGCATGTAACTCACGAACCCAAAGAAAATCGTAGCACTCTTATCTAATTGCAGAATTCCTGACGATTTTTGAGTCGCTCAATTTGTTTTGGTTTAAACACTAATGTACCCCAGTTTGAAGCGCTCAACGTGCTGTTTATTTCATAACATTGTTCGGATCCCCGAATATAATTATAGTAAACAATATAAGAACAAGAACATAACAAAGGCCTATTGGCCCATACGAGGCAGCTCCTATTTATAACCACCCAATCCCACTCACATATCGACATATGTCGGGCGCATCCAATCCCACGATCGTCGTCGCCCCTAAATCAACAACATATCATATCAACTTTTTAAACAGATGAAGCAGGTTAAGGTGCCGGTATCCCCTTGAATTGTCTGGAATCGAAGACATTTAATTACAAAATGCTTGACAAAGGCGAGCCATCTCAAACTGCGCAACTACCCTGAAGCCATTCGGATTCAATCTACGAGTCACATACAAGCAGCCAATTATGGACTGTTAACGGAAACGGCTAATTACAAGCTGCCTGGCAATCAAGGAGCCCTTGTGTCGCCGATTGTGGAGACCTATAGCCTCATGGCACTCAAGGTGTCGCCTCCCACCGCTTTTGCTTGCCAGAGTGCCTGCCTACCTTACTTTGCCTTAGTCTTTCCTACCCCTCACCATCCTGCCTACCGTCACTATCCTGCCTCACACAGTCCTCCCTACCCTCACAGTCCTGCCTACCCTCACCATCCTGCCTACCCCCACCATCTTGCCTACCCTCACCAACCTGCCTCACTTAGCTGATGTCTCGGATGCGAGGTCTTATGTTGTTGTTGTTTTAGATTCAGCTGCTCGAAACGTAAGTTCAGAGCAGCACGGGTTATGGTGAGCCCGTAGTGGACTTACCTGGCACAGGAGCGGGGTTGTAACTTGTGCGAGCTCTTACGTGTTGGCATCTTTAATACCATATGTCAAACGATGCAGAGGAAGATTAAATTGTGTCGAGCTGCCTGCCTCCTGTCCGCTGTACCCAGGTCTGACTGGGCCTCCCGTCCGCTGTACCCAGGTCTCTCTCTGTCTGGGCCTCCCGTCCACTGTACCCATACTTTTATTATTCGAATGATAGACAAACAGAATGAACTAAACGAGAAGGTTGAAGCAGTGAATTATATCAACCGTTTTAAAGGTAGATATGATTTGGAGACAGAGTTTGGTAGTCATTACGTATGTATCCTCAAGGTGGAACCCCCAAAGTGGAACCCCTAAAGTGGAACCCCCGCTTTAAAACGCTGAAAATGAAATCAAGAAAAGTGTTAGAGAGAAGCCAGAAGCTTCATCCCGTAGGAGAGGAAACAGCCGAATTTTTTTTTTTAGTTTTTTCTACCTCAGACGTGGCCACACATTTATAATGCTAAGCAGCGTATATACATTTCTTCTGTCCTCCATGGACAGGGTGAGAGCTCTGTAAACATATAGTTCAGGGATTTATTGAACAATTAACCACAGAAGGTGATTGTGGTGAGAGGCTACGGGACTGAGCCCAACCATGCTGGCGGGTGTATATATATATATGCAGGTGCTGAGGCTATGATGACGTCACGGTGAAAACTAGTAGAACCGGGAACCTGTACCGGTAATTTGTGATGATGTACCGGGAACCAATTCGTGTACCGATAATTCGTAATAATATACTGGGAGCCTATTGATGTACCGGTAATCTGTGATGATGTACCGGGAACCTATTCGTGTACCGATAATCCGTAATAATGTACTGGGAGCCTATTGGTGCACTAATATGTACCAACCCGTCCTCGCAAATTCGTATAGTCAATATTGACATATTAAATACGTGCATAGGTGATATACTAAACATAATAGATACCCTTTAAAAGCTTCATAGAAAACACCGACCTTACCTAACTTGTTAGTATGTTAAGATAAGCATCTTATTGCTTCGTAATTACAATTATTTCTTAACCTATACCTATAATAATTACAATTATTTCTTAACCTGTACCTATAATAGGTTAAGTAACAATTGTAATTACGAAGCTATAAGATGCTTATCTTAACATACTAACAAGGTTAGGTAAGGTCGGTGGTTCTTTGAAGCTTTTAAGGGTATATATTATGTTTAGTATGTCACGTATGCACGTATTTAATATGTCAATATTGACTATACGAATTTGCGAGGACGGGTTGAATGTACCGGGTAACCTATTGATGTATCGATAATCATTAATGATGGACCTGGAACCTTCTTGATGCACCGCTGATATGCGTTGCCTGCTGGGTATGTGCACTGATAGAGCATATTGGAATCTGCGTAGATTCTGAATTGTGATGTGTGGATTTTTGTCTGTATCTTTTATTTTGACATTGTTGTTACATTGTGAGAGTAGTAAGTCTGTTTTTTTTTTTTGTTAGCGTCCTTTACAATGTTCGGATTCTTTTTAAGTCTGGAATCTGTTTCATTGTATCGGGAATCTGCATAGCTGTATTCTGAATCTGCATAGCTGTATTCTGAATCTGCATAGCTGTATTCTGAATCTGCATAGCTGTATTCTGAATCTGCATAGCTGGATTCTGAATCTGCATGCTGTATTCTGAATCTGCATAGCTGTATTCTGAATCTGCAGGCTGTATTCGATAATCAGCATGGCTGTATTTATAGATATCGTATAGTTCATTTTATTTGTTTATATGTATGTTGTTTATCTACGTCCGAGAGCATCCCAGACGCTGCCTTAATCGACTGAGCTACGACGTGGTAAAAGAATCCTGGGATCCTCTCGGACGTAGGTTCGAACCCTCGTCACGGCCCTTGTGGATTTGTTCATTTGATGCATCACGCTATTGTGATTTCTGTGTGTTAACATTGTTTTGTGTGTGGCAGGAGCGGATGATGGGTGGGGGAGTTGTGTGGCGAGAGTACAGTCCGCCAGTCGACTACCCGCCGGCTAGCCCTCGACACCCGCTCCACACCAACGGAAGCAGTAGCGGTGCGGCTAGCCACCACCCCCCAGCCATCCCCTTCCCCCACCTCAAGGCCTCGTGTGCTGGCGGTGGTGGGTCCAGTGTCTAGTCAGTAGTGGCCCACAGGTGTGGCCCACGGCACTGCATGGCACCTCAGTTGCGGCCCACTGACCCAAGCCCACTGCTGCCGAAGTTGATGGCTGCTATTTTAAGGCCTTAGCAAGCGGCGGCCTATTGAAGCCCATCACGTCTGTCTTACGACCCCCCCGCATGATACAAGTAAGTTAAGTAGGAAGTTTAAGGCTTATTGGCTGCTTAGATCACTAAGACCTTCGTACCAAACTTCAGGTATACATTTAAGTTGAACTGAGTTCAGGATTAAAGCAAATTATCAATTTAATACATTGAATAGGCTGTGTGAATGCCATCTTGGTTGGTGTTGGGCTTAAGGCCTGTCACTCTCGGGATGGTTATTAAGCCACATCGTGAGCTTACTCGACATCCTGCAAGTATACTTTAGTTCTCAACATATTTAAGGATTAAAGTAAACTCTTAATGTATATACACCCGAGAAGCTGAAGCGGAATATACGTCTCTGTGTGTACGTTATTCTGTATATGATGGATTAAGTAGCCGGGTCTGCCTGTCTGTCTGTCTGTCTGTCTGTCTGTCTGGTCTGTCTGTCTGTCTGTCTGTCTGTCTGTCTGTCTGTCTGTCTGTCTGTCTGTTGTGTCTGTGTCTGTGTCTGTGTCTGTGTGTGTCTGTGTGTCTGGTGTGTCTGTGTCTGTCTGTCTGGTCTGCTGTCTGTCTCTGTCTGTCGTCTGTCTGTCTGTCTGTCTGTCTGTCTGTCTTGTCGTCTCTCTCTCTCTCTCTCTCTCTCTCTCTCTCTCTCTCTCTCTCTCTCTCTCTCTCTCTCTCTCTCTCTCTCTCTCTCTCTCTCTCTCTCTCTCTCTCTCTCTCTCTCGCTCTCACACACACACACACACACACACACAACACACACACACACACACACACACACCACACACACAACACAGTACCACACAGACAGAACATACAATATTATGTACAGCTAAAGAAACTCTGGAAACAAACCCATACAACCTCACTGGAGAGTTCCCTTGGTCATCTGGAGACGGGAGGAGGTAACTGAATATAATTATAATAATAGATTTAACTTGTAGATTGGTAGAAGCTGTAAGGTCTATCGAGACCACCCTTTCCAAGGGAGAAATTGTCCGCGCGGTCACCCATCCAGTTACTGGCCGGAACCATCGACACTTAATGCTGCTGACCGAGAACCGGGCAGTAGGACTGTGTTGATGGCTCCGGCCAGTGCACGCGACGCTGCCAAGTCTTGTACAGCGTCACCTGGCTCTTGTCCACACAGGAGAGTACAGGAGGGTTCAAGAGGGTACAGGATGGTACAAGGTACAGGAGGGTACAGAAGGCGACAACCTCAGCAGAATCTTGTTAACTGCCTAAGAGCCCCACCCTTCCCGTCATAAGTTCCGAGGCACTGGTAAGGGAAGAGGACGAGCAGCAAAGACTAGGAGTCAGTCCACTGTTCCCTCCCTGCTAGCCCCGGACTAGAACCTGGGCTGTTTCCGCTGTGATCGTGAATCACGTTATAGTGTACGATATCTCAGGACACAAGTGTATAGTTTTTTTCTTTAAATATATTTTGCTTTGACGTGTGACTGTCTTCTCCGGTGACAGTGGCGACGGACGCGCAGCGGCGGCAGTTGTGTCCGCGGCTGCTGGACTACATGGTGGTGGTGGGGGCTCGCAGCCCGTCCCGAGCTGCGCCCGTCCAGCCCCCAGAGCTACTGCGCAGGTACCCCCCAGACGACCACAAGGTAAGACAACATCTTGTTATGTTACCCTTCTAAACTGTTCCTACACTTGGCCCTCTACCCAGCTGTCGCCGCTACAGCTCGTGTCGTCCTGCGCCACTCTACTCCCTCGAGCCCAGTACAACGGGGGCATGGGAGCATGTAAGAGCAACAAGTGGACGCAGCACCGCCCAGCTGACAACAGCAATGTAATCGTCGCTGAAGGCACAGACATCCCACTTTAACGTGACGGTAGTCCCCTCAGAGAGTCAGCTAACTCGTCACGTAGTCCCCACAGAGAGTATAGTCCTCTCAGAGAGTCAGCTAACTCGTCACGTAGTCCCCACAGAGAGTATAGTCCCTCAGAGAGACAGCTAACTCGTCACGTAGTCCCCACAGAGAATATAGTCCTCTCAGAGAGTCAGCTAACTCGTCACGTAGTCCCCACAGAGAGTTAGTCCCCTCAGAGAGACAGCTAACTCGTCACGTAGTCCCCACAGAGGAGTATAGTCCTCTCAGAGAGTCGGCTAACTCGTCACGTAGTCCCCACAGAGAAATAGTCCTCTCAGAGAGTCAGCTAACTCGTCACGTAGTCCCCACAGAGAGTATAGTCCCCTCAGAGAGTCAGCTAACTCGTCACGTAGTCCCCACAGAGAGTATAGTCCCCTCAGAGAGTCAGCTAACTCATTTCCGGATTGTGGAACTCGCGGGAAGGAGAGCACAGCTAGATCCTGGCCAACCTATAGCCACGAGGCTATGCTAGAATAGGTTAGGTTTGAATAGGACCGTTGAGGTAAGTTTCTTAATAGAATAGTGTTGATGTAGAAGGGTATACACACTTGTCTCAGGTTTTAGACCCCACTCAAATCCAATATTCTTGATTCCTACACCAACATTCTTAAGTCATTGATGATTAACTCAGTCCCAACACGGCCTGTGCATACTGGTGTAGTTGCTGGATAATTGCTCTCCAGGAGGTTGTGTATGGTTGGTAGAGACAGAACCCTTCTGGACAACCAGGTTGTTGGAGTTTGCGTATTATGCTAATATCATGAATTTAGCTATCATGCTAATGTTGTTATCGTCAACTTAGCTCATCATACTAATAATGTTTTTCATGAAAATAGTTCATCATACAGTACTGTTATTGTTACTATCAAGGCAGTCCATAAGCTTCGTCATTGTTAGTCCATCATGCTACTACGACTACTGTTATCATCAAGTTATCCCTGAATGCTTGAATTGTTACCGTCAAGATACCACATCATGCTAATATTGGTATCACAGAGTTGACCCATTATGCCAATATTGGTATCAAATTAGCCCATGAGGCTTGATTATTGTGTTAAGATAGCCCATGAGGCTTGATATTGGTGTTAAGATAGCCCATGAGGCTTGATATTGATGTCAAGATAGCCCATGAGGCTTGATATTAATATCAAGATAGCCCATGAGGCTTGATATTGATGTCATAACGAGTAACATTTAGTTATGATTATACATTCTTGTAAGTAACAGGAACTGTACAGGAAGAGCAGATGGAAAGATTCTCAAATTTATTTAGAAGTTTGATGGTTAAAATTGTTTTGTTAGTAATTGTTTACCTAACTCATTAAGGGGGGGGGGGCGGAGGGGGCAAACTCATTAACTTATTACTGGTGGGGGGGGGGTCATTGACAAGCCGCCGGCTTCCTGTCCAAGTCGAGGCCACTCCCTCGTGTAAATTATAACCACAGAGTCTCATCTGAAACATTTGATGAGAGATGGTGATAAATTGTGATATCTTGAGGGAAGTACAATGTAGGTGTTTGTTTAATTGGCCGACAGGACTTTCCTCTGCCCCTGGACGTGATATACTTCTGTCAGCCTGAAGGATGTGTCTCTGTGGGACCCAGGAAGACGTCTCTGAGGGAGGCCACCTCCTTCGTCTTCACCCTCTGCGACAAGGATTCCGGTGAGTGTTAAATTTCTTCCTTCTGTTAGTCCTGATAAAGGACTATCACATCAGGACATTACCTGATGGTAATGCCTCTAGGTAGGCACCACTGAGATAATAGTTCTTGAAGAGTGGTGTAGGGGAAAGGAAAGGTACTATGAGGGGGAAAGTGCCAAGCCACTACGACTATATAGCACTTGGAGGGGGTCAGGGTAAGGATTTGGGATGGACGGGGGTGGGGGGGTGGGGTAGGATTGTTGCCTAACCATTTGGATGGTCGGGGGACTGAACGCCGACCTGCATGAAGCGAGACCGTCGCTCTACCGCCCAGCCCAAGTGGTGTAGGTGAACGTGATCACGTTGGTTGTGTGAAGAACAAGAAGCAGCGACCTGGATGATCCGGACGCTATACACAGACCGACATTCCTGATGTTAGCTGTATACTCTCCGGCACCCCAACACTAATTGACTGATTGACTAACTGACTAATTCATGTTGTGTTTTAGATTCAGCTACTCAGAACAAAAAGTTCCAAGTAGCACAGGCTATGGTGAGCCCGTTAGACTGACGCTCAGTGGTGGTGTATTGATAAAGTCTCACTAAACACGTACGTGAAGTGTAATCACAAACATAAGCCACAATGAGCCAACAAGACAGCTGAGTGGCTTCAGCTGTCCTGTTGACCCATTCTGGGTAGTACCCGTCTCGATCCAAACCCTTTCTCCCACGTATCTGTCGAGCGTTTTTAAAGCTAACTGTACTATTTGCCACAATGATGTGGGCTTGAAACTTATTCCACACGTCTACCACGCCGTTGCTAAACCGATACATCCTCGCTGGCTTCATGACACTGAACTTCTCCAGCTTACAGCCATTATTGCCTGTTTTGTCCTGATTCTTAGGTGGGAAGAGATAGAAGAGAGCGGGATGAAAAGTGGAATGGGAAAGAGAAAGGGGAGGGGGCAGGAAGGAATGAAAAAAGGGAAAGTGGGGTAAGGGGAGGTGTCGAAGAGATGAGAGGAAGGGAAAGAGGGGGTATGGAGGAAAGAGAGATGAGGGGGGAGGGGGGATGGAAGAGAAGAGGTTATATTGAAATACTGAAGTAAGTTTTGGTACAGGCGATGAGTCACAATAACGTGGCTAAAGTATGTTGACCAGACCACACACTAGAAGGTGAAGGGACGACGACGTTTCGGTCCATCCTGGACCATTCTCAAGTCTATTCTCACAATCGACTTGAGAATGGTCCAGGACGGACCGAAACGTCGTCGTCCCTTCACCTTCTAGTGTGTGGTCTGGTCAACAATAAGTTTTGGTACATCCTGACAGTTAGGATTTCCACCTCAAGGCTATTAGTATGTGATGAACTGAACCACCGAATAAGGCACTTACTTTGGCATCAAGAACTTGCACGTATTCTCCTCCAGAATATTCTTCAGCAAATTCCGCAACAGTCTTAAGCTTACACTAAGAAGCCACCTCCAGACTGGACTGTACTCAAGACAGTTCGCCAACTAATTCGAACTGTTCGCCAACTGATTTTAAAACTAACTTTATCCGACCTAACTTACCCAAACTAACCTAACCTATGCAAAGACACCCTAACCTGCTGATGCTGTATATACGGTCTTGACAATCAGAAAACATACAAAGGGGCTTGACTATCAGAAAACGAGATTTGTTGAGCCGACTGTGTAGGATCTGATCCTATCCCTCCAGACTGCCTTCTTGACACAATTTCAATCTCACTGAAGGTCAGGATAAGCTCCTCCTCCTCTTCTCAGAAAGCACACTTCAAGAACCCTGCTACAGGCACCGGAGCGTCTTGACACTGGGGCAACTTTGGTTCTGAGTGACTCATTACTGCCGACATTTTTGGCCGTCTTGGTGAGACCTTGTATGCCCTTCAGCCACTTGGGCTGGACGGTAGAGCGACGGTCTGGCTTCATGCAGGTCAGGGTTCAATCCCTTGACCGGTCAAGTGGTTGGGCACCATTCATTTCCCCCCGTCCCATCCCAAATCCTTATCCTGACCCCTTCCAAGTGCTATATAGTCCAATGGCTTGGCGCTTTCTTCTGATATTCCCCCTTCTCTTCGCCTATACCACTCTTGATAACACCAACAGCCTCGACTGGGGAGACATCTCCGGTCACGCAGGGTGCAGTCGCACCTCCACAGATCTCCAGTATCAGCTCTTGATACTGGTAATGGCTCAAAAGGGCCACCACTTAGGGCTATTCATGCCCGTGCCACCTTTTGGGTGGCTAATCTTCATCAATCAATCACCAACAGCCTCTGTATATAGAGACTCTGTATAGAGTCAACAGCTCTGCATTAACAAAAAATGCAGAGCTGTGACTCTATGTCCTACCTAATAGTGTAGTCCTACCAGTGCCTAAACCACATATACTTNAGGACATCACTACCAGAATATTGTTCTGTGGCCACAGCAGCTGCCCAAGATACACCTGGTGAATCTACTTTAATGAGAGTATGTACTGGTAGTTGTATGGCTGCTGGAAATTTGAGGAGAAAGTTGCTGCAGAACTGCTCTCAAAGTCAGTCGTACTAGATGAGGCAACTGAACTTGATACTGTATTGTGCTCTATGGATCCAATGTAATTTTTATCTTTCTCTAAACTTGATGCTGTATTGTGCTCTGTGGATCCACTGTAATTTCTCTCTTTCACACACACAAACTGGAGGTCTTGAACATTTTACTTCATTAACTGCTCTTGCATCTTCCGATTTCTCTTCCGCTCGAATCCGTTAGTTTCACTTAAAGATAACACATGGAAATGTTGCAAGCAATCTGTAAGGAAACAATTGCAGATGTTACTTCATCAGTATTTTTTGGAGGAGTTATGGAAAGTTTACTGAACTTCATTATGACATCAGGTGTGTGAGGCAAGTCCTTGACACGGTTTGCCAATCTATGATCTCGTTTTGCCTTTGCCTTATGCCGTTTACTAACCCTAATGAAACCACCTTCCTCATCCTTTGGCTTTGAATAATAGGAGCCTGAAGTATCTGGTGGAAGCATTAAGGAAATATTTCTAGTCTCTGTAGAGGTTGATGGTTGGTTTAGAGTACTTGTATCATCGGAAACGAGTTGGCCGCTAGGCAACTCTTTTGAACACGAAGCAGTAATTGGTATTTTGGTTGAAGCACTTGGAGATGGAAAATTGGTTGACCTTGGGGTAGATGGTGTGGTAACTGGTGTTTGACTTGGGGTATCAGGAATAGGAGCAGGCTAGATGAAGATGCTGGTGTAGCAGGAGTGGTACCACCCATTGAAGACTGTAATACGAGATAAGTACCCGGCACAAGTGTTTTTGCTCTTCATAAGGTTCTTTACTTGCCTCATATTCTTCCCTGGAAATAAAGATTAATATTGTAACAATATTTAAATGAATAAATTTAATTTACAGTATACATTTTTATTTTAGACATTAAAAAAATCAAGTAGTTACAGAGAGGTGAAGTATATTCTGAGTATTCAAGCCAATTTAAAGGTAAGAGGAGACAGGCTAAGATGGACAGACAAAGTGAACATGCACGGAAGTAGGTATTGAGTATGGCAGAGCACAAGAAGTGGTAGGAAATATTACCAGAACCAATTTGTTAAGAAGGAACATTTGACCTATAATTTACAAATAACTCATAGGAAGATCTTTACAAATAGCTGTATGAAGCAGATGTGTGTTGCTTTGGATGCTTTGCTGGAGTGTGGCTGTGCTGATCCTACATGATACTGTAGTATATTATAGATAACATTTGCAAATGGATGGGGCATCTGTTTGTAACTTTTGACCTTTTTCTAGACGTCTCAATTCTTTCAGGCAGATGCCTTCTTACTCCATGAAAGTAGTTTGAAACAGGATGAAGAAGATAGTGGTGTAAATAAATTTGAAACCGAGATTCTTAGGGCAGCTGTTTTAATAATCATTAAAATTTAATAAATTTTATACTATATATTGGCTCATTCTCTGGCAGAAATATTTTGTATGAGTACAACAAATACATCTCTAGTTTACTACATGAAAGGTTCTTGAAAGTGAAAGTAAGGGATGGAACAGCATAGGTGTTTAAAAGTGCACTCTTCATTAACAATTTGCAAGTGGCCAAAATACCTTCACACTTCTAAATCAAATGCCATCTGTTTGTATTAATAACAACTAATGAAGTGTGTTTTCACAGAATGATAACAAAGGCAGCACATCAAAAGTGTACAATGCATGTACACTTCCAACAAAGTGTATATGAATTACAGATATTGCAAGCAATGAAGAACATCTGTATAATGCAACAAAAAACCAAGTGCTACTCTAATTAAAATATTTAACTTATTCACATGCATCACAATTATTGCAACAGTAATCAAATTCAAACCACATACTGCAAAATTCTAATGAAGAAAATATTATCAAGTGGACAAATACCCAAATGTCAGTACTGCAATAATTAAAATATGCTCATTCTTACCGTTCCTACAAACATAATTTCTACGTACATAATACAGTGCTCCAAAGATAACTGCTTGACCAATCTTTGCTGCCAGCTGCAGCCGATTTATTGTACTGTTGTATGCAAGTAGCTTGAGCACATGTAATTCAACATAAATAAGATTTCAAGACTTTTCCAACAATATTAAGTGCGCGTACAATATAATTATACAACTACAGTACTTACCATAGTTTTCGTCTTTCTTCATGGCGCTCTCTTGTCAATTCTTGTCGTAAACGTTTTTTCTCCTCATATCGCTTGTTACGTACAGCTTGCTGCTTTTGATGATTGGCCATCCAGACTTGTTCCAATGCAGGTTTCATTTGTCGAAGTTGTTCAATAGCTGGTGGAATGAAAGGAAGCATTCAATTATTTTAATTTATGAAATAATTGTTACCAACTGTCAGATATACACCTGAATACTGTGGCAGAACAGTTAAAACCTTAAATCAAAACTAGGCTAAAGTGACATTGGAGCATCATTTGAGGAGGACATTATGACTCAATGCTTGAGCAATATGAATTGGTTTGACAAAATACCTGCATCATAAGTAGCATGTTCACTAACACAAACAAATGTAGACTCAGAAATTTAAATGAATAACTCATAAATATTAGAACTTTGAATAACTAGTATAATGTGGTTATTCGTGACAACAATTTCTACCTTCATCTATCACTTTGGAGAATGTATGCAAGAATATGCAAACCGAGTGCAAATGTACAATTGTCCTAAGAATATGTGATGGAACCAAAGTCAATCAAGAGGAGGGAACATCTATTTAAGTCTGGAGAAAGACCCCAGGGCAAGACTGTGGGAATCAAGGTAGCCAAAGGGAGAGGTTTGGTGTCCTTTTCCCAGTCAACTACTCCATAATCAACTAATATTGGCAGAGCTGTACGAGACAAAATTAAATTGATAGGATCCACTTACTCTTTTTATTTGACGTTATATCTCCTCGGACACCAGCTATTTTCTTCTTCATTTCATCTTCTTGTGAATACAGTGCTCTGATCTTGGAGTAATTATTATTGCGCTCCTCGATAAGCCTCGCTCGCTCTCCACGATACTTTTTGTTCTCAGCCTGAAACATTTGTTTCCTTAGTTCTAAATAGTATTTTCCATTATATAAAACCAAGTAATTGTTGCAGTTTAATTGACAACAGAAAGGAAACTCTAACCCAAACAACTGCCTTAGAATAATCCTCCTAACGGCACCTACTGATTCCCATTGATACATCATGTTAATTTGATTTCTTTGTGCAATGCATGCATACTAGTAATACAACATTTTAGTAATGCTGTACTAACCTGCTTTGCTTCATATTCCCGAAGAGTCTTGACTGATCTCTGAAGCATAGATATTTCATCCAAAATTTTCTGCTCTTCCCTTGGTTTGAAATTGTTATTTCGCAGCTGGTACTCCAGTCTCTCAATATTACCATAAATCTGCTTTACACTGTGATACCGCAGCTGAAAACAAAAAGATGCCTTTAATGCTTTTAATAATGGGTACAATCATTCTAAATAATGATAATATACTTCCACACCCAAGCAGTCTTAACTAAGTCTTCTACGTAGCTGCCTAGAATTCAGCCTTTTCTATGCAATGCATAAGTTTCTTGTATTGTACTTCATACATATTGTCTGTATCAGTTACCAATAACTGCCTGCCACCACATTCAATACATACCATTTCTACTGTTCTGTATAAATATTGATATTCACATGTGTACGCAAAACTTTGTATATAGAGTAGAATCTTGATTCAATGAACCTCAATTCAGTTAATCTCCAGTTGGAACAAACACTCCATGGCAGATTTACTCACCCGATTCAAAGAACAAGAGTTTGCTGAAGCAGGGGATGTTAGGATGTTGGGACCAAGTTCATAAATGGAGGCAACATTACAAGAAGTTGGGCCCTGGGCACTGAGCATATTTAAATCAAATTCTATGGGTTTTTTCCCCCAGTTGCAGAGGTTTTTATTCAGTAAAATATGGGCCGCCTTTCTTTTGAAAACGAGATTTCGAGACTTGGGCATGGAAAATATACTAGATGGTTAAATCTTTTACAGACAGGTTCTCTTGGTTGTTGCCCTTCATATGACAGGTTGAAATTAAAATTTTGCTCAGTGAAATCAGCCCTTAGAGTGTCAGAAATATTAGGGGTATTAATATGGTTCCAATCATGGTTTTCATGATTTTTGTAAACAGATAACATTACAAGAAACAGTTAAGACTTGGGGAAAGCTACTGTGGATATTTAAAATCAAATTCTATGGTTTGTTTTAATTTTAAGTTGGCAAGGTTTTTGTTCATTCAGATATGGTCCTGCTACATTTTGAAAATGAGTTTCGAGGCTGGGAACATGAGAAATAAGCTAGATATGGTTAAATTTATTTGGAGACATGTTCATTTGATAGTTATCTATTATATTACAGGTTGAAATTAAAATTTTGCTCAAGTAATATCAGCATATAGGGCATGGGAAATGCATCCTGGAGGCATCTCCAATTCTAACAAATCCCTCACTGCAATGAACTGGGGTCGGTGCCATATAGTTCCTTGAATCGAGGTTCTACATATATTACTTAAGTCTTTTTAAAAGATGGCAACAATAAACTTCTGATCACATGCATGTTAGTTTACCATACACAATGAATTCTACATTAATACAGTAATAAAAATTCTGCTAGGAGCCGTTTGAAATAGATACAAGTAGTGACTCAAAATCTAAATACTATGTTAATCTATATCCTATACTTTTTTATATAATAACCAAGCAGTATTATGAATTGTGATTTATAGTTTCCTCTAGCCTGATATGTTCCATATTTTGAATAGTTTTTCTTTTAGATATCTTGCATATTGGCAAATTTATAATTAATACAATGCAAAACTAAAACTACAGTAATGTATTTTGACTCTTCTAAAAAAATAACTATTTTTATGCAACTTGTCCTCAGTGAGGAGGTAGGCTGGACATAATCATTTCAAAACCAAGAATGAAATTAGCACTATTAACTACTCCCTATTCATGGTTAGATTAAGTTATGTTAATATGGTGTATTATTCTCAAATGTCAGATATAAAATTCGAAAACTATTTGAGTATCCCCTAGAATGTTATTTACAGAAAAACAAATTCTTCAGACCATTTCAAAGAAAATTAGTTAAGCATGGACTTTTTATATTTTAAACCAATGATTTTAGTACAATAAAGATATAACTTCAGAACATTTTCTATTTAGGACAAAGGTTTCTTTGCCAGTTTACAAGTAGACTACTGTTGGAACTTTAATATGCTTTCAGACCATTACAAATACAGTACTGGATATTTAGATAAACATCCAGGTGTCCTAATGACCAGACTAGTAATTAGGATCACTTTACACTGAGAATGGACTGGTTTTACTCTGTGCTTCATGCGATAAAGTTTGGTTTTGCCAGAAGTGGCCAATTACCAGAGTTTAATAAGGAATGTACAGTACTGTATATTATACTATAGTCAAGATATAACTTTGTTAAATTATCAGAGTTTACTGGTACCATAAATCAAGATTCCTTCACTTATCCAGACATCTAATCCACATTGTATAAATAGGACACAAGCATAAATAATTAAAATTATATGCATCCAGACTTCCACTGAGAGGAAATCTGGATAACTGAGACATCAATGTACATTATTTATAAACAAACTAATTATCCAAGAATCTCCACAGTGTAACATGTTGTATGGATATAGTCACCAAGTTGGCCAGGGAAGAATATTTCCTTTTCCATATCATTGGTGATGCTTTGGAGTCTATTCAACCATTTTAATATGCATATTACAATAGTGTAATTTAAAAAATGTGTACATATAGAGTAGTACATACCTTTTGCTTCAGGTGTGTAACTTCCTCTGAAATTGTATTTATGGCTATATTTGCACTGTTGATTTCATGCTGCAAGGTTTCCTTCATCTGCGCTAATGGCTGTTTTTTCTCGCGTACACTTTTTATCTGCTCTGTCAGTTGTGTCTGAGGAGAGATTAACATCACAATGAATAGCATTATGTACTGTGGTGAATATGTAAATGTTATTTTGGCTATTTTTTATTCATATACATTCCAAAGATAATAGAAACTCAGCAGCTCAGCCCTAGCTATAAGACAACATATTTTATCCTTCTCACAACTTCAAAGAACTTACCAGCTCCAATGATTTGGCCTGCACAAAAGCCTGATGAGTTTCCAGATTACAATTATACTCCGATTGGCTCATAACTGGAGATGCATCTGCAAGTTAAAAATCATTATATTAGAAGAATTATATTTTTTATAATAGAAAAAGTTATCCTTTTCGGTATTTTTATATGCAGTACATGCGTACATATCACACCTATCATCCTATTCTGAATTACTTCATTGCAATGTATGATATACAATTTTTGTTTACTTAACCCAAAACACGTATTACACAATTGTAGGTGTGTTGTCATAACTCTCAACACACCTGTGGAGTACTGTACTCCATGTTAATTTTAACTTTATGCATTTTGAAGATTTTCATTAAATTTCCTTGCCAAAACTAGCGACAAAAAGATTAAGGAATATGCTGTAGAAACCCTTAAACTATGCAAATGTCACGTTTAAAGGAAGACTACAAAGTATTTAACTCATCGATGCAAAACTTGCTAGCCTATGTGGATAAGATCACTGTTATACCCAAGGCACTTCACTGTTGACCATGACGATCACTTTCTACTGCTCTAAACAACTCTGAGTAATCAAGAATTGCTGAGGCACCTTCTATATTTTATATTAAAAAAAATCTACATTCATTTGACCAAAACTTCAGCTGTATAATTCATGTATGTGATTATACACAACACAGTAGGTCTCTATTAAATTATGATACAGCATAGCTATTCAAAAGGACACATGTATATTATAACATGTACATAGTTTTGCTGTTCATTTTTAATTCATAGCTACATAAAGATCCTAAACCTGAAAAAAATAACAGCATAGTGTCTGACTTCCTAATTAAGAAGGACTACATTAATGATAGGACGTTAACTATGACAACAAGTAATTTAGTGAGTGCTTGGCTCACCTGAAGCATGACCATCTTATGATCCATGCCAAGCTTGAAGCATGATCTTTATCTTATGACTCGTGCCAAGCTTGAAGCGTGATCTTCATCTTATGACTCGTGCCAAGCTTGAAGCGTGACCTTTACCTGCTGTGACATTATGACTCATACCAAGCTTGAAGCATGACCTTCACCTTATGACTCACAACAACTATGTGGCGGGACGACACCTCGCTACCCCTCCCCCCATCATCAATTCCTCCCCCTCCCTCCCTCACAAACATCACAGCAACTCGTCACTCGTCGAGACTTACCAGGAGTTTGAGGTGGGTTTGGTTGGGTGTTATCCATGGTGTCATGAGAGGGGGTGAGGCGTAGAGGCGAGTAATATGCCTGGGGCTACAGGTGGAGGCCAGCGGCCGCGCACACTCAATGTTGTTGTTGTGGTCGCTGGCCGCCTCTCAATACTCGCGTAGACGTCTACCTCACAACCTCTATACGCATCAACAATCTCAATTATTCCCGTATATACCACACTAGAGAAATTCTTACAATGTATTTTACCGAATACACTTCAGATGTATTCGAATACACTTACTGCATATCAGTTTATATTCCGTAGTTTTATATACTGTCTATTTGCAGTAGGTTCATATATATATATGTTTTTCACAGGTAAATTTCAGGCTATAATACATACTGCGTATAGGCCTATCACAATAGCATTTCGTCAACTGATACACATTTTTAACATGACACAAGATAAGAAACATCTACTCTGACTGAGGCCGGCACCACGTCTGGGTCCGCTGGGATAGTGCACATTCCCACTTGGTCACTGCAAGGGGTCCGTAACGTGGTGCAATTGCATTCGTAGCCTGGCAATTGCCACGTTGTGTCTCCCTCCTGATGCCTTCACTATGCCCACTTTCTACGCAAGTACAGAGGCATCTTTGAATTCCCACAGCCTACCTTATATATTTGCATTGCAATAACCGACCATCGATCTCAACGTTGCATAAGCATAAATTGTAATATAATCAATGTATATTTTTATAAATATATTATTATTATTATTATTATTATTATTATTATTATTATTATTATTATTATTATTATTTCATCAATATTTGTAAGGTTAATCATCATATAAATCTGCAAATGAGCCTAAGTGAGTTACATAAGATTTACCTGCTCTTCATATCCACTCACGAAATGAACTGCCAAATGTCCACAAAAGCGACCTTGAGCTTAAGATAAGAGATACATTAGCAGAGACAGGCCTGACGATCACTACGGTGATCATTGCATCACACACACAGTCACCCAGGGAGGAACCACCGTGTTTGGAAGCTCCAGTGTAAGGCAGTACACACCCGAAGGCTAAAACACCTGACCAAGCTCTTCAATTACCCATAATGAAGGACAGAATACGTGAAATGATTTTTCACCCATAGGCAGACGAGGAGTCACAATAACATGACAGAAATATGTTGACCAGACCAGACCAGGTGATATGATCACTACATACAAAATAATAACAGGAATTGATAAAATCGATAAGGAAGATTTCCTGAGACCTGAGACCTGAGAACTTTAAGAACAAGAGGTCATAGATTTAAACTAGCTAAACACATATGCCAAAGAAATATAAGAAAATTCACTTTCGCAAACAGTGGTAGACGGTTGGAACAATTTAGATGAGAAGGTGGTGGAGGCCAAGACCGTCAGTAGTTTCAAAGCGTTATATGACAAAGAGTGCTGGGAAGACGGGACACCACGAGCGTAGCTCTCATCCTATAACTACACTTAGGTAATTACACACTAGAAAGTGAAGGGACGACGACGTTTCGGTTTGTCCTGGACCATTCTCAAGTCGATTGTGAATTCACAATCGACTTGAGAATGGTCCAGGACGGACCGAAACATCGTCGTCTCTTCAACCATAGGGTAATAAATATTGATTCGCCTAACAACCAAAGCCTCCCTACATTGTGGCTTGTTGAGCTTGAAGCTGTTGCCCCTTGTATGTGTTAATTTGACTTTTTAAATAAATGATCCGGACTAATATCCTCCAACTTGTTCAGTACTTCTCGATAAGATCTGCACTGTCATGTCTGGTTTGCGATGTTGTTAGTCCTGTGTCCCTCAACCGTTCCTGGTATGAGTTTGGAGGGGGGGGGGTAGAAATAGCCTAGGCTACTCTATTCCTTTGAGATGTAATTTTTTCTTGTCTCAATAAACATACTTGAACTTAACTTACTTCTATATGTACTATATAACATTCGGCACCATGGGATCCTAAAAATCTGAACGGTGTAATATACCAGATCAAAATGGTAGCAGACTGACAGTGGGAATATACTACAGGGAAGACACAGCAACAAGAGAGATAGTTACAGATCTGCATAATGTCATAAATGCTGCAGATGAAGTCCAAGGTCTTATTGTGGGGGACTTTAACCCCGAGGCAATAGACTGGGTGAATCTAATATCACAAATGGAATGGGGAACAATTTCTTGACTTGGAACAGGACTCCTCTCTCATACAGCATGTGTCTGAGCTCATTCGATGTAATAGCATTCTAAGTCTTGTGCTAAAACCAGAAGCAGGCATGATCTATTAAATACAGGTATGGGAAAGCTCGCCCCTTCGTGTGATCACAATATCCTAAGATGGATCACAATTATAGGAATCCATATAAAGGATCAGGATGATGATGACTTTCTTGACTACTGTCGAATAGACTATCATGGAATGAAAAATAAATTGCAAAACACTTCCTAGAGGGAGTTAATAGGTGGTCAACTTTTGAAGCATCATGGAAAAAAAAAGTGATTACTGAATTTGTTCTAAAATATGTCCCAAGAAGAAGAAACAAAAGACAGATAACTATATGGATTACACAGGCAGTAGAAAAGTTCAAATAACTAAGTAGAATCTCTGGATAAGGTATCAATCCACAAAGAACAACAAAGATTATGGTATGCAAAGAAGGGCTTCAAATTCAGCCACACAGGAAAACAGATCAGTCAAAAGAAACTACGAAAGGAAACGACAAAAACACAAAGAAAGATCCAATGTCTTTATAAAAAGTAAACCCAAAACAAAGGACTCGGTAGCACCTTTAAGAGATGAGACCAACCAAGTTATAATAGACGTAATACATATAATACGATGGCAGCAAACGCTCTGAACGAATACTTTACATCAGTGTCCACACTAGAGAGATTAGACAACGTCCCAATACCCACACGAATGTCCAAAGTAGGCGAAGGGAATGAATTAAGTGATATTCCCATAACACGATATTATCAGGTAGAGCACTGACAAACTACAATTGAAGAATCTAAAAATTATTACATTATAAATTATAACATTTACTATGTATAAAATTATAATTATAAATTATTAACTAAAAATTATATATTATAAAATAAACAAAATTAATTAAAAGATTCTAAAGCCCCTGTGAAAGGAATTCAATCCAAAGTTGTAAAGGAACTGACAGATGAACTGTGTCTACTACTGAAACGCCTTTTCAGAAAATCTCTGGACCAAGGGACAGTTCCCCTAGAATGGAATTATGAAAGTTTCACACTTACTAAAAAAAGGCAGAAGGAACTCAGATGAAGACTACCGTCTCATAAGCCTGACTTCGCATATCTATCTGCAAGCTCACGGAGAGAATGCTAGGGGCAAAAAATAATTCACCATCTCACTGTGAACAATCAAATAAAATCAACGCAACATGGATTTGTTAAATATAAGTCTTGTCTTAACATTATTGGAAACGGTAACCAGCTATTCAAAAAACTTTCCGTAGATGTGGTATACATGGACTTCGCTAAAGCCTTTAATAACGTACCACATGAAAGGCTAGCAAAGAAATTACAAGCACATAGAATAAATAGTTGAATCTAATAGAATGGATAAAATAATGGTTAAAACAAATGAAGCAAAGTGTCGTCCTTAATGGGAATAAATCAGCCTGGAGGAATGTAGTGAGTGGCGTACAGCAAGGTGCCATATTGGGGCCAGCCCTTTTTGTCACGTACATCAATGACATAGATGAGAATATTACAAACTACATTTTCAAATGTGCAGATGGCATTAAGATACTTTTGGCAAAGTAGGTACCATAAAGATACTTATAGTAAAGTAGGAAACGAAAATTATATTGAAACCTTACAAAGATCTACGTGATTTTTTTTTTGTTCGCAGATATTAAATTTTTTGATGGCAGAATTGGATTTTTTTTATTAACAAGCTTAGGTATACACAGCAATGTGCTCCTACCCTATTCTATATGAAAAATTAGTGTAGAAAAAAACTAGCTATAAGTTCATCTAACATTCCCATCTCACAGGATGGTTAGTCATACATGGAATTAGGAGAGAAAATACCGGCCTCAATACAAACAAATTAATTCAATTTTACTAAATAATAACTTCATGATTTTTTATTAGAGCTGAACACTGAATCATGGAAATATTATATTATAATTGTTTTTTTACCGGTTTCTATAAGATTCTTCTCAAATAATGTCTTTTTGACGGATTTGGATTTTTGTTGGCAGATTTGGATTTTTTTGTTGGCGAATTTGGATTTTTTTGTTGGCGGATTTGGATTTGTTTGTTGGCGGATTTTTTTTGCGGATTTATATTTTTTGTTGGTGGATTTGGATATTTTGTTGGAGGATTTGTTATATTTTTTTTTGTTGGCGGATTTTATTTTTTTGCGGATTTATATTTTTGTTGGTGGATTTGGAATATTTTGTTGGCGGATTTGTTTTTCGTTGGTTTTGTTATTTTTTGTTGAGTATCCTCTTTGTTATGCCCATTCATCCACTTGTACAGTTCAATCATGTCGCCCTTAGCTAGAGGAAAAAATATCAACCATAACGCTTCGCTTTTCTAGAGAATGTAAATTAATGTAAATTGTAGCGGTGTACCCATTTGCAACAAATGTGCATTAGGCATGTTTACAGTCATAGTAGGCCTACATAGGGAGCGTCTGCCTATGTATCAACCTACTCTGATTTTGTGCCCTGGAAAGGCCTCTCCAGGGCGCAACTCCATGGTCCCCTGAGACTGATAAATGCCTACTGCTAGGCCTACATATGGTTTTTTTTATAGTTACAAGTCAATGACACAATTATGGGCTCAGGAACTGAACACCAAAATTAATTTAGTTTAGTTTCGTGCATTTACTATGTATCATTTAGCTAAGCAAGACACAGTATTGCCTAGGTTTGTGTCAATAAAGAAATTCATCTCCATCTGTAACATTAGTCAGTGAGGTACTCGAGGAGTTACTATATATGAAGTACTCTGAGGTACTCTGTGTGATACTCTATGAGATACTCTATGAAGTACTCTATGAGATACTCTGAGGTACTCTATGAGATACTCTGAGGTACTCTATGAGATACTCTGAGATACTCTATGAGATACTCTAGGAGGTTCTCTATAAGGTACTCTGAGGTAATCTATGAGGTACTCTGATATACTCTATGAGGTACTCTATGAGATATTCTATGAGGTACTCTATGAGATATTCTATGAGGTACTCTACACAGGAGCGAATTAGGCTGCCACAGGTGGCGTTATCTGGAGGCGTCTGGCAGCGTCACTGGGGTCCGAGCTGCCTGCCACCCGCTCCCCGTAGACCACCAGTTGGTCTCGTGGCACGGTAGGGTGTGGGTGTCGTGCCCTTGTCTCAGCTATAGTCATCTTTTATACCGTCATATAGGGATATTAGCTGAAGTTAATTTGCTATTGACCTTTACTCAGTAATTTACGTAGACTAAGGTAACCGCACAACTGTTTTGTAGGGTTGGACAGCTTTAAGACGAGGGTAGAATCAGTTATAGAATTGTAAATACTGTATAAATATGCCCTTAATAGCTAGAACTAGAAATTTACACTACTTTCTCTAGTAAACAAATTCAGATTTGCCTAGCAGCGAGATTATATTTGAAATATGAATTACTGACAGGTTAGGTTTGGTCAATTTTTGTTTTTATTTTGATAAAAAATCTGTAAAATATGACGAATAACTTCATTCCACATGAGAAATATTTTGGACAAATTTAATATTTTTGGAAAATTCGGCTTGCCATATTTTCCACAGGCCATACCTGTGGTCAAGCCTCTATACCTGTGGCCATGCCTCTATACCTGTGGCTGGGCCTCTATACCTGTGGCCATGCCTCTATACCTGTGGCTGGGCCTCTATACCTGTGGCCATGCTTCTATACCTGTGGTCATGCCTCTATACCTGTGGCCATGCCTCTATACCTGTGACCAGACCTCTGTACCTGTGGCCGGACCTCTGTACCAGTGGCCGGACCTCTGTACCTGTGGCCGGACCTCTATACCTGTGGCCGGACCTCTATACCTGTGACCAGACCTCTGTACCTGTGGCCGGACCTCTGTACCAGTGGCCGGACCTCTGTACCTGTGGCCGGACCTCTATACCTGTGGCCGGACCTCTATACCTGTGACCAGACTTCTGTACCTGTGGCCGGACCTCTGTACCTGTGGCCGGACCTCTGTACCTGTGGCCGGACCTCTGTACCTGTGGCCGGACCTCTGTACCTGTGGCCGGACCTCTGCACCTGTGGCCGGACCTCTGTACCTGTGGCCGGGCTTCTTTACTTAAATATGTGGTTATGTCCCT
The DNA here is from genome assembly GCA_020271785.1 of Procambarus virginalis. Taxonomy (NCBI): domain Eukaryota; kingdom Metazoa; phylum Arthropoda; class Malacostraca; order Decapoda; family Cambaridae; genus Procambarus; species Procambarus virginalis. The sequence goes on along the minus strand of WNGS01000337.1, from coordinate 7,772,765 downwards.
ATATATATATGGTCGTCTACATGTCTATGACCATACAGGGCTGGTTTCCCTGGCCCTTGAAGGGAAACGCCCATCATACTTTAAATAAAACGTGCGTCATATCCTCAAATCAATCGGCTGTGTATGTATACGTATGTATATGTACATGTATGCATGAGTATGTGTACATGTATATATAACATTAATAATTTTGTAAGTAGCGTCAAAAAATTGTTATTTGCTTAGCTAAACGAACTAGAGGGTTCAGTTCCTGAACCGATTATGTGCCTCTGTAACCTTTACACCACCGCCCACGGGATGGTTATGGGGTGCATAATAAAGAAAGGATTTGATTAACTGCACACAAAAATACAGCAACATATACAGTATACGAATACAGGCGCGCAATAAAATTTATTGCGCGCCACGTGCGCAGCACAATAAAATTTATTGCGCCGCGCACGTGTGTGGGAATACGTTCCAGATATATGCACGTATATATAGATGTGTATACGCGTATAATACCGGCCCAGGACATGAGCTTGGTATACATATTCGAAAACGTGTGTGCAATATATAGCAATATGTGCAATATATGGGAGTAAATGCAAGAGAACGAACAAAGTCCAGTAATTGTTCAAAGCGCCGCAGTGACATTAAATTCCGTATATTATACCATATAAACTATACCAGGAAATGTTTGTAGAGCATGATAGGAAATATGGGGTGTTGTGGTATAGTAGTTTTTTATTATTATTATTTTCTACCACAGACGTGGCCACACATTTATAATGCTAATCAGCATATATACATTTTCCTCTGTCCTCCATGGACAGGGTGAGAGAGTTGTCAAACATACAGTTCAGGGTTTTATTGAACAATCAGGTATAGTAGTGCGTATGTGAGCTTCAAGGTGAACTAACATGATGCAACTCTGGCAGTAGGCGGAGCAGCCAGTGACGTGACGTCACTTGCGTCAAGCTTGCGACTTTGGCAACACGTATTACCATTATTGGTATTATTAGGTGCATAATATATTATAGCATATCAGATATGTTATGTAATTAATTTTGTGATGTCACTCAAAAAAATGTTCAAGTTGTGTGAGAACTTTGGAAGTATATCGTAAGCGGATTTGGATTTGATTTGATTGTTGCGGCATTTGGGTGATGAAACGTTTCCGTCTTTATAAAGTTTTCCTGTAAATTGTCAGCCACACCAGCAGTAGTCTTCGGTATATTTTTATTCCATGTGAGTTTATAAAAGTCACATAGTGATACTGATACGTCAGTTATTTTTAGTTATTCGAAGGAACAAACAAATTTAGTTTTAATGAGTGTGCCGCCGAAAGCTGCTTCAGCTGTCGGTTGTTTTCCGGAAATGATGCTCATGTAACTCGGGTTCGTTCTTGACTCATAATCGAAAATTCCGGGTTGGAATCCCGGGCGGGATAGAAATGGTTGGGCGCATTTCCTATCACCTAATGACCTCTTCACCTAGGAGTAGGTACTCAGGAATATAGCTTCTTGCGGGGTTGCATTCTGGGGGTCAGTAATTTAACATTGGGAAAGGGGGGGGGGGTCGATATAAGCCTAACGTGTATGAATGCACTCTGGCTTCCTGTCCCCCCGGCACAACGACCTATTAATTATTTTTATTTTCATTTTGCAGAGTATGTGGAATTTAATGGGGGGCCACTTGTTCCATCAGCAATTGGCGTCGATTACCATCATTACCTTATTTATGTGATTCAGTCGCAGTCTTTAAACTTTTTTATTTAATTAACAAACTTAGGTATACATAGCATTGTGTTGTTATCCTATGCTATATGAAGGATTACACACAAGGCTTCTGGTATTTGATTATGCAAATAAAATGAAATAATTTAGAACATGGGTATATGACAACATTATAATTTAATTATGAAGATATGAAGGGGCCTGACAGCTGAGTGGACAGCGCTCAGGTTCCTAGTTCTAAGGTTCCTCGTTCGATCCCCGGGTGGAGGCGGAAATAAATGGGCAGAGTTTCTTTCATCCTGATGTTTTCCGGAAATGATGGCTCATTTAACCAATAATGACAGTCGAGTTCGTTCTCGACTCAATCGAAAATTCCGGGTTCGAATCCCGGGTGTTCGATTAAGTTCACCTAGCAGTAAATAGGTACCTAGGAGTTAGACAGCTGCTACGGGCTGCTTCCTGAGGGATGTGTAACAAAAAAGGAGGCCTTGTCGAGGACCGGGCCGCGGGGACGCTAAGCCCCGAAATTATCTCAAGATAACCTCAAGAAGATGGTAATATGTATATTTATTTATTTATATACAATAAGGTACATTGGGGTTTAACAGAGAACATGGAAATTAAGTTGAATTTACATTCTTGTAAAGCCACTAGCACGCATAGCGTTTCGGGCAAGTCCTTAAACTAACATAATTTTTAGATAATTCACAGTAAAATTGACAAAAAATATTTACAGGTACTTTAAAGCTTTACTTTACAGTACAGATAATTTTAAGTAGAATAATTACAGTAAAATTTACCAAAAATGTTTACAGGTATATTGCAAGAAATTTTGACGCAAAAGCAAATTAGAATAATACACAATAATGAACAAGAATTACTAGGCACACATTATATATATATACATATATATATATATATATATATATATATATATATATATATATATATATATATATATATATATATATATATATATATATATATATATATATATATTTATATAATATATTTTATTTACGTAATACTTATTCTCCTTATTTGCCCATACATTATCTCTCTTGAACACCATGCTTAAAACATGGTCACATTTGTCTAATCTTCAGTTTTATTTATATATTCATTTCTATGCTTAATTATTATTATTATTTTATTTTAAAAACTAATGTTTATTACAATTTCTTGTTATAATATACCAGCAGGAGATGGTGCAAGCCGCCAGGAACACGGATGCAAAACAGTGATCGGTCGCAGCCACGTACGGTATTGCTCCCATAGTGTTCTTAAAAATTCATTCTTCTCTCTTTATTACCTTTTATTTGGTCTTAAAATAAGGAATAATGTTTTATGAAACTGTAGTTCATGACTTAAAAGAAAGTAAATGTTATGATACAGTTTGTATTGCCTTCAAGGCAGTTGATAACATGTTTGCACCATGATGACGCAATGTGTTGCTGACCCAGGAATACGTTCTTGTGACTTTAGAGTGCGTGGCTATTCTGTAGTTTATGTAGATCTGTTACACACATTAATAGTATAATTGAAAATGTGTTTTTTTTTTAAGTTTTAAGGCTTACTTTCCCAAGATGGCAATATAGGCTTCAAGGCTTGTGCCTTTTGATGATTACTTTCCTCACGATCATTTATTAATGCCTCAAATTATCTTATTTTATCGCTTGCTAATATTAAAATCATCTTTAAAAACGGTTCAAAACTCATTATATATAATATACATTTAAGTAAACTACTAATTTCGGCGTGTTTGTGTTGGTAATTTGTAAACCATTTTTGGGTACATTAAGCCTGTTAGGCTTACCGGAGTCTCAATAGTCAAGAGCGAGACAACGCGGTCATTAATCCAGTTACTGTACACCCATTAATGCTTAACCTGACTGATCGAGTGGTGCACACATCATCACTGCATTTTGTACGTGTGTGTTCTGTGCTAGTTAGGTCATTTATTATGCATCCATACTCATTCTGTAGGTAACTGAACCCCAAAATTCAGTTAACAAGTTACAATCTTGCTAAGCTACATGGTTTATCATGTGCATCAACACTTTTATAGCATGTAATGGCTTCCTGTCCCCGACAACATGAATTAAAATTATGGATCATATTTCCATCTTGCTATTTGTTTTATCTTTCATGTGAATGTGTATTATCTGTTATGTGTATTATCTTTTGTGTATATATTTTGTATATCTATATAAAAGCTTACATAGAGTTCAGTAGATCAAAAGCTAGCTATAAGTTCATCTAATATTCCCATCTCATAGGATGGTTAGTCATACATGGAATCAGGGGAAAAAATACCAACCTTAATACAAAACAAATCAACTCTGACTAAACAACTAGCTATAAGTTCATTTAGTATTCCAATCTCATAGGATGGTTAGTCATACATGGAATCAGGGGAGAAAATACCTGCCTCTATACAAAAACCAAACTAACTCTGACTAAAAATCAGGAGAGAACATGAAATGTAAGACTGGTCTATTGGCCTCCTCCGCTAGCACAATCTGGGCACAGCACAAGAATATCTTCCAATACTCTTGAGTGTATGAAGAAATTACAGAGCTCAAAGTACATGGTGGTGTAACATTGTCACAGGATGTCTGAGTTACACCATCGCCGCCCCTCGCCTCACTCTCGTATTAGGCCTAAAAACAAAATGAGTTTCACAGCATGACGCAACAAGGCAGGAACTAAATCTGTCATTAAGGCAGACTTTAGTTTGTCTATGCGATCTTTTCGCACAAAATGCTATCGTGCATCTTATTTTGTACAACTTTGCTCTGACTATGCAATTTCATTTTGTTTGATCTATTTGTTATCTTTGCAACATACCACACCCACAGATTCATCCAATAATCATTGTGACTCAATAACATGACTCAACTTTATATAATCATTATGTGGACCACGTATTGCGACTCAGTGTTGGACCTGCAGATAAAGAGTTCTAAGCTGTATGCAGTTGCTTTTGTATTTTAGTGAGTTCTGTTACCAGGTCAAGTGAGAGTTGAAGCCTCACACTGCTTTAGTGCGCTGGAGCAGGAAGATTGCTGTGCTTGTCAAAATATCACCCTAGCCAATGGCTGCTACCGTTAGAACGACCGTCCAACCAGTTACTGGAAAGATCATTAGGGTTTAACTTGACTGAGTGAAGTTAAGTGCTTAAGTACTCAGTTAAGACTGAGTACATCATCTTGTGAATGGTGTACTTATCATTCACTACACATCACTGACACTTAATGATAGCTTTGCCCAATCACTTTGGGTGGACGGTAGAGCGACAGTCTTACTTCATGCAGGTCGGCGTTCAATCCCAGACCGTCCAAGTGGTTGGGCACCATTCCTTGCCCCCCCGTCCCATCCCAAATCCTTATCCTGATCCCTTCCAAGTGCTATATAGTCGTAATGGCTTGGCTCATTCTCCTGATAAGATTCCTTAATGATAGCTAGTGTCAGGCTCAATTACTGTTTGCTTTAATTCGTGTCGCTGTGTGTTATGAACTTTATCCCGAAATTAAATTTGTATTTTATTATTGGCATTATATAAATATTAGTTGTACTTTACATGTTTTGTAATGTACCCCCCATATCTTCTGTGTCGGCGGTGGCAAGAGTCACACCCACATTATAATGGGTTCAGATATTACTACTTTACCTACAGTAGGAAAACTTGAGATACTTTGCTAGGAATTTTGATAATAAACGGAGTCCACAAATTCTTCACCCCGTTATGAACCTAGTAAATTCAGTAGTACAGGTTACCTTGCATTGATTTCGGGGACCAACGTCTCCGATGTCCAGTCTCTGAGCAGGCACTGGAGGTACCAGGTACAGGAGTGATCTGAAAACAGTTTGATGTGATTAATAATACAACAAATAGTTTTTTCTTGACCTGGCAGACTATCCACTACGGGCATAATGTCACTAGTGAAGGAAAATGCAATGGGTTTGCTGTGGAAAACTAAATCTCCAATTACTGTAGAGACATTTTTGGGACAAATGGCAGAAAAGTTCACCATCAACAGCAATAACTCTGGTAATGGGTGATCAAAATTGAAGAAAATGACAGTGCTACATTAGAAAACAATCGCCCACAGGATGGGTATGGGCCCACTACTATTCATAGGATGGGTATAGATGCAGTACCACTCAGAGGATAGGCACGAGGTCCATACCGCTCACAGGATGGGTTTCGAGCGCATAATTAATTAACTAAATCAAAATGACCGAAAATTGAGTCCGACTTCTCAGTGTATATACACTCGGGAGTTGAACCCTGAGTTTTGTTGATCATTGATGTTAGGTTTAGATTTGTCACGTGACTTATAAGTATAGGTGCATATATAATTATACAGGAATATTCACATGAAAATGTGCACGTATTACGCTTGACGACGTACACACTGCGTTTACTTTGATCCTGAGCTGTTCAAGAATATACCTGCAGGTTGGTGAGTAAGGAAGAGTATTGGCCTTAATAAGCCTGCGCGAAACGGTATGCGTGCTAATGGCTTTACAAGAATGTAAAACTTCAATGCTCTGTACTCTCATAAGCCCAATGTACCTTCTTGTATATAAATAAATAAATAAATAAATAAATAATAAATAAAATAAATACATTAACACCTCCCATGGTGCTGAGCAGCAACACTCTCCGGTGAACGACCCCAGGCGTTTTGTTGTTGTTGTTGTTGTTTTTAGATTCAGCTACTGTGAACAAAACGTTCCAAGCAGCACGGGCTATGGTGAGCCCGCTGTACACACCTGGTACAGGAGATATACCCCCAGGTATTTTACCTATCAGTGACTACGGACAAGTGAGACTTAGTTCCTTATGCCCCGTCTACTAGCCTTTAAATGTCCTTAGTGCAGGATGCCAGACACAGCTGTTGTCGTGAGTGACACTCTTAATAAGTAATATCATACTCTTGTAGTCAACAAATATATAAGTTTGCTCTTAACGAATAATATCATCAGGCAGGTGTAAATAAATGTCTGGGATGCGAATCATGGTTTAAATGTTTTTACCGCTGGTATACACGTAATAGTCAGGTCGGGCCGCTAGGCTAGAGGCTCCACCAGCTCGATCTCCCTCTCGCAAGTGTTCAACAGTGGTGGTGCAACTGGACAGTGAGCGCCCCGGTCTCTCCCTCGTACCGTAGCCGTGTACCGTACCGAGATGGTTTCTTACTCTGTCATCATCAGAAGGTGCAGTAGTCTGTTATTCAATTGGTCAAAAAGTGTCTTGATCTGATTTTGTCTGAAAGTTGTCATCTATGAAGTTTGCTGAAAATTGTACATTACGTATTTAATGACATGGGTTATACAAACAAGTTGACCAGACTACACCTAGAAGGTGAAGGGACGACGACGTTTCGGTCCGTCCTGGACCATTCTCAAGTCACAATCGACTTGAGAATGGCCCAGGCCGGACCGAAACGTCGTCGTCCCTTCACCTTCTAGTGTGTGGTCTGGTCAACTTACTTTAGCCACGTTTTGTGACTCATCGCCTGTTATACAAACAATTTTCATTGACACAAATCAATTTAAAAATAAGGTCTATTAGTGAACAAATTAGTGTATTCAACGCAGTAAAGGAATAAAAAGGCAAAGAAGAAAAGTGTTGTTAGTCATACATTATTATACACCCTTAACCTATCCTACGAGGGTCCAGGAAAGGTTACAAAGGCACATATTATATTAAGCTATGACTACTGCTAGCTCTGTTTTAATGTGGTTCATATATTATGTAGCCTATACCCATCTTGTGAACGCACCTTACGAGGACATATAATAATAATAATAATAATAATAAATAATGAACAAATCACGTTAATGTGCTTTCTCTGGGTAATAATAATACTAACAATACCGGTAATAATAATAATACTTCTTTTACTGCTATTATTATTATTATTATATTATCATATTATTATTATTATATTATTATTATTATTATTATTATTATATTAATTATTTTTTTGTTTTGAAAAAATATTGATACCCATCTCTTTATGCTCTTATACAACTTAAATTAACTCTAGTGTCAACCACTTGGGCTGGACGGTAGAGCGACAGTCTGGTTTCATGCAGGTCGGCGTTCAATCCCCGACCGTCCAAGTGGTTGGGCACCATTCCTTCCCCCCCCCCCTCCGTCCCATCCCTAATCCTTATCCTGACCCCTTCCAAGTGCTATATAGTCGTAATGGCTTGGTACTTTACCCTTTCCCTCACTCACTCCTGCACACTCCTATTAAATAACCTCTAGTGTGACCCAACTTTACCATGCTCTAGTGTGACAACTTTACCATACTCTAGTGTGACTCAACTTTACCATGCTCTAGTGTGACAACTTTACCATGCTCTAGTGTGACTCAACTTGACCATGCTCTAATATGACAACTTTACCATGTTTAGTCATTCTAGTGTGTGTCCCTACTAAAATTTCGCTATATAAATTTGACTTATCTCCCGACTCATTGCATTTTTAACAGAATCGACCAGTGAAAATTGTGGGATATTAGTGTATATTAAAGCACTGTAATATTGACGTTTATGGGCATCGGCCTCGATAAAGTAGGTAGGTTGCTTAGGGTTTTAGGTTCGAACGTTTATGAATAGGCAAACGATTTTCATTTTTTTTGGCGTAACATTGTGAGAACGGGCAGTATCCATGACTGCAGTATGGACTACAGTATCCATGACTACAGCATCCATGACTGCAGCATCCATGATTGCCTCATCCACGTCCCTTCAGAGCTTGGTCGGTTCATCAAGTGCACTTCCCGCTAGTCTCAGCAACATCCGCCACGAGCTTCCTATTCCCACCCCGTTTATCTTAAGCTCTTGCCTTGTCTCCTTACACCCACAGCATGTCATCCCTTATCAGTTGACTTTTGATTAGCGTCCATAATGAACCTTCCAGGCATATCATCTTCCAGCAGGGTAGCAGTTGAGAGGCGGAAAGTTGATGCTAACCTTCGAGGGTAGAAATAGCCTAAGGTACTCTATTCCTTTGAGGTGTATTTTCTTGTCTCAGTAAACATACTTGAACTTGATGCTATCGTCTTGGAAGTTTGCTGACTATCAGGGAAATATATATGAAAGAAATAGGCAAATGCAGACGAGGAGTCATAATAATGTGGTTGAAATATGTTGACCAAACCACACACTAGAAAGTGAAGGGACGACGACGTTTCGGTCAGTCCTGGACAATATCAAGTGGATTGTGAATGGTCCAGGACGGACCGAAACGTCTTCGTCTAGTGTGTGGTTTGGTCAACAAATAGGCAAATATTCTGCTAGTTATTAGTTAGGTGTTTTTAGGGCATGTACTCCTAATGGGAACTTCTGAACCGCGAGCTGGCACACATTCATCAAAGCCTTATGTTTGAAGACATTAAAGTAAATTTCTTGAAGTTTTTATGCTCAGTACTAGTGAAATGCAAGAAAATTCGGAATACAATAATTATATTAGATTTTGACAACATATTTTGTATATGAATAAAAGGGATATAGAGTTGAAACATTGCAGCTTATGAAAATAAAAATGCACGTAAACATTTGATGTCAGATGATATACAAAGGTATTTCACAATCCTATATTTGGGAATACTGTAATGTTACCCTTGTAAATAAAAGGTATAAATTATTATTTATACTGTGCATAATTCAGTAAATAAATAAATACAGTGGTTCACAACCGAACGATCCCGGGCAACGTTTGGAACTATGGAAAAGTTTGCCAAGTTTTCTTTCAATTGATGCCTCACTTCACCTACAACACTTAGATTCCTGTCGAGGCTACAGACGGTGGCTTTCAGGTAAATGCGGATACATCACACAGTTGGGATTTCATTTTGCAAGCCTAAATACAGGTTTCATTTCCCTGAAAATGGAAAACCAAGAATCGGTTGGCGAATGTCTTGAAATACTTAATGCCAAGTCTAAGGTTGGCGAATGTCTTGAAATACTTAATGCCAAGTCAAAGTCGATTTGCAGTAACAACTAAAAGTCTGTTGACCTCATTGGATGACCCATAGAAATGTGGCTCTTCCTGCCACTCACGGCTGTTAAATTTGTAGCGTTGCCAGTATTTTTATATAACATTTATGACCGCTCTCACCAGTTGAATATATTACTGTGTATTACCATAATACTTTCACACCCGCATATAAAAAAATCGAATAAATCAGTTCGAGAGACGATAGTGAGGAGCTGTAAAGCACAATCAACACTTGAAGTCAAGTTGCCAGCTGTTGTTGCAACCTTCCTGCGGCTTCCCCGAGAAAACATACCACGGCTCGCGGAAGTTAGAGTTGCCTATTAGCCTAACAATGGATTCCCCGTGGTTGGGGTCGGAAAGCCTGTTCAACTTATCGCGATGTTCCTAGGCCAACGACGGACCTTCCCTGGGATGCAACCCACAACAGTCACCTAACTAGTCTTTTATAATGACTGCTAGACGAACAGAGGCATCAGGTGTAACTATGGATCCGAACATCTCGCACGGCCCTAGAATCCGACTGCGCTAGAGTGCACTTCGCAGCATTAGTACAATGGAAATATACCCGACACTAGCACATGTTAGCACCTACATATGTACCTACAATCATTTCAGCTGAACAAATTAAAATGCTAACTCGGCATCCATCGAGACAGTAGCTGTTCGCAAGATGCATCTATATGTATGAGGGCTCTGAGCTTGACTGCATAACCAGATTCAAATACCTTGGCTGAGGTCCCACTGTATGGCGAGGCTGTAAACAGACTTGGCTGCCAGTGTATAGAAGCTGACACAAGGTTGTGTCGAAGGGGATGCCATCCCAACTATGAGGAAAATGTCAGAACTGCAAAAATATTTGAATATTTTATTTCTGTAAGCAGACAGTTGTTCTTGTAAACTGGAATAGAGACACTCTTAAAGCTTTATGTGGACCAAGTATTAGAGTGGAGTTAATGAGGTTTTTAATGTTTCATATTATAAAATAAAATTTCATACATAAAATGCAAGAAAATTAAGAATACAATAATTATGCTAATTTCTGATTGCATTTTTTGTGTGTGGATAGGCAGGCAGGAGGGTTACTCAGTAGACAAAATCTTGAAGTTCTTGCGAGGCAGGATCAAGTATAACATTTGGGGTTTACGGCTCATGCTCGGTGATGATATGGAAATTTGTTTACTGGGAATATATAAAATATATATAAATGTAAAAATTTCCCCTGTAAATTAATGTAAATATAACCTCTAAAATTGTAGATCATTTAAAGAAAAATAAGTACTGTATAACATTTAAGGGTTTAAGTTCATGCTCTGTGATAATGTGAAACACTTGTTTACTGAGAATTATACTACTGTATATGTAATAGAGTATTGCCTTGTAAAATTTAGGTTTATATGATTTATATTGTACTTTCTTAAATAAAGAAAAAAAATTGCAAATATTTGACTCATAATTGGCTATGGCCGTATTCTTGCTTGCTTCAGTGCCTGAAATAATGGCGGGAGGGCTTGAATAAGTGCAAAAACGGAGCCATGAGGGTCACTAGAGCGATTATTGCCGTCAGTGGCTGCTAGTTTATTGTGCATCCCATAATCATTCGGTGAGTGGTCGTGCAAAAGGATTACATAGGGCGGAAAAGTTCTAAAATCAGACCTAATCAGAACTCAGTGGATGTGGTTTGGCAAACCTTCACGTAAACTCCATGTTTCATGAAGGGAGAGATATTAACTTTTACAATTTATCTGTACGTGTTATATTTAATTTTAATTAAAAACTATAGTAGCTAGCTGAACACTTTTTGCATTGCAACTGCTATGTATGACAATATAATATTATACACGAAACTCGAGTGTCACATGCGTGAATGATCACATCACTCAACAAACCCATCTAGGTCCACATCTCTCAAAATGGACTACTAATGCTGCTATTGAACTCATAATGTACTAGATTCATAATCTTTACCAAGAGGGACAGCCACACTGGTATATCACCCCTTTCCAAATTACTAAAATGTAACAATATCTACATTTTGATTTTTCACCTAGTCAATTCTCTTGTAATCTTGCAAGAAGTGAGGACGCATGACAAATTCATAATAATATAATGTATTTGCATGGTGACGATCAGAACGAATGTATATAAACATATATTTTATAAAGTTTAATTTAGTTAATTTAATATGTGCCTCTCTTACTCATCCTCTTATGGCAGTGGAAAAGTTTACGGATGCACACAACGGGCTCGGGAACTGTACCCCAGAATTCGTTCAGCTGTAGGTTCAGTTTTAGTTAGTTAAATATATATGGTCCCCTCTGAATCCATGGGTTAGCGGCAAAAAGGTCTGTCACGTTAATGAGCGAGTTGCAGAAAGGTTCAGTGCCGCCAATGGGTTCACGTACAGGAATCTACTGATTTTAAGTTAAGCCATTTTCATTTGCTTTGATCATGTTACATATAATTTAAATTTGCTAATCACGCAGCCCGTTTTCCCGAGCGTTTTGGGACCTATCCAGGCAAATACGCGTACTACCTTTCCCGTGGCAATGCATGTTCTACTGATGAACAGTAGGCAAAGTTTGGACACTTCCAAGATTTCTCGTAGTACATAATTTCTAATAAAATACTTGCATATTTTGTGTATATTTGTGATAAACGTTATTTTCAAATTCTTTCATTTCTTTAAACAGAGGTTTAGTTCCTGAATCCATTGTGCCTCTAGTCGTTCACGGGATGGGTATATAGATTCTTTATTATGCACTCCATACCCATCCCGTGGGCGGTGGTATAAATGATTACAGAGGCATATATAGAGTGCATGATAAATACGTCACAAATGTGCGAATAATTTGTCCTGACAGTTTACATTTGGTCAATTCTAAAGGTAATGCAAGCTCCCAGATACTTATTACAGTCCTGTAACATCTATAGGAGTCTGCTCGTTTTATTGGACGATCCATATATGAGTCTTCTTGCAACATGAATGGTAGTAATGATAGATGGAATAGTTAATGTAAATTCTTGAAAATAAATAAATATATATAATACCATAATACCTTCAATAATAGCACCAAATGTAAACTAATAGATGGAATATAACATGGGTTTATGTTTGACATCCAGCAACAAGAACCCAGTAGTGCAGACGATGACGCAAGCCGTTGTAGTCGTCCATCACATTCACATCTCTCATGGTATACACAAAATAAAGGACTGATTTTATTGTGGAATGTGGCACGAATCTTGCGTAACTCCACATATTTCCCTCTGAATCGTGTATTGCGTGTACCGTCCCACCTGGCGTTCGTTTCGAAACATGTGCAATCGGGAGCTTGGGGGCTGGGGTTGGGAGGGCTGGGAGTGGCCAGGGGTTATAACAGAAAACGTGGGCAAGTGAGATCAGTCCGGACCCCAGTGAGTGTACAGCCCTAGTGAGTGTTACAGTGTTCACAGCAGCCAGAGTTTAGTACTTGTCACACCCTCGTGGGCACGTGACGTCTGTGTTGTGTCTCGTACAGTGTCCGATGTGCTCCATCTGATCCTGGATAGTATCATTATTTAAAAGCGACATTCATACAAGATAACAACACGCTATTTTCAAATATGGTGGCACAGGCATTATACGTGGTGAGTATTTTGGATGTAATTTTTCAGTTTAATCCCCAATAGTTTTGTATTACGTAACTGTGTTATATCAAAGGCTATATATGATAATTGTATCATCCTAGACTATCATCCACAAGGTCTTCTCTGAATACTCTTTATTCTTTTCTCTGAGGCGAGGCTATAAGTCCATAAAATTGCACCATATTAGGGCTATCGAGGTCCTCCAGACTGCTGACCTACTGGTATTCATCCCCACAACAGTTTACCTAAGGCTGTTGGGTGTACTAATTACAGAGTACCGTCAGGGGGGTAACAAGGACAGATAAGCCCTAGGACGTCCTAGTAAGTAGTGTACGGTATATAATTATCATATAGATATTAATGTGCAATGTTGCCATTATTCTGCAAATACTGTACTGAAAGCTATTGCGTCTATTAGCATTATCATCATGGAGACTTTAAGCATTTGTCATGAAGTGTGTGGTACAATTGCTCCACATATCGTGTGACGGGAACCTGCTATTGTTACTTTTGTTACTATCAATTATTTATTTATTTATTTATTTATTTATTTATATATATACAAGAAGGTACATTGGATTTATAGGAGTACAAGCATTGATGATTTTACATTCTTGTAAAGCCACTAGCACGCATAGCGTTTCAGGCAGTTCAATTGCTAAGTGATTTTATTTTCCCATTTTATATTACATTTAATCCTGCTATGTAATTAGTTAATTTGTGTGTGGGGTGGTTACCTAACTTGTTAAAGGGTAGTTAATTAAAGTGTATATGAGTGGGATTGAGTGGTTATAAATAGGAGCTGCCTCATATGGGCCAACAGGCCTTCTGCAGCTACCTTATTCTTCTGTTCTTAAAACTA
>WNGS01000337.1:7736347-7753549 GCA_020271785.1 Procambarus virginalis | reverse complement strand
GGCCTTGCATAGTAGGCCAAAAAGTGAGTTCTGGCTACTAGGTACGACATATATATTCATTTTACACACACACATATTTGACTGATTTCAGTTGGATACAATACCTATATTTACATGTTTCAAAATCCCGTAGGAAAGCCATGGTGCTGCTGCTGAAACACCCACAGTACAGTTGATTGGTAAAACCCAAAGGTACATCCAGGGAGGGCTTGGATGTTCATTACAACTGCCATCAACCCATTTTATGTCTGAGGTTAGTATGAACAACAAAATTAGTTAATGCAGAACAAATAATCTTAGTTTCATAATGTAAATTTCTATTTCTTGTATTGTCAGTGAAATTGCTTTTAATATTTATTTACAATATATCTGATTTTATCTAGCTTACTGTTATCTTTACTGTTTCCGTGTTATATAGTAAAACATCCACTTGGACTATTTGGTAGTTATGCCTCACTTCTTGCAGGGCTGGTATTTGATCCACGATGGTCAAATTGGTTGGGCACCTCTCTTTTATTCCAGCCTCATATCCCTTCCAAGTACTATACATTACCATATACCATACCTGTACTGGCTTGGAACTCTCCATTCATTATTACTCATTTTGTTGTCATATCCGAATTTCCTGGAGTATAGAGTCATTCTGATACAGCTATGGCAAAAGTTTAACTTCTGCCTTGTAGATATTTCTACTGTACAGTAAAAGAATGTGGGATGTGCATAATAGGTCATTCCATACCATGGAGTCGGCTCACCCACTAGCTGTCACAATGTATAGCCTTGTGCATTTTATCCTATCCTCTCACTCAGGAACCTTCATACAGCATGCCAATTCTTTTCTGTGGAGCTATATGAGAACAAATTCAAAACATAGACATTTCCCAACAATATATAATGGTGATGAAATTCCTTTAAATATTGGAGGAGTTTGCCTCATAATACAGTTAGCTTCATTCCAGATTCACAACTGGGGGATCCTGGGTTCGCTTCCCAGATAGGACAGAAATTGTTAGACAGGTTTCCTTTCACCTAATGGCTCTGTTCACCTAGCAACAAATATGTACCAGGGAGTTATGAAACTGTTGTTGGGGTAAGGTTGCATCCTGGGCAGGGTCAGTAGCGTGACCTTAGATGACCTCGATACAAGTGTAAAGTACATGAATGAGTAATATTTTAAAATGCCTTATTATTTAATTTGTTTTATTTGGGCTGATGTCTCCCCATTCCATAAAAGTTTAAATGGAGTAATGATAATAATGCTGTTGATGATTATTTACCCATTTAAATACACTTTCATGTGACATTATTACATATTAATCATTAGATTAGGTACAAAATACTGTACAGTATAATAATTTAACTCATAAAAAAAAGGCAGAAAACCAACTCTAGACATTTTAGGATCATACCTTCTGAACCTTATTTGTACTAAGTTCCTGGATCACTTAGTGCTTAGTTACCTATACATATGTAGGCTACCCTATGTACAGTAACACAGTCTATTAGTGCGAATGTACCATATTTGAAGGCACAGGCAAATCCTTATCAGTGATGTAATGCACGATGTTGACCTAAATGTCTGAGAAAGTTAGTGGTCATAAAGACACCTCAGATCTAATGCTATCTTTTTTTATTATTATTATGCACAGCCTCTAGGCCTGACAGTTACAGATAAGCACATGTAGTTTGCTGTTATTTCTACCATTTCTACTCTCTTCTCTCCTTGTACATATTTGTGCACCTTTTTTAAAACAATGTTTTTTTTTTCAGGATAAAAATGGAGAGCAAGATCGAAAAGATGGTCAAAGTTCAGATGATGTACTTATCTCCAGAGGCAATCAACAGCAACTTTTTGTCAAAGAATCTTTCCAGGATGATTCTGATGATAGCAGTGAAGGAGAACTAATCATTGTTGATGAAGATGATGATAAAAGTCTAAATGAAACAAGTGTGGATTCTGTTTCTGACATAGAAACAGCCATTGACATCCAAGATTGTAAACAGAAAACATTCTCGGGCAATCGTCGTCGGATTGGCAATCGTAATGAAGCCCAACAGAAGATGGAGGATGGAAAACAATGGCTCATTAATAATGTTGTGTTTATCAACACTGTTATTAGTGTGATCCCTCTGAGCTCAGTTGAGGAAGCCTACAAAGCATACTGCAATGAAACTGGGAAAGAACCCTTAGCGACGTCAGTACTTGCTCGTCTTATAAAAAGTTTATTCCCAAAGGCCATAAAGTGCCGTCTTGGTTCTCGTGGAAATCAGCGAATTCATTACCGTAATTTAAAGATGAAGAAAGGTACAGTGCTGCTTTCACAGCCATCTGATTGTATGTCAGAGACCATTAGAAAACCCAGTAGCACTTGTGGAATGACTGCTTCAACTAGCAAGTCCACAAAAAGAGACTGTGTGGACATTATAAATGAGAAGAATTTAAACATATCAGAGCAGCAGGAAGTTCAGTATAAGAATTCCATTGAAGAGGAAGGAGGTAAGGCTCTGGGAGAGCAAGGTAACTCTGTTGAAAGTGCTGACAAGCCACAGCTAAAAATAAATGAGTTTGTTAAACAAGAAGAGAAAGTTTCTACATCTAAGACACATATTCAAAAGAATCCAACATCTCAGATGTCATCAGATGAAGAGGAAGATTGTGAAACTGCTGCCAAGAATCCACCATCTCAGATGTCATCGGATGAAGAGGAAGGTTGTGAAACTGCTGCCAAGAATCCACCATCTCAGATGTCATCAGATGAAGAGGAAGGTTGTGAAACTGCTGCCAAAAGGCTCTCACAGGTGTTGAAATGGATTTCTAATCAAGGCCGAAAGGATGTACTTCTGCGTGAATTTGCACACAGTGCATCATGCCAAAAAGTATCATGCACCCCTATGTGCCTGATGTTCCGCCGTGTTCGTCGTCACGTAGTAGCTGCTAGGCATTCATGTTCTGTGTTAATCTTATACTCATCCCTCTTGCGTATGCATGTGTCTTCATGTGTTAATGCTGATTGTGGGTTGCCTGCTTGTCCTGCACTGAGAGCTACCAGATCTGCTAAGCGTTCTCTTGGACAAAAAGAAAATCCATCAAAGAGAACAGCTGTACACACTACAAAATACAAAGTGGGGCCTTCAACAATATCATTAGCTCCACAATCTCCACCAACATCATTACCAGGATCACCTGTAAACTCCCCTCCAGCAAGCCCAGACCCGCTCTCATATGGGGGGAATCATGTTGGTCAACACAACCGGGTCAAGTACAATATGTGATTGTACCCGTTTTGCCAGTCATGGTGCCGTTCTCAAACAACCGTGGAGCCTAATCATATTTGCTGCATTCATAAACGTACCATGATTCGAACGTAATCGAATGTACTGTGATTAATCAGTTTACAAAATATTTAAATCCATATCTAGTATTGTATTTTTTCTTATAAAGTGAAAGTTAAATTTATTTAAACATTAATAAATTAATTTATATTACAGCATCTTTTGCTTGAATCTAAATTTCAAGTCCTATCTTTAAATTTATCAGTACAGTACAGTACTGTACTAATATAATTTTTGCAGTGAAGAATTATTTCATTTATGGTTATTTTTGTTAAATCAAATTATATGCTCTTATAATACAGTATAATAAAAATTATTATACAGTATATCATTTTATTATTTTGGGAAGCTAATTATGTATATAAAGAGGAGAAAAGAGTAACAAATATTTAAGCATACATTTTAGAATTTCTAATACTGTATGTTAACTAGTTCAATCTTCCCTCTTCAGCAATTCAGCTCAAAACTTAAACAAGGGTGACTTGATTTGTTTTGCATTAAAATCTTCTTCATACATGATTATTCTTATTATAGAGGAGAATATGTTTCAGATTTTGTGCATATTTAGTCAATGTTTAAAAGTATAATGAGGATGTAAAAGGCTATTAGTAATATAATTAATCTGTGTATTTTAATTTATGAAAGTAAACTTATAATTTTATAAAATTTAAAAACAAAAAATGAAAGTATGTTTAAAGGATTATGTTTGCCTAATAAGTAGTTTTTGACAGTAAATATAAAGATATGTTATAACAACAAACTGTACATATTTCTGGATGTGACGTGAAAGCCTCGGATATGGAACTGAATAAATTTATTCAATTAAAGGAACATGTAAGTAACAATCTAAAGGTAAATGAACAAAGAACCAATTTACAATTTCCCCTTGAGTTTATTTTCATAAAATGTTACAATATTAACAGTAAGGTTAAAATACTGCACAGTTGTTGGGTGTGTGTTGCACCTTTACAGGTGTTTGAACCTTAAAAATATTCAGTATTTATAAATTGCTGTGTGTTACATGCAAGATTATAAGCAGATCCAGGACCAGGGTGGGGGAACCTGTGGCCTTTAAAGTCACATTGCGCCATTGTATGGTATGTGATGCCACCCTTGAAAGCAATTTAAAATTCATGTGAAATACTATTTGTGTCATTAACACTAGGACTATAATACTATATATCTCAATTCAACACTTGCAAGGCTTTAATAGTCACTGACCACACTAAAGTACTCTTCGATTAAGAAAATATTTCTCTTTTTTTTTCTCTTTTTTCTATAATACAGTGTATTTAAATGCAAAAATAAGTTTTTTGGAGCTTTAGTTATATGCCACTGTAATATAAACTTTTACCGTAATTACTATACTCTAAAAATGCGGCCTTATGAATCAATGTGGCCTTTGTGAAATCTTCGCTAAGTAAAATATGGCTTGTGTATGAGAAAATGTTCCCCACCCCTATCTTTAGACAATGTAACATGTAAATCACAAAAAATTTTCTGAAAGAAAATTTTCAGTTTTGAAAAATCAGTTTTGAGAGGGTTTAGGAAAATTATCAAATAAGACTTAATGCGCTCTAATAGTACGAGAAACACATCTTAACATTGTGCTGTACTTCAAGTTAAACTTAATATATATTATGAAGTAGATACTAATAATTTCAGAAACATCACATACATAAATATAAATATGTTAGTTTTCAAGATGACTATTGAGTTTGTAATATCTTTGTATGTATTTAATATATTCAGCATTTAGTATAATTCCTCTGTTATACAAATCAGTCTCCTTCATATGCATATCTCTGATCTGCAATAATCTCTACTCCACACGTTTTGGTCTTAAAAAAAATCAAATTTGCAAACAGCAGAGTTCACTTAACATTATCTTCAGTCCACTGTTATAGCTTGGCTTAATTGATGATATCACTACTGTATATTAATCATGAGCTGAGTGTAATCTGCACTGAAGCCACTAAGTGATTCCCTATCACATTGGCTCTCTCCACTCTCATAGGCTCACTCATTTTCTCTCTCACTGGTGCACTCAATCTCTCCCTCATTATCTTTCTCACTTCTTTACTGGCTCAATCACTCCCTTGCAGGACATAATTGGTCAATATTTTCATGCCAATTACCCAGTATTTCCAATCATTTGAGTTTCAATTAGCAAGAGTTTATGTACTGTAGTTGTAGGTAGGTTGTCTCGAGAGACTTTTGGAGTTGCACTCTGGTTGTCGGTCTGGAGTGGCCTCTCCAGGGTGCAAAGCCTGGGTAGGTTGATACGGGGGAGAAGCTGCCACCCGTGCAGCAGGTCCTCCTCTCCACAGTGCCGAAAGTCTCCAATACTGTAGTCCTACTGTGTTACTGTATAAGATGACCAAACTACACACCGGAAGATAAGAAGTCAGTGACGTTCTGGTCCGTATTAGACCATTATCAAGTCACTTATGACAATCAACTTGATAATGGTCCAGGGACGGACCGAAATATCGTCTTCTTCTCATCTTCTGGTGTGTGGTTATGTGACTCACCGTTTACTTACTGTATGTATAACATACAGCATAAAGTAATGCAATGTAGGCACATCATGTGCTTTGTTCTAAAATCTAAATTCTAGAGTTTGTCATATTACAATTCAGTATCCTCCCAGTTTAAGGACTTTTTTCTTATTTAGTGACCGGTTTTGAGATCAGTATAGTATTTGGATTTTTATTTACTCAATGTTCAGTAAAAGCAAATTATGGTTGCTATTAAATTTACCAAGCTCACCATTAGGTAAACAGGCAGCCATTACCAAATTTGTACCACAACCAGGTTTGTTGTGGTACAAATTTACCCTTGGTAGTTCAGTGCATTCCACAATACATTACTGTCATGGGGGAAACAGTGGGAATGTACCAGTGAATTTGTGGATTGACTGGGAATATACAAGGGCTTTCCTGGAGTGATTGTGAGTGTTTTTCTGCAGAGAATGTTGGTGTGGGAATGTACCAGTGGTTCTCTGCAATTGTGGGAAGAAGGGACAAGTGTATGTCTGGGTTAGAGGAAGGAAAGGACAATTCTGGATGCATGGAAGGGAGGAGGAAGAAGTGTGTCTGTTAGGGATGTGTCTAGGTGGGTGAGAGGGAAAGATGAGTGGGAGTTGTATAATTTTCATTAAGGAAAACATATTTGGGGGCCTGAAAATTTTCCTTAAATATTACCAAAGTTTAACAGCAACAGATTTAGTGACCATCTGGATTTAGTGAGTCGGTATAGCCCATGTGGGGTCATTAATTGAGTAGTTACTATCTTGTAAATTCAGGGATGCACTATCGAAAGTCTGCAAATTTGTGTATGTGTGTGTAAGGAAACTCAGATATTGAATGGTGGGTGGCAAATGGAATGCACTAAAGGGAGAAGCTGTCAAAATTAATAACATTCACAACTTTAAGCCAAAATATAATAGAAACAGAAATTGTAATGTCAAAAGAGGTAATTATTGCCATAGGTATATATGGTTAGGAGGAAAGACTTGAAGAACTAGATCTCACACCCCGATAGTCATTGATAGGTAAGCACATTGGCTTCAGTTACAAGCAGAGCATATTGAAGGGACTCATCTGTAAACAGTATATTAGTCAAGGAAGCACAGTATATTACGCTCCTCAATATGATATCTTTTAAGTTTTAAGGCTTATATATATATATATATATATATATATATATATATATATATATATATATATATATATATATATATATATATATTATAATCAACCTGTCCTCAGAGAGAAGGTAAAATGGAGGTAATCACCTCAAAGCACTATGTAATTAGTGCTATTATCTACTCACTACTCAGGTTTGGTTAGGTTAGATTTCATTATTTTTGGTTACATTAATATGGTATATTATTCTCAAACATGTGAAATATAAATTTCAAAAATGAGTTAAGCATACTATATTTTAAATCAATTATTAATGAAACAATAAAGGTATGACTTAAGAATATTTTCTGCTTAGGACAAAGGTTTACTTGCCAGTTTACAAGTAGAATATTAGTGGATCCATAATATGCACTCAGACTTTCACAGGTATCTAGATAACTATCCAGATGATGTGAAAATTGATTTGGTGTCTCATGGTAATTGCATTACCCTGAAAACGGGATATATATATATATATATATATATATATATATATATATATATATATATATATATATATATATATATATATATATATATATATATATGCGCAACAATAATCACAAAACACTGATCCAAGTATTCTTAACGCGTTTTCGGCTAATTCGCGTTCATTATACTGTACTTTGCTCTGATGAAGGCGAATTAGCTGAAAACGCATTAAGCATTCTCTATTTTTCAAATTATTTTTCCACAATAACTATATATACATATATATATATATATATATATATATATATATATATATATATATATATATATATATATATATATATATATTTAATGTGAGTAAATCACAAAAATTAACACGTGATGAAAAATTGTGAGTGTCAGACCACGGTGGAAGAATTGAAACAGGAATTTTCCCTAAGTACTTTCGTATTTTAATAAATACATCTTCATTCTTTCTGAAGATGTATTATTAAAATACGAAAGTACTTACGGAAAATTCCTGTTTCAATTCTTCCTCCGTGGTCTGACAGTCATAATACAATATACAGTAATTATATATATAAAACTTTAAACCTATGTCTGAAAGAAGTTCTTATTCTTTTAAGTGATCTACAGGGGAACTTTTTTATTATTACCAAGCTTAAGTATATACTGCAATGCGGTCCGTCTAATTACCACAAGCTACCCCAAGCTACTCAAGCTTCACAAAGCTTCCTGGCAATACGTTAGTAATGAATAAATATGATATATTTACTCATTATAATGTTGGTGGTAAATGTACAACAGGAAAAAACATAATTTTAATCTGAAAAAGTATCTTTTTATAAAGAAATTTGACGAAAATAGAGCTGGTGACGCCAAATCAAGTCGACGATCCAAGCGTCGGTTAGGTTTGGTTTGGTTAGGTTAGGTCAGCCTAACCTATCATATTTATTCATTACTAACGTATTGCCAGGAAGCTTTGTGAAGCTTGTGTAGCTTGTGGTAATTAGACGGACCCCAACAATGTGTTGCTGTTCTATTCTATATGAAAGATTACACAGTGTAGATAAAAAACTAGCTATCCAAGACTTTATTCCTGTAAGACTCGGTGTCCTCACTGAAACCCGCACTACCTGCATTCCTATTCTTCTCAGCATCTAATGATAAGGTTCAAGAAATCATCTTACTGCAGTACTGGGACAACCTAAACAGGTACGCAGTTTCGTTTCTCACACGGCACAACCGAATGTGTTTCCCTTGCAGCCGCCGCACTCAAACCAACCCCGTCTGAAGACACCAAGCAATTCAGGTGGGACATCTCAGTTGTAGAAAGAAGTTACAATGTACTCTTAAGTGACAGCCAAGCAATGTGAGGTCTCGTGCCACCGTGCAGAGTGTTCCCTGTGCAGGTGATTTTCAATGACCGGTAAGTCAGCCCAATGTCAACAACAGGCAAACTTCTTTACCCACAATAACTATGGTTTTGGAGTGGTCCTTTGCCTTGCTACCACAACTTTGCTTTGAATTTAGGTGAATTTCTGGTGATTTAGAGGTTAACGTATACGGTTTGGCTTGAAAAGGCACTCAATAAACATTATTATTATTAACATCTTTATTGATAAAAATTAATTACAATTTTGCCAATAAACAAAGTCAATGATTATCAAGGGAAGCCTGATTACAGCACGTTTGCGAAGGAACATGATTGGGAGGGAACCATCAGGAAAAAGTGCCATTATGACTACATTGGACTTGGAAGGGGCCACGATAAGGATTTGGGATGGGACGGGGGGAAAGCAATGGTGCCCAACCACTTGGACGGTCGGGGATTGAACGCCCTGTGTGAAGCGAGACCGGCGCTCTTCCGTCCAGCCCAGGTGGTTGGGGATAACATGAGTGGAAACTAACCAAATTGAGCCATAGGGATGTAAGAGTAATGAGCCAGAATGGGAGGTATTTAAAACCATCACTATAGGTTTAGAATTAGGTATGATAATAGGAGAATTGTGAGCCATTGGAATTGGAGAGTGTTAGCCAAGGAGCTGTTGCACATAAAGCCGGGACTATACACACAAATATGTTCACACTTAACAGTTACTGATTATTAATATTAACAAAATATTATTTACAGGAAGTAAATTTAAATACAAACATATTTCAATATCAATTTGGCATCATTTCAAAAAGCTATATAGTCCCGAAAAGACGAAGCAAGCATCATCTATATTGTAAGGCTTTAGGTTAGTTAAATTTGCATAGTGATGGTTTAAGGTATGCACCATATGTTTATCTAAAAACTGGTTAGCTTGTAATGAACTGTGCTTGTAATAAGCTTTATTCCTAGTGTGCACATGTAGCTTGTATTAGATTACATTTCCTGGCATCCCTCAGAGCTGATGCTGCTAGCATTCAAGACACTATAATGCTGCTGAAAGTGAAAATGGATAGCTTTAAAACCAAACAAATTATGTTTGTTTTCCCTGAATTATAATAACTTTCAGTTTTTTATACTAGAGATAAGAGACCCATCACTTATATTTTTTAAAACCACTTGCAGTAGTAGAGATATATTTTTGAAAATCATGTTATGAAAGCTATGAAAGTTGAAAGGTTGATGATTTTCAGAAATATAACTTTGTACTGTATATGGGCGTATGTGAACAACTTAATTATACAGGCAGTTGGGTGGATAACCCTCATATGTATGACCTTTATAGCACTAAAAAACGTTGTGAAGAGCTCTTGGCTTGGAGATATGGAAGACGTTTTATTGGTATAATGGTCATACGTGAGGATTACTCAGCATCATCTAAACATCTTGAATAACATCAACGTGTTGTCTTTGCTCGACTACTCAAAGCTAGAGTGCTAAGGTCTATCAAATATTCCGAGGATTTGATCTTATTTAAAATGACTTTTCAGTGTTTCCTGACTAGTAATTGACAAATTTGCTTTCGTGACAATGTTTGCAATCTAATGTTGAAAATATCAAATTTTCTGTATTTACTGCTCAAGTTACCTACAATTCAGATTTCATTGTTTCTAATCTTAAAATAATGCATTGCACATTTATTGAAATTCGTGGTAAGACAGAAGCATCTTGCAACGATGTAGGTGACCAAGAGACAGCAGCATCAGTTATGATTGTACTTGATACTAGTTCTTAACTTAATAAAGTGTTTGCCAGGATCTCGATCTTTTCATTGCTCACCTTTCTCCCAAGGCTATTTAGCACTTTCTTTTTTATATTATATATAAATTTGTATATATATATATATATATATATATATATATATATATATATATATATATATATATATATATATATGAAGTAGTTATGGTACTGTGTGCGCCAGGGAGTGAGCCCCGGTAATGCAGGTTCGAACCCTGGTTGGGTCATAGAGTTCTT
Source organism: Procambarus virginalis (assembly GCA_020271785.1). Lineage (NCBI taxonomy): Eukaryota > Metazoa > Arthropoda > Malacostraca > Decapoda > Cambaridae > Procambarus > Procambarus virginalis. Next base: position 7,742,683 of record WNGS01000337.1, on the reverse strand, counting down.
AATTAGGTGATTTATGGCTTTGGAGGTCATTAAGGCTTTATATATATATATATATATATATATATATATATATATATATATATATATATATATATATATATATATATATATACTTGGGCAGCAGACGTTCCTTAAGCATATTTGGTTAAATATGACCGCATTGCTGGCGTTGCCGATTTCGGTGTCGGGTTTATTCTTATTCCTTCCCCCGTCCCATCCCAAATCCTTATCCTGACCCCTTCCAAGTGCTATATAGTCATAATGGCTTGGCGCTTTCCCCTGATCGTTCCCTTCCTTTAGTGTCGGGATTAAGATCATCTTTCTTAATCCCGGAACTAAGAAGATGGCACAGAAAGCTTGTATTATAAGATCAACACTGCCAGCGATGCCGTCATATTTAAATATAATCTTACAGTACAAGCGTACAATATAACATTATGAAATTGAATTGGGTCAATAGCACCTCTGTATTGATCTTAATTATGAGCAAATCAGTCTTAACTCAGCCATCAGACTTATGGTTTGATGGTAAACAAACAGCAGGTTTCACCAACATTGGTACAAATGCCTAGTCTAATATTTCCCATACCTCAGTATTGTTACAAAAGCTTTCTCGCTTTTTGTTGTATATATGTATAATTGAGTTGAACGATGTAAAGATCCAATACTTGAAGCTTTCACTAAAATGTCACCATAGGCCTGTCTACCTACCCATATATAATTAATATTTTTCGATGTAGTCTATTACTGGGATGTTTTAATGAGCTTCAAGTGTAAGTTTAAATATCAAAGTAAGTGAAAAATTATAAATGTGAGACAATTCTTTATAAAATAAAACTGTAATAATCAGCGTAATTTATTTAATAAAATAACTTACAAAACATCTTTGTTTTATTATACTTGAGCTTATATAACCTATAATATTTAATGGTATTTGGCAACCATTAGTTTTTTAGTAAGTTATACAAGTTTGAATTTACGTACCTAATTCATAGTGGGTCTAATAGGTACTTTTCTTAATATCCAAAGCTTTTTTTTTAGCTTCTCATATCTCTGTAAATAAAAAAAAATTCAGATTTCAGTTAAATAAGCAGATTAAATTAATTAATTAATTACTAATTAATTGATCGCCTCTCGATAAAATAGGGAATTATTTTATGGATCCTCACTGTTATGAACAGGAAGCCTGTAAGGTTCATTAAAGTTCCCCCTATAGGAAGTACCTAGGACAAAAGCTGTCAAATTTCTCCATGATGCAGCTCACAATTGTCGCTTCTCTCCGCACCTATTTACTGCTTAGGTAAATACTCAGGCCATGACATAGATGATTTATACAAGAACACTGCATGGGATCGAGAGGCAATGGCCTGACAGGCAAACCCTTGCAGCAAAAAGAAAGTAACTGGAAAACAAGGAAGAAGCATATGGAAGAGACCACAACAACTATACAAGAATAAGAAACAATTATATAAGAATTAGACAAGAAGCAGAGAAATCGTATGAGAATGACAGCCAAAGACAAAGGACTTGTACAACCCACAAATGAGAAGACGGGTATATATGATGGAAGGTTGTGCAGTGATGAACGATAGGTTGCAGGAAGTCACAAAATTGAACCAGAACGCCTAGTGAACTTGCAACGGTTTCAGTCTCAACAAGCCACAATGCAAGACAAAAAACAAGATAAGCCTTTTCACCCATTAGGGTTATAAACCCATGGTACCGCCTACCCGCCATAGCCGTAAATGCTAAAACTGCTGAATTTCAAAATCAAGCTCAATAAAATCATCAGGACAAATGGGGGGGGCACTTTGACAAGCCGCCGGCTTCCTATCCTCGTCGAGGCTGATAGAAAGATAGTGGCTCTCAGGAAAGAGCAGATCTTGCTAAATTAATGGCTCATTGAACCAGAACTGATCTCATATATTGTAAGACAGCTGCTGGAAATTTGATTGGAACAAAATCCACAAGTCCGGAGTAAATATCACCGTGGATACTGTAAAAAGCAACAGTTTAGTAAATGCAATACTGAGGTCTTCAAATCCTCACTACAAAAACGTGAACTACCAAAAGTACTCATAACAGCTGATGTATTATCCATGTACAAGAAAGGAGACAGAACACAGTAGGCAGGTTATCTTGTTATGTTCTAACGTTAGGAGAGCGAGCACGTAAAAAGGCATATGATACATACCAAATAAGTTAAAACTCATTATGCATTTTTATTTCGTGTTTAAAATCGAAACACAAGGATAATACAGTTTTAAAGGGAGTACATAATTGTTAATTTGTATTTAAACGTTTTACAGTAAGTTTATAAGACTCAAAACATATTAAGAGCATGTATGTTATTTAATTATACTGTATTAATTTTAAACGTAAAATGAAGACAAAGCGAAGCAACGTGACAAATGTATGGAAGAAACATAATAGTCTCTTTCATCTAGGTTTCATTCTACCAAATGTATCTATTACTCTTTACTGCATTATAATCCACCTCAGTAACCCCCTTCAATGGAGAGCAAAGCTAACCCAGACAACTGATGCTCGCCCATTGTTGAGTGATGGAAGGACTTTGTGTGTTTGAGCCGACTAAAGGATCGCTCTGCCGCCTGGAAGCAGGAAGTACAGGCAAAGCGACCTTATGACCTTAAAGCTGGAGTAACGTCTGGTGTCTCGCTTGTGGAGTTGATAACACTGATGTTAACTAGACGCATTTCTTCACATTTTAACTTGTTATTCAAGAGTTAAGGCCTTTGAGACGACTCAAATCAACATAAATAATAAACCAAATGTTTATTATTTATGTTGTTTACTTGTTTACTGGATCACTTAAATTAAACCTCACGTCGCTAGAAGACAGAAGAGTTAGGGGGGATATGATCACCAGAGGAATTGACAGGGTAGATAAAGACAGACTATTTAACACAAGGGGCACGCACTAGGGGACACAGGGTGGAAATTGAGTGCCCAAATGAGCCACAGAGATATTAGAAAGATTTTTTTTTAGTGTCAGAGTAGTTGACAAATGGAATGCATTAGGCAGTGATGTGGTGGAGGCTGACTCCATACACAGTTTCAAGTGTAGATATGATAGAGCCCAATAGGCTCAGGAACCTGTACACCAGTTGATTGACAGTTGAGAGGCGGGACCAAAGAGCCAGAGCTCAACCCCGCAAGCACAAATAGGTGAGTACCTGTTTTCACTCTCAAACATATCGATCCTATACACACTGCTAATACAATGGTGTTCAATCTTCATAACAATTTTTTGGGGCAAGATGGGCTTGGCGTTGTATCTTAGCCACAGACAATAGATATCCAGTTTAAGCTCTTGAAGTGACAATCTCTTGAAGCTAGTTACAGAATTATTAATGTTACATACACATGTACATATATACACATCCATGTACACAAATACAAATAATAATCTTTTTATATCACAAGTAAATCAACAAGAGGCTCACAACAGTCACTATACAAGGCACTTTACATCTATGGTGAGTCACACAGTTACTAGTCTTGCTCCACACCCACCCAACTGGGCGGCAGTTTTACAGTCATGTGCAGGCTGCACCTACAGTAAGCAAGTTTTGGATACTTCGCTTAGATTCCTGGCAGTACATCACTATGAATGAAGTACTTACACATTACTTGGACTCCATTGATAATTTTATCTCTGAATTCCGCGAATTTTTCACATTCCATTATATAATGACGCAAAAAAATGCGAATAGTTCTGCTAACTAAACGACGTGGAATAATTTTGTTGTTGTAGGTGGGTTAAGCGGGACAAGTTTTGTGATGTCTTGGAAGACTGACTGAGGAAGGAAGGCTTGGGGACTCTCGGCTGCCAGGATCATTAAAGTTCTGACATTGTAACTATAAGGTGTGAAGGATAGATGTAAGTGTTAATGTAATAATCTAAGATGAGGTCTGATAAAGACCTTTTGTGCCCTCTGTAATGCTTTTGCGCTACCGCTCACAGGATGAGTATGGGGTGCACAATAAACTAGCCGCCTTCGGCGGCAACAATCAAAACAAATCAAAACAATGTTCCTCCGTTGTAACTTCTTGTATTGAGACTGTTGTAGGCTACTTCTTGAATTATTTGTGATATAAAAAGACTATTGATATCTATATATGTATTTGTATATGTGTGTGTACATGTATGTGTGTGTAATAAAAAAATGGTGTAACTAGTTTCACAAAGTTGTAACTGGCTTAGTTAAATGAACCAGTGGGCTCAGTTCCTGAACCCAATGGTTCATTTATGCTTAGGTTATGACCTATTGACTATGACCATCATTGTAAGGCCACAATATACGCTAGTAGCCCCCCCTAGTATACTTTAATCCAGGACCGAATTCAGAAATCAATTTAACACAGTGGCTACCTACCTTATTACTACCTTGTGGTGGTTCCGAGGATCAACGTCCCCGCGGCCCGGTCGATGGGTCAACCTGGCTGTTGAACACGGCTACTCGCAGCCTGACGTATCAATCACAACCTGGTTGATCAAGTATTCTTTACGGGGGTTTATCGAGTTCTCTCTTGAACACCGTGACAGACCGGACAGTTTTGTGCATTTATATTGAGGAATACAATTCTCGCCGTATCATATTAATTGTCTGACTTGGCTTAGCTTCTCTTACGAGTTAAGGCCAAGATGGCAGCAACTATATATATCTTTATTTCTAACCTGCGTGTTAACTTTAATCCTTAGACAGCAACCTCTGTTGGGTTTGGTTTGTTGTATTGCCTTGTGTTCATTCACAGACATATGGCCAATGGTACACAACGTGAGCTTTTAATGGGATCCCATACACTTTATTGTGGACTATACTCTTTGTTATGGACTTCTTACTCTATTATGAACTCCATACACTTTATTATGAGCCCCATACACTTTATTATGAGCCTCATACACTTTATTATGGACTCCATACACTTTATTATGAGCCCCATACACTTTATTATGAGTCTCATACACTTTATTATGGACGCCTTACACTTTATTATGAGCCCCATACACTTTATTATGGACGCCTTACACTTTATTATGAGCCCCATACACTTTATTATGGACGCCTTACACTTTATTATGAGCCCCATACACTTTATTATGGATGCCTTACACTTTATTATGAGCCCCATACACTTTATTATGGACGCCTTACACTTTATTATGAGCCCCATACACTTTATTATGGACTCCATACACTTTATTATGAGCCCCATACACTTAATGATGGACCCCATACCCTTTATTAAAGGTCCCATACACTTTATTAAAGGCCCCAAACACTTTATTAAGGACCCCATACTCATTCTGTGGGTGAGTGGCAGAAGAGCAAGTTCCAAAACTGAGCCCTAATTAAAATAGTCTTTAAGCTAAGTAACTTACTTACTTACATATGGGGTAATACGCTGGTTATATAGAACTTTAATTTGGCTATCAAACATTCTAATTACTACAACATTAGAAGCAGTTTGATCCCTGCTTATAAACAAACCTAAACAAAATTCAACTTGCACTGGCAACCAACATGAGAGGATGATTCAACCATTTTATCGCTATTTCCTCACATCCCAAGAAACCGCCTATATATATATGTGTGTGTGTGTGTGTGTGTGTGTGTGTGTGTGTGTGTGTGTGTGTGGTGTGTGTGTGTGTGTGTGTGTGTGTGTGTGTGTGTGTGTGTGTGTGTGTGTGTGTGTGTGTGTGTGTGTGTGTGTGTGTGTGTGTGTGTGTGTGTGTGTGTGTGTGTGTGTGTATAAACGCTCCAGTAATATGAAAAGTTAGTCGACTGAGAATTATATAAACTATATATAAATGTAGTATTTTTCCTTGCAAATTAATTTAAATATGATCTGTATATTGTATATTATTTAATAAAGAGAGGGAAAATTAGTCTCTTTTTTAATTATACAAGGAGTGTTTTTACAAAGGTACACAGCAATACGTATAGCAGCTACCTTAATATGAGGGATTACAGAATATAGATCAAAAGGTAATTATGAGTTTATCTAATAGTCCCGTCCCACAGGATGCATTAGTTATACATGAAATCAGGAGCGAGCATGATATTCAAAGCCACAGTTTATTAGGCTACACTAGCAAATCTTGGATATCTTCCAATATTAATTCCTGAGAGTATGAAATAGTTACACAATTTAAAGCCTCTCGTGTCATTTGGTCGAAAATCATTGATAACAAAGCACTGCCATAATGATGATGGAGAGTTTTTAAGATACACATTGAAAATTTAAATGGATTTTCTCTTCACCTCTTCACCAATGGTTTTTCGAATTTAATTACATACAATAAGTACA
>WNGS01000337.1:7678129-7704583 GCA_020271785.1 Procambarus virginalis | reverse complement strand
GCTCAAGCAGCCACACAATATAAAAATAAATATAAATAGGGGTGACTGAAGAAAAACAAATGATATAAAATGTTATACTGTACATATGAAAAATCAGGACCTTCCAGAATTTCATATACAGTGACAAAGAAATTAGTGAAATTCTGAAAGAGCCATATAAAGACATGTTTAGCATCTGACAGACAACTTGAAAGTTGAAGATCCTGACAGTTTCATGAAGAACATGCACAATTCAGACAATATACCTGATATTGCTACAAACAGCAGCCTGGATAATCAAGTTATCCCCAAAGAAGCCTGTGCCCAAGGCCAGGTTTGGGGAGTAAACTTTCTAAATTGACTACAGTACAAATAAAAAAGAAGCAAAAATCACAGGAAAACCACATCATCCAAATCCTCATACATACGTTTTATTTTTTTGCCATTACTCTTACCACTACTCTGCTCCCTTTTATAACAAACCCTGGTTTTGATAATCAGTGATAAGGAAGTTCCTATTACCCTTGCCTATTATATCCATTCAACTTTTGCCGATTCATTATTAACTCGCAATCGAGAATTCTGGGTTCAAATCCAGAAATGGTTGGGCGCATTTCCTATCACCTAATGGGCCTGTTCACCTACCATTAAATAGATACCTAGGAGTTAGCCAACTTCTTGTGGGGGGGGTTGCATACTGGAAAGGGTCAGTAATTCAACCTAGGGGGAGGGGGCAATATAAGCCTAAACATATATACAGGTACTGTATACCTACCTGTATAGATGTTTAGGAGTAAACATATATAGTACACTGTATACAGTATATGTTTAGGCTTGTACATATATACAGGTTCTGTATAGTGAACCTGTATATACAATGGCTAGCCCTTGACAAAATGAATAATGAGTATTATTAATTATTATATTATATATTAAAAAAAAGCCAGTGAAAATGCTTCAGTAAAAAAAAATATATGCTTTTGAACAATTTATAATACAATACAGTACAAGCTAAAACATTTATAAAAGATAAATGCAACTTGTAAAATTTATAATTGGATTACTGGACTAATATTTCTAACATTATCCAGTATCCAAAGAGTGCACTGCTCTACAGGCTTGAATCTAACATCGTATCATCAGGTTATACACGAGTTCATTTAGACTAATTCTGAAATTACTGCAAAGTGCAACCTGGAATTTATCCAATGTGACCCGTTCTCCAATGATGTTTGGAACACGACAGTACGCTACTACTGCACACTACTACTAAATAATATGGTAACCATTGAATGCTACTAGGACTACTACCACAGCTGTAATAAAATAAATAGTAATTAAATACTATAACAAATACTTTTGTTCATTAATATTTACACTAGTAAACTAGTACAATATTTACACACTAGTATTTAGTGTGTAAATACTTTATTCATTGATGCATCACGCTATTGTGATTTGTGTGTGTAATGTGTAAATACCTGTACTAGTACTGCTCGGATACTACAATTTATAAAGGAATAAAAATAAGACACTAGAAGTCAGTATCATACGTAACAGATTGTATTTATATTACTACATCCTAAACAAAATACTTTAAATGCATTTTTGAGGTCACAGCTCAAGCATCAACTGGTTCTTGAACTCAGTTGAAAGTTAAATTTGTTCTAAATAGATATTTATTCTATTCAGCTTAGAGAAGTTTAATGACTTTACATTAATTACACTGCAATAAGTCAAATAATATGCAAGACCATCAGATATTTATTTGCATTTCAACTGGAGTAATAATTAAAATAATCTTAAAGCAAAATAGGAAATAACTTGTGGAGCAATCGAACTCACAGCAAAGTACAGTACAGTCTCATTTGAATCACAGGTCTTCAGTAAGAGAATACTGTATCAAGAGAACTATAGAAAATAAATTTTCAATACACTAACAAAGATCATTTGTTAAAGAATATTTGAAGCTTAATATTACAGCAGTTGAAGTCATGAGTGACCTTACTACTGCCTCAAAGCAGTCTGGATTGTTATATCCACATTTTAATGGTAAAATTTACAACTAGAAGGAATTTACACACTTTATACTCTACCAACATTCCATTTCTACATACAATTAATTGGCAGTGATTAAAGCAATATTAAGGTACACATTTTTATTACCAAAATATTTACACCTGCTCTAATTTTTCCTTTCACCAATTCACATTAAATGTTAATCTGAATTAAATGTTAATTTAACAAGTTAAATCATTTTAGCTTTCAAAATGGTTCAGATCAATTACCAAGTCTACTGAATACATCTGTCTTTAATAGTATCTTTTCTTCACTGACAATTTCACCCGTTTTTTTGTTTACTTTGACAATCTTCTTAACATACTTTTTGCCCAAAGAGGGGCTAGACGAAGTCGCAGCTGCTGACACAACAGTTCTACCAGGCAATGGCGTTTCTTTAGAGGTTGATGGTGATGCTTTCAATTTTAAATTACTGCTTTTTGAAGTTGATGCCTTCGTTTTCAAGCGACTGGAAGAGATGCTGCTCGACGTAGTAGACTTGGCTGGTGATTTTGATTTACGAGCTTCTGCAGTCTCCCTTGCAAATATTCCAGCACTAGTACATGAACTGTTTGATGTAATGCTTTGGAGTCCCAGTCTGCTTTTAATACCTGTCGTAGTATCTGCAGTCATGGTTGCAACTTTTGTTCCTCCTGGAATGGCTATGACCTTTTTTCGGGCAAAATTAGGCTTATCAAAACTGTCACTAGATGAATACTTTAGAATGCCTTGATATTCTAGTGGTTTACCGGGACTAAGTTCATGATCAGAAGTACCTCCTTTTGTATTATCATCCTTGCTACCTAATCGGCCAAATACAGATGGTGATGATTTTTTATTAGATTCAGTGCCTGAAGCTGTGCGAATTATATCTTTACCGTGCATAGTGATTGTGATCTTAGGAGTTTCACTAGTAGTGCTTGTCACAGAATTATCACCTAAACGGTTAAAAACTGAACTTCTCTTGTTAGCACTCGATGAGTCATCATCTTCAACTGATCTTTTATTACCACTACTTAAACGTGCTGACAGGCTCTGAGAAAGACTGGAGTTACCATTAGGTGGAGACGGGGGTCCTTCTTTACGAACATAATGCTCTAGCATTCTAGATGCAGGTGTACTTTTCTTACTTGATGAATGTGATGCACTTGTGTCATACTGAGGAGATTGGGGGGATGAGGCCTGCAACACTCTTTGACGAGACAAATGACCAGAGAAAATCTTGGCATGTTTAAGTATTGCAATAATGTCACCCATTACCGTGATCCCCATATCACGCAAGTATTCCCTGTTCAGATCCATAAGCATATCTTGTTTAATACGATTGTCGGTGAAGATGATGGCATAATTAGTTGCTTCTCCCGCTGGAATTCCAGCCTCGGTGAAGAACTTTAACCAAGTTGATGTATCACTGATTGATGACATCTTGATTCACCTGAAAGAGAGAATTTAGAATTAGCATTGTACATCTTGCAATAGATTTCTCCATTTGTTATGTAGCAGAATAAATTTTAATTTATTTTTGCATTGGCCATTATTGAAATTTTAGACAATACTGTTGGCTATCTGTTGTCATAAGAATGCACGAGATTGTGAAGTTACAGAAAAGTAAACAAGAGCCAATAGCCAACTGTTGTAACTAAAGTGATGTTACTGCTGTATAGTTATACAAACTGTATTGTATACAAGTCCATCCTCATACTCACGTTAGTACAGTATGTAATATATTGAATGTTCTAACACCATCTAAACCTCCAAACCAAATGAAGGCAATGCTTTCAGGTATTTCAAACCATATATTTCAGATCTTATTTCATTAGATCAATAATGTTGTACAGTATATTGCATGTTGACACGTGCAATAAGTATGACTTAACCAGAGAATGAGCATTATTAACAGGACACATGGATAATTACTAAACAGTACAGTATACAAGTGTAGTTATGGGGTGAGAGCTATGCTCCTGGGTGTTGTCTTACCTATAATCTGTCATATGACTTTGAAACTACTGATGGTTTTACCACATACCACCAACTCACTTAACTTGTTCCAACCATTCACAAACCGATTTAAAAGAGGGAACTTTTGAACATCATTTCTGCACTTTTGCTTTCTTGTTTTAGACGTTACAGCTTTTAGAAATTCTTCCTTGTCAACTTTGTCAATTCTTGTCAGAATTTAATAAGTGATAATCATATCTCCTCCTTTCCATTTATCTACTAGCTTTTGTTTAAAGCCTCAGTTCTTGTTTTTTTCAGGTCTGAAACCCTCTATCATGTTTGTGAACCTTCTTAATTTTAGTGATTTGTCTTTAAGATATTTACCTTTTTACTTTAAGATACTAGTGGCCTCAACGAGGAAAACCTCCTCACCCTGATGATCTTTTCCAGCTGTATTTTAAAACTCAGCAGAGATTTGGCATTTACAGCTTCGGCGGGTAGGTGGTTTCATGGGTTTACAACCCTATGGGTGAAAAAGTATCTCCTATCTGTACTACATCGTGGCTTGAACCTGTTGCTCCTCGTTCGTGTTACATCTGACCTTTCGAAGAAAGTGTCCGGATCAACATCCTTGAAATTGGGCGTATGCATGTGAACACCATACAACTGATACATACCAAATGCCTCTGTTCTGGTGCAGGAACTGACCTCGGGACCAACTGGTTGTAAACCAACTACAGACCACTGTGTTAGGTTTGAACATGAACCTGTTCAAAGGGCTCTACATGGATGCAGGGAACTTTGTACACAAGAGAGTTCAGATTGTTATAACAGATTATAACAGTTTAAAGCCAGACTGGTAATTACCTGCTTGATGGGGTTCTGGGAGTTCTTCTACTCCCCAAGGCCAGGCTCGATTTGTAAGTTTGGTCCACCAGGCTGTTGCTTGGAACGGCCCGCAGGCCCACATACCCACCATAGCCCAGCTGATCCGGAACTTCTCTTAGAAAACAGTCCAGTTTTCTCTTGAAGATGTCCAAGGTTGTTCCGGCAATATTTCTTATAATCGCTGGGAGGACGTTGAACAACCGCGGACCTCTGATGTTTATACAGTGTTCTCTGATTGTGCCTATGGCACCTCTGCTCTTCACTGGTTCAATCTTGCATTTTCTTCCATATCGTTCACTCCAGTACGTTGCTATTTTACTGTGTAGATTTGGAACCTGGCCCTCCAGTATTTTCCATGTGTATATTATTTGGTATCTCTCTCGTCTCCTTTCGATTGACCAAGTCATGTGATTTTTACCTTAACCAGTAATTTAGTTATTGCTAAATAATCAACAAATAAATTAGTTAATCAATACCACGCAGCCCTATCAATGTTATGTACATCATATTATGTATTTTTATTTTAACTTTGTGTAGGCTGAAGATAGTAGTAAAACCCTTACAAGAGGTGTTGGTTCGAGCAGTAGCCAGGCCCCCGGAGGTGGTAGAGGTCAGCGGCCCCCAGAGGTGGTGGGGGTCAGCGGCCCCCAGAGGTGGTGGGGGTCAGCGGTCCCCCAGAGGTGGTGGGGTCACCACCGGCAGCTCCCAGACGTGGTGGAGGTCACCACCGGCACCATCTCACAGGACTAAGCCGCTGCTGCAGCCACCAACATTTATAAATATATCTCCCCAACATTCCCGGAGCCGCCACCGGATCACACACACGTCCTCCCTCTAACTTACCTCGTAAACTCGCTGGCCGAGTTAGAGAAGATCTGTCATAACACACACACACTCACACAAACAATAAATATAGCAAGATATATTCTATTTATGGAGGCGAGGTGAGGTGGGCGGCCGCCTCCCCTGACGCCATAACAACAATGTCTCCGAGTCCTCCGCGCCTCTGGTCTCCTCTACACGCTCGCTCTCTCTCTCTTACCGCTCTACTCTCTCTCTCTCTCACTCTCTCTCTCTCTCTCTCTCTCTAACCAGTTGTTGAAGAGATAAGTCGAAAAAGGACGATTAGAATTATCATGTGTGTGTACTAGGCCCCGATTTTAGGATATCTTTAATGTCTAATGCGAACGAACACTGACTTCAACGGATGTTCTCATTCATACATATATGATATACGTGCATTTTCAGTAATTAAGAACATAAGAATGAAGGTAAGGAATGAAGGTAAGATTCATTGGAAAGGCGAAGAGTTACGGGTGACATGATAGAGGTTTTCAAGCGGATGAATGGACATAACAAATGGAATATTAATAGGGTATTAAAAGTATCAACACAAGACAGAACACGAAACAATGGGTATAAATTGGATAAGATTAGATTTAGGAAAGACTTGGGTAAATACTCGTTCGGTAACAGAGTTGTTGATTTGTGGAACCAATTACCAAGTAACGTGGTGGAGGTGGGGTCCCTCGATTGTTTCAAATGTGGGTTGGACATGTATATGAGTGGGATTGGGTGGTTATAAATAGGAGCTGCCTCGTATGGGCCAATAGGCCTTCTGCAGTTGCCTTGTTCTTATGTTCGTATGAACTAAGAACAAGGTAACTGCAGAAGGCCTATTGGCCCATACGAGGCAGCTCCTATCTATAACCACCCAATCCCACTCATATACATGTCCAACCCATGCTTGAAACAATCGAGGGACCCCACCTCCACAATGTTACACGGCAATTGTTCCACAAATCAACAACCCTGTTACTGAACCAGTATTTACCCAAGTCTTTCCTAAATCTAAACTTATCCAATTTATACCCATTGTTTCGCGTTCTGTCTTGTGTTGATACTTTTAATACCCTATTAATATCCCCTTTGTTATGTCCATTCATCCACTTGTAAACCTCTATATCATGTCACTCCTAACTCTTCTCCTTTCCAGTGAATGCAAGTTAAGCTTTGTTAATCTTCTCTTCATATGAAAGATTTCTAAATGGGGAATTAACTTTGTCATCCTACGCTGAACAAGTTCAAGTGATTTATTTCGATTTATACTACGGTGACCAAAACTGAACTGCATAATAGAATAAGAACATAAGAACATAAGAACAAAGGCAACTGCAGAAGGCCTATTGGCCCATACGAGGCAGCTCCTATTTATAACCACCCAATCCCACTCATATACATGTCCAACCCATGCTTGAAACAATCGAGGGACCCCACCTCCACAATGTTACGCGGCAATTGGTTCCACAAATCAACAACCCTGTTACTGAACCAGTATTTACCCAAGTCTTTCCTAAATCTAAACTTATCCAATTTATACCCATTGTTTCGCGTTCTGTCCTGTGTTGATACTTTCAATACCCTATTAATATCCCCTTTGTTATGTCCATTCATCCACTTGTAAACCTCTATCATGTCACCCCTAACTCTTCGCCTTTCCAGTGAATGCAAATTAAGCTTTGTTAATCTTTCTTCATATGAAAGATTTCTAATTTGGGGATTAACTTAGTCATCCTACGCTGGACACGTTCAAGTGAATTTATATCCATTCTATAATATGGCGACCAAAACTGAACTGCATAATCTAAATGGGGCCTAACCAGAGCAAGATATAGCTTGAGAACCACACCAGGTGTCTTGTTACTTACGCTGCGATTAATAAATCCGAGTGTCCTATTTGCCTTATTACGAACATTTATAAGAACATAAGAACATAAGAACAAGGCAACTGCAGAAGGCCTATTGGCCCACACGAGGCAGCTCCTATTTATAACCACCCAATCCCACTCATATACATGTCCAACCCATGCTTGAAACAATCGAGGGACCCCACCTCCACAATGTTACGCGGCAATTGGTTCCACAAATCAACAACCCTGTTACTGAACCAGTATTTACCCAAGTCTTTCCTAAATCTAAACTTATCCAATTTTACCCATTGTTTCGCGAATAGTGAAGCAGAAGATTTTCTAGAATAATTGACGATTGCTTTCTTACGCAACACATTAAGGAACCAACACGGGAAAATAATATTTTAGATTNCCTATTACATCTGTCCAGGGAGAGTTTCAGAGCAGGATTTGCATTTAAGAACAGGGTTTTGTAAATGTAGTTGACACAAGAGAATTTGTGGATTGAGATTATGTTTTAGCATGTTTAGGGAGTAAACAAGGGGCTGAGTGTTGTCTGAACGCAAAATTTGTTATTATTCTGATAGCAGATTTTTGCTGGGTGATGATGGACTTGAGGTTTGACTTGACTTGAGGATGGACATACATAATTTATCTATTCTGACATTTTCACCATGTCACGGGCTGTATCATGCTATAAACCGGATTAAGAGAGGCCGTTTCATGCTAAGGTTAGGCTACATCCTGTGTCGTAATTCCTCTCTGGAAGGGGTAAAGCTTCCACTTTATATTTAACTGCATGTAAATCTTATTTGATTTGTATATTAGAGAGTATCTTTTTTTTTTTTTACTGTTGCAATGTTTTACTTTTTTTATTGTCTCGCAATGAAGTTTTGTCACTAGGTTACTTGATCAAGTACGCAAGATATCCCCGACTCCTGTCACAATGTCATCATTACATCCTCAAAGGATACACAGGCTTCATGTATTCCTTTGAATACTACAAGTACATGATGTCCTTCGGGCTTTCTTATATATTATACGTTTTAAGTCCTCTCTGTGACAGTGTAAAGCAGTTACGCAAGAAAAAATCCCCTTTTAATGTAGTTTCCCATAATGTTCTGAAACGTTCTAAACGATTAACTGTCGTATCTGGTTGTGACCAGTTGTGCCAGTCTTGCCTTAGCAGTGAGGCGTTCGAGTGTGACTGATACTGGTGTTATGATCCGTAGTGCTCCAACGATGGAGGACTTGATGACTGCTCTTAAGGAAGGTGACATAGCTAAAGTGGTCTTACTCCTACAGCACCACCGAGATCTGCTGACAACCGCAGAGCCACAACCATGGCTACATCTAGCCGTAAATGCTCCTGCAAATTGTCGTCCTTTACTCCTATTGCTCCTAGAGGCTGGGATTTCCAGTGATACCCCCGACGCTCTTGGGATCACTGCTCTCCACTTGACTGCTAATAAAGGACAAGTAAGGTGCCTTCAGGACCTGCTGCAGTGGAAGGTCAGTGTTGACGTTAAAGACAATATGGGTCTGACTCCCTTACATTACGCAGCCTTCAGTCGTCACAGAAGAGCTCTGACTTGTATTAAACTCTTAATACAAGCAGGAGCTTCTCGTGATGCTCATAACAACGAAGGGCTTACCCCTCTCCATGTTGCAGTAGACGTTGGCAATATTTCCACTGCAAGGACACTTTTGGATTTAGGAGCTTCGCACGCTCTGACCGACGCACGAGGAAGGACGCCTCTGCATTTAGCGTCAACTACGAAAATGGCGGAGACTCTGCTGTCTGCCGGAGCTGACGTGACGTGCGAGGACGGCGAGGGTCATACACCTCTGGACAGAGCCATCAAGCACTTCCCAGATATCGTCCCAACACTTCTGGGCGCCGGAGTAGCCGTCCAAGGTGACCCTCAGGATAGAGACCTTCGTGTCTTTTTCCACCTTAATACTATCAGTGGGGGTCAAGGAAGCGAAGTGAAGCTGTTAAAAACTATGGTAAATTATGGTCATTACCATCTCTTAAAACATCCATTATGTGAAACATTTTTACATCTAAAATGGCTTCTTATTTATCAGCTGCTTTACATCAAGTGGGCAACATGCACTGGTGCTGTAGCATCGGTAACAGCAAACTTGTGTCTCAGGGCCCGTCTTCCACTCCCCAAAGACGATAACGAGACCAACACAGAGTGGCTGAATAATAACTATACCGTGTTGACAACTATTGCAGTGCTACAGGGAGTGTCTGCAGTTCTTCTGTCACTGTTATTGGCTAGAACCATTATGCAAATGTTGGTGCTCAGGTCTCGCTTCTGGCACAAGGTGGACAAGTTGTTGGAGTTGGTGTTCTTAATATGCTCGGCCGGTCTTGTGGCAATGCGGGGTAGACTAGAGACGTGGGAGCGTCAGGTGGGAGCCCTCACGCTCCTGTTGGGGTGGTATAATGTGACGGTCCTCATCGGTCATATCCCTTCCGTCGGCATTTACGTCCAGATGTTTAATAACGTGAGTCCTCGTATGTCATTTATGTAAAATATGCAATATGTAATCAAACGTTTCCACTTTAAATACAATAACAAAAACAAGGGTGACAAGAGAATAAAATACTCATACGAATTAACACAAAAAAAATATTTGAATGCTCATTATTTCTTATTCTGAGGTTATGGGTCCTCATAGCTCCTTCCCGCACTCAGCTGGTAGGACCTATGGGAGAACTGCTCGCACTGCTACTGACGGGGCCATCCCAGATATAACAGCAAACACAATTAAATTATTTAGGATGAAGAATCTGTGGAAGATGTATACCTTTTTTAACATTATACATATATATATATATATATATATATATATATATATATATATATATATAATATATATATATATATATATATATATATATATATATATAATATATATATATATAAATATATATATATATATATAAATATATATATATATATATATATATATATATATATATAAAATATATATATATATATAAAATATATATATATATATATATATATATATATATATATAAATATATATATATATATATATATATATATATATATATATATATATATATATATATATATATATATATATATTGTAAACCTCACAATTATGTGAGGTTTACATATAGCATTCTGTGTTGCAGGTGGCAGTGAAAATAATTAAATTCACAGTTGTGTTCTCATCATTGCTCTTTGGCTTTGCTATCAGTTTCCACCTGGCATTTGAAAGGACAGTGGCATTTCAAACAGTGTGGTCCTCTTGCCTTAAGACACTTGCAATGATGGTGGGTGAGCTAGACTTGACTGACCTCTTAGAGAGTGACACCACTCAATCTCTAAAAGGTAAGCAACACTTAACAACTTTTTTGTATATATTCATGTGTTCCTCATTGTTGAACTGGTATTGAATATACAGTGTTAGCCAGATGTTTCAGGTGGTATTGCAGTCTTCAAATAATTTGAAAATTTGCAATTCTTCTATACAAACTAGTTTCCCAGAATTCTCCAGACTTCAGCTTGACATCTTGGTTTAATAGTTAAAATGTTCAAATTATGGGGTAATATTTAAAAATGACTGGAGCCTACTGGTTGTTAGCTTTACCTTGACAAGTTTATCATTCCGGAGAATATATTTACAAATTACTACTTAGCATTAACTCTATACAACCTCATAAGCCTGTAAAAGCTGTAAGTCCACAGTGTGAAATTATTTCAGGAATGCCAGAAGTGCTGTTTGTCGTGTTTGTATTGCTCATAACAGTGGTCATCGCAAATCTCTTGCTGGGCCTTGCAGTGCAGGTTTGTTGAACATATTTTAAGTATTTAGTATGGCATAATAGTGGTGAATAGTCTCTGTTTATAATATACAAAGTGAGCTTGTTAAAAGCTCCTTGCAAGTTATTCTGCAGCATCCTGATGTACAGTGATCCACTGTGTCCACTGACAATTATGGCATAATCAGGCAGGGAATACGCACAGAACCAATACTGTGATGCCTACGGCAACCTGTAAGATCATTTGGAGGGTGCTTGGATGTCACCAGAGACAATCAATCATACTAGGATAAAAGATGTTGAGAAGGGTCTGTTCTTAATCTCAGATACATTAAACTGCACATGTCTGCCAATAGGAAAATAACTTGCTAGTTTAATCAATCAAAACACACTGCCTATTTACTCCTGACTCTCCCAAAACAGCAATATGGAGGTGCTTGGAGTTGGTGGGTCTGGGCAGATTCCTGGTTTGCTCTTAGGGAATGGTAGGCAGCTGTCTCCTACTCTGTTGGTCATTGGATGACTTTTTTTTTTACCCATTTGGGTATGTCAAACTTGGGTATGAGTTTAGGAGAAACCATGTTTTTGCTTTGACTTTCTTTGGCTACAAAATGTTCTTTATGTGGTGAGGGGGGCCAGTGCTTTCCTCCCTCAGGGACTCTCCAACTATCTGCCTATCAGTATGTTTTTTCCGTCAGGCATGTTCATTTCCACCGACTGGTGACACTCATATAGCCGCAAGGCTTTATATTTTACCCTTTATGGAAATACCAGAGCACATACACCACCACTACTGTCGTGGTAAAGCAACATAAAAGTTGCAACATGAACTGAGGCCGACCTTGCCCAGCCATATAAACCCCACACATATCCTGATCTATAGCAAAACACATGCAAAAGCCAACTAAGTGCATCACTGGAAGAGAGGTCTCGAGTTGTTGAGAAAGCAGCTTTTCATGTGCTCGAAATATTGTTTCAAAGATTCTTTATTCTATTACTCCCAGATGTGTAAACTACATAAAGTAAAGCAATCAAAACAAACACATGGAGAGAGGACTTCTCAATGTTGAATGTGTAATGGGGGCCATATAGTTTCATTTTTCTTCCCTAAAACACAGTTTTCAACCACAGTCTACACTAGTATTGTATGCTAACACCAAAGACATTTCTTTTGTTTATTGTAATTTAAGTTTTCCCATAATGTTACCAAAGGCAGAAATCTCAGTCAAGGTGGACACGTGGAAAGGCAACCATCTGAGAGTTGGTGGGCTTACTGAAAGTCACATGCTGTACATAAACTGTATTGTACAATTATAGTACAAGCACAGTAAAATATTTCTTAAAATAATTAATAAATTACTGTACGATAGCACTGTACAGTGTACTGTTCTGTGCAAAGTAGATCCAGATTTCAGCAATTGCTTCTATGAATCCAGATTTTGGAGAAATGGTCTGTTAACAAAATTCATGCATTATTTATAGATTATTAATAGAACAAGCTTTACAATGTGAATTGTGCATATTAATCTTCTTTTATGATTCTTCTACACAGAATATCCAAGATTTGTTGAAGGTTGCTGGGGTTCGACGCCTGGCTCTCACAGTGGAGCACGAGGCAATGGTTGATCAAATGTATTCTTCTCACTTGATCTCCTACCTTCTTCCACACAAGCTTTTAGCTTGGTTAAAAAAAAAGTTTTCCCTTCTGCAACAATTTCCTTCAAGATTTCTCTCCATTTTAAGTCCAAGAAAGCATACATTAGCAACATTTGAGTGGTGGACATTTGAAGCAGAAGGTAAAAAATTATAATAAATTTATAAACTTTAAATATATACCATACAATATGCATTCAAAACCATTATATTGTTTGACCCAATAACTACTTTACAGTACATTGCAATGTTTATAATCCAGATTATATATATCTGAATGTGATCTCGATTTGGGAGAAAGCTGCATTGTTTTCATTTGTGGAGGAGTGGGAGGCTTCTTACTGCCTTTTTCTTGGGAGGTTTATATAGCAAATGACAATGTATGTGTGCACCTACTAAAACAAATGATTTTTGTGTTTGAATATACAATGACTTCATTATATAATACAGTAATAAATACTGTATTGTATAATAACTATTTTTAACTTTTGCAACAGGAATCTAATAAATTCAAACAGAAAAAGGAACCTTTGAGTGACTACAAGAGCTTTAAAAGGAAACTGCAGGTCTATCAGCCTGTACATGGCAGTTCCTATTTATATCCACCCAAACTCATCCCAAATGAACCAACCTGTCCTCTTAAAAAGAACGTCGCTTTTGGCCATTTACCTGTATGGCCGAAAATGGACGTAATTTGAAAATGAAAAAAAAATGAAAATAAATTTGGGATTTTTTTTTCAACAACAGTAAGTTAAGGGTCCTCTGATAGGTTAGGTGGGCAGGAAATTCCCATAAAGTTTCAAAACGTTATGAAAAACGTTAATGGAAAGTTTCCTTTTCTAAGCTTGCCGAGTAAGCCGGACGACTCGAACAGAAAACGGAACAGTACGTCACTTTTGTGAGTCGATTTCATTTGAAATTACGTCCAAATTTGGCCATAGCGCGCATACCAGCGAAAAGTGACGTTATTTTTAAGAGGACGGGTTGAATGAACACTTAATGCCCTGTTCACCTAGGAATAAGTAGGTACTCAGGAGTTAGTCAGCTTGTTGTGGGATTGCATCCTGGGCAGGGTCAGCAATTCAACCTGGGAAACCTTGATAAAAGTCTGTGTATAAATACACTCGGGCTTCCTGTCCCACGACACAATGAAATACAATATATAAAAAAAATTATTATACGGCCAAAAATTGTCGTAGTACGTAAAAATAGAGGCGGCTCACAAAAGTGACATACTGTCCCATTTTCTGTTTTGGGTCTTCTGATTGGTTAGGATGGGACACGTTAATTTGACAGTTTTCTTGACGTTGGGAAACCTTAGGAGGACGGGCTGTTTACACAACCATTATCAGTGTATCCATGTTCACTACACATTACCATTATCGTGTATCCATGTTCACTATACATAACCATCATCAGAGTATCCATGTTCACCACACATAACCATCTTCACTACATAATCACTACATACTGTCTTCACCAATATAAAAATCTTGACTACCTGGGCATAACCGAATACCCCCATCTACAACCATCACTACCATCCCATCCTTCGCTACTTTTCTTCCGATTCACCACCTTCCCTACATCACTGTAACCATTGTCAATACACAGTCCCCATAAATAATCACGCTACATAAGAAATATTAATGTTTAATCATGTAGAAAATAATATGCTGGATGAATCTTAGTGAGGATGAAGGCTGGTATTTAGCAAGACTGAAAATTGGTATCATTTGCCATTTAAAGGGGTTGACCCCAACCCACCTATGGCCATCCCCCAAACAACCACCAGTCACCCAGTAAAGTTTGATGCGGCTAGCCACAGGTATCTGGCCTTTAACCTTGAACAGATTCTCTTTTATATAGATAAATGTTAGAAATGCTTTTGTAAAGTGTAGCTTCAGCCCAATGTTTAGAAGTGAAACATTAGTATAAAATATCAGACAATAAAGGAAATAATGTATTCATCTAACATAAATAGATGGATACAAGTCGCTAGATTAAGGTAGTGTAACTGGACAGTGAGGAATTATATAATGTATGTACTGTATACAGTATAAAAATTCTAAAATTTTAGAAATGTTATTAATTTTTTTCTAAATCTCTATTTCAACAGCATATACTAAATGTGGACATATGAATCGCTACAATGTGTTTATTCAACCATATGACACAGTGGACCCAGCACAGGTGTATTGCAGACGATCAAATAAACAAAAACCAATTCCTACTGGTTACAAATTGCCATCTTGGATAATAAGGAACACCAGGATCCTCCTTGAGAGTGGTATCCAGTTGGGAACAAGCAATGCTGCTGTCATACATAAGTATGATAGTGACAATAGTAGTAGCAGCAGCAGCAACAGCTGTGAAGGTGATGGGAAAAGTTATGACGACATTTGGGATGGTGGAAAAACATGTGCTGGTGAAAATTATCGTGATGTTGAAAATTGTGGAATTAGATGTTTTGATTTCAATGACTCTATCAGTAACAAAAGTGATACTGTTAATATTTCTCTTAAAAGTGAAAATGCAATTTTGTTTAAACTCCAGGAGCAAATAAATGACTTAAAAGAATCCATAGCAACTATGAGTCAACTCAAGGAAACACACTGTAATGTGTCACATGAAACTATGCTTTAAGCTTTTCTAAATTTGTTCAGCCTTAAAGTCCAAAGAATACGGTAAGAACAACAGGTTATTAAAACCAACAGATATTGAAGTATGAATGAGAAATCCAAGGTGCTACCTGTGACAGATATTGAGGTATGATTAATTAATTACCTAAGTGCGGTTAAAGGATGAGAGCTATGCACGTGGTGTCCCGTCTTCCCAGAAGTCTTTGTCATATGACACTTTGAAACTACTGATAGTTTTGGCATTAACCACCTTCTCACTTCACTTGTTCCAACCATTGACCACTCTTGTTGGCAAAAGTCAACTTTCTAATGTTTTTTGGCAGCTTTGTTTCGATAGTTTGAACCTGTCCTTTCTTCAAATTGCAACTTTAAACAATTTTTGTCAATTTTGTCGATACATTACAATTTTGTATGTAGTGATCAAATCACTTCTTTTTCTCTTATCTTCTAACTTCGGTATATTTAATGCCTCTATCTATCCTCTCCTTGTAGCTCGTTTTTCAGTTCCGGGAGTCACATAGTTGCATGCCTTTGCACCTTATCCAGATCATTGCTTCTTGAGGTATGGGCACCATACAACTGCTGCATTTTCCAACTTTAGTTTTA
Source organism: Procambarus virginalis (assembly GCA_020271785.1). Lineage (NCBI taxonomy): Eukaryota > Metazoa > Arthropoda > Malacostraca > Decapoda > Cambaridae > Procambarus > Procambarus virginalis. Next base: position 7,688,318 of record WNGS01000337.1, on the reverse strand, counting down.
CATTTTATGTTATTCCACAATCTATAACATGCATTTGTGGGACCCAAAGTGCTGTCTGCGACAGATGCCGAGGTATGAGTGATAGACCCAAGGTAACATTAGAGTATGGATGGAACTGTCACGTCCATTAATTTTTTTTAATTTAAACACTAAACCCACACATTAAAAAAAATTAAGATATGTCTGATCCATCCTGTTCTAGTATAGACTGAATTATCATCTTATTTTTACTACAGTATTATGGGGTTTTGTTACAAATATTATTTGAATGATATAATATGCAAGTTAAATTATTTGTCTGTAAGTACATATACTGTATAATCAAATATGGTTTCCTCTAACCTACTAGCCTGTGTTTCAAATGACAAACCTCTCCACAAAAGATCAGTCTCATCTATAGTGTAATAAATAATTAAATTTAATTAATTAAATTGAAAGTAATTTAAATAATTAAATTTATAGTCAGCAATGATTTTATCATTATCTTTTTAATAGTTCCCACACAGTTCCCATCCACAATAAATTCCTCCAAGATACCATTTTTCTGCTAATGACATACATCTCTTAAAATTTTGAAGCCAATCTAAACGTCCCTGAAAATGCTGAATTCCCAATTTATGAGCCAAGCACCTTTACGTACTTTAAATTTGTTTATCACTGCCAGGCGCTGTCAAACAATGTACTAAATGAGCATAAACCCCATCCAGAGATTGCTTCTTAAACAATTAAGATTTGATGCCATATGGTGTCACGTCTAACCTTTCAAAACTAGACTTTAGAACCAATATTACATGAGTTATAAGTAGGATGTCTAAATGTATCGTAATATTCACAGACGGTAAGATTCACTCAGGGGTTTCCAATGCCCATCCCGGGTATCTCAAAAACTATCCGTAGTGTATGAGCAAAGAACATACAGCTGATGGACCAAATTATGGTATGATTTGAAAGTGTTCATATCATGCAAAACTTTGGTACTACAACGACTATTTTCAGGACGAGGGGGGGGGGCATAATGTAGTGCAGAGCTAATTTTGTTATTATAGTGTGCAGTACAGCATAGGGTCACATATACTAGAATGAGTAACACTGATATCTGGGAGTTATATAATGTACTATATAAAGTATGCAGGCGATGAGTCACAATAACGTGGCGAAAGTATGTTGACCAGACCTTAGTCCACATAGTTGACTAAGTTGGTCTGGTCAACATTCGTTAAAGTAGTTTCAGTACATGTTGAAGAGGACTAGTCCTTCTGTGCAGTGTGGCAAATTGAGACTTGACAATGTGCTAGCCTGATGGTGTCTCAAATAATAGTGCTGTACTGGTACTATATTATAATCATTAATAATTTTATCATGGTGTTATTTTGTGCCACACTACTAGCAATATGTTTCTCTAATAAATAATTTCATGAATGTTAGAACATTATTACATATTTTGAAGAAAAAATGCAATTTATATTTCTACTTACACTGTAGTTTTTTACTAAAAGTACTTTTCAAATACTATTTGTTATTCCAAATAATTATTCCCTATTTATTATTCCGAAGGCATTTTATTCATATTAAAATATTTTTAGAACACGCTGCTAAGCCCAGAGAATTGGAAAATTGTATGGACAGGTTATCTAAGATCTACGTCAATTCTAAAAATGCCTTGTTCACACAAAATGTTGTGAAATGTGAACCCTTAGTGTTTTGTATATACTGTACAATATGATATGAATTATATAAAAAGTTACTGTAAATCAACTTCTTTCAAATCACATCTGGCACTGAGGGTATTTGACTTGACAGTACACTACTCTTCTGCTAAGTTAAGTACAGTACCTGGTTGATACCTGGTTGATGGGGTTCTGGGAGTTCTTCTACTCCCCAAGCCCGGCCCGAGGCCAGGCTTGACTTGTGAGAGTTTGGTCCACTAGGCTGTTGCTTGGAGCGGCCCGCAGGCCCACATACCCACCACAGCCCGGCTGGTCCGGAACTCCTTGGAGGAATAAATCTAGTTTCCTCTTGAAGATGTCCACGGTTGTTCCGGCAATATTTCTTATGCTGCTGGGAGGACGTTGAACAACCGCGGACCTCTGATGTTTATACAGTGTTCTCTGATTGTGCCTATGGCACCCCTGCTCTTCACTGGTTCTATTCTGCATTTTCTTCCATATCGTTCACTCCAGTACGTGTTATTTTACTGTGTAGATTTGGGCCCTGGCCCTCCAGTATCTTCCAGGTGTATATTATTTGATATCTCTCTCGTCTTCTTTCTAGTGAGTACATTTGGAGAGCTTTGAGACGATCCCAATAATTTAGGTGCTTTATCGCGTCTATGCGTGCCGTATATGTTCTCTGTATTCCCTCTATTTCAGCAATCTACTGTAACAATTTAGTACTGTAATATTATTAAACTACAGTATTTTACATAAATATTTGATTATTTTTTTTTTACACTGGACATCCAAATCCAGATTATTGTATATCATTCAGGACCCAATCCAGATTTGCATGAAATTTAAATTTACGAATAGGGGTACTCTAATCACCCTTTTTGACTATTCTCACTAAATTTTCCAATCTTGGCAAATGATTCATGTTTTGGTGTATTTAGACAAATAATACATAAACAAATATGTGCATGCAAATAAAATTATGATGCAAAGATACCAAACTGTTTTTCACTTACCCTTTTGAAGCATAGGCATGGCCCTCAAGTTTTAAAATGCTTATGGTTTGTGCCAGTCTTTCAGCTATAGACCAACAGCAATACAGCCTGTGATCCAGGGATTGTACCTTTGCTTAAGACCAAAAAGAGAACTGACTTTGAGAATGCAAGACACTACAAGAAAGAGAAGAAAATAAAATGCTCAAGCAGCCACACAATATAAAATAAATATAAATAGGGGTGACTGAAGAAAAACAAATGATATAAAATGTTATACTGTACATATGAAAAATCAGGACCTTCCAGAATTTCATATACAGTGACAAAGAAATTAGTGAAATTCTGAAAGAGCCATATAAAGACATGTTTAGCATCTGACAGACAACTTGAAAGTTGAAGATCCTGACAGTTTCATGAAGAACATGCACAATTCAGACAATATACCTGATATTGCTACAAACAGCAGCCTGGATAATCAAGTTATCCCCAAAGAAGCCTGTGCCCAAGGCCAGGTTTGGGGAGTAAACTTTCTAAATTGACTACAGTACAAATAAAAAAGAAGCAAAATCACAGGAAAACCACATCATCCAAATCCTCATACATACGTTTTATTTTTTTGCCATTACTCTTACCACTACTCTGCTCCCTTTTATAACAAACCCTGGTTTGATAATCAGTGATAAGGAAGTTCCTATTACCCTTGCCTATTATATCCATTCAACTTTTGCAGATTCATTATTAACTCGCAATCGAGAATTCTGGGTTCAAATCCAGAAAGGGTTGGGCGCATTTCCTATCACCTAATGGGCCTGTTCACCTACCATTAAATAGATACCTAGGAGTTAGCCAACTTCTTGTGGGGGGGGGGTTGCATACTGGAAAGGGTCAGTAATTCAACCTAGGGGGAGGGGGCAATATAAGCCTAACATATATACAGGTACTGTATACCTGTATAGATGTTTAGGAGTAAACATATATAGTACACTGTATACAGTATATGTTTAGGCTTGTACATATATACAGGTTCTGTATAGTGAACCTGTATATACAATGGCTAGCCCTTGACAAAATGAATAATGAGTATTATTATTATATTATATATATATTAAAAAAAAGCCAGTGAAAATGCTTCAGTAAAAAAAAATATATGCTTTTGAACAATTTATAATACAATACAGTACAAGCTAAAACATTTATAAAAGATAAATGCAACTTGTAAAATTTATAATTGGATTACTGGACTAATATTTCTAACATTATCCAGTATCCAAAGAGTGCACTGCTCTACAGGCTTGAATCTAACATCGTGTCATCAGGTTATACACGAGTTCATTTAGACTAATTCTGAAATTACTGCAAAGTGCAACCTGGAATTTATCCAATGTGACCCGTTCTCCAATGATGTTTGGAACACGACAGTACGCTACTACTGCACACTACTACTAAATAATATGGTAACCATTGAATGCTACTAGGACTACTACCACAGCTGTAATAAAATAAATAGTAATTAAATACTATAACAAATACTTTTGTTCATTAATATTTACACTAGTAAACTAGTACAGTATTTACACACTAGTATTTAGTGTAAGTATTTACACACTAGTATTTAGTGTGTAAATACTTTATTCATTGATGCATCACGCTATTGTGATTTGTGTGTGTAATGTGTAAATACCTGTACTAGTACTGCTCGGATACTACAATTTATAAAGGAATAAAAATAAGACACTAGAAGTCAGTATCATACGTAACAGATTGTATTTATATTACTACATCCTAAACAAAATACTTTAAATGCATTTTTGAGGTCACAGCTCAAGCATCAACTGGTTCTTGAACTCAGTTGAAAGTTAAATTTGTTCTAAATAGATATTTATTCTATTCAGCTTAGAGAAGTTTAATGACTTTACATTAATTACACTGCAATAAGTCAAATAATATGCAAGACCATCAGATATTTATTTGCATTTCAACTGGAGTAATAATTAAAATAATCTTAAAGCAAAATAGGAAATAACTTGTGGAGCAATCGAACTCACAGCAAAGTACAGTACAGTCTCATTTGAATCACAGGTCTTCAGTAAGAGAATACTGTATCAAGAGAACTATAGAAAATAAATTTTCAATACACTAACAAAGATCATTTGTTAAAGAATATTTGAAGCTTAATATTACAGCAGTTGAAGTCATGAGTGACCTTACTACTGCCTCAAAGCAGTCTGGATTGTTATATCCACATTTTAATGGTAAAATTTACAACTAGAAGGAATTTACACACTTTATACTCTACCAACATTCCATTTCTACATACAATTAATTGGCAGTGATTAAAGCAATATTAAGGTACACATTTTTATTACCAAAATATTTACACCTGCTCTAATTTTTCCTTTCACCAATTCACATTAAATGTTAATCTGAATTAAATGTTAATTTAACAAGTTAAATCATTTTAGCTTTCAAAATGGTTCAGATCAATTACCAAGTCTACTGAATACATCTGTCTTTAATAGTATCTTTTCTTCACTGACAATTTCACCCGTTTTTTTGTTTACTTTGACAATCTTCTTAACATACTTTTTGCCCAAAGAGGGGCTAGACGAAGTCGCAGCTGCTGACACAACAGTTCTACCAGGCAATGGCGTTTCTTTAGAGGTTGATGGTGATGCTTTCAATTTTAAATTACTGCTTTTTGAAGTTGATGCCTTCGTTTTCAAGCGACTGGAAGAGATGCTGCTCGACGTAGTAGACTTGGCTGGTGATTTTGATTTACGAGCTTCTGCAGTCTCCCTTGCAAATATTCCAGCACTAGTACATGAACTGTTTGATGTAATGCTTTGGAGTCCCAGTCTGCTTTTAATACCTGTCGTAGTATCTGCAGTCATGGTTGCAACTTTTGTTCCTCCTGGAATGGCTATGACCTTTTTTCGGGCAAAATTAGGCTTATCAAAACTGTCACTAGATGAATACTTTAGAATGCCTTGATATTCTAGTGGTTTACCGGGACTAAGTTCATGATCAGAAGTACCTCCTTTTGTATTATCATCCTTGCTACCTAATCGGCCAAATACAGATGGTGATGATTTTTTATTAGATTCAGTGCCTGAAGCTGTGCGAATTATATCTTTACCGTGCATAGTGATTGTGATCTTAGGAGTTTCACTAGTAGTGCTTGTCACAGAATTATCACCTAAACGGTTAAAAACTGAACTTCTCTTGTTAGCACTCGATGAGTCATCATCTTCAACTGATCTTTTATTACCACTACTTAAACGTGCTGACAGGCTCTGAGAAAGACTGGAGTTACCATTAGGTGGAGACGGGGGTCCTTCTTTACGAACATAATGCTCTAGCATTCTAGATGCAGGTGTACTTTTCTTACTTGATGAATGTGATGCACTTGTGTCATACTGAGGAGATTGGGGGGATGAGGCCTGCAACACTCTTTGACGAGACAAATGACCAGAGAAAATCTTGGCATGTTTAAGTATTGCAATAATGTCACCCATTACCGTGATCCCCATATCACGCAAGTATTCCCTGTTCAGATCCATAAGCATATCTTGTTTAATACGATTGTCGGTGAAGATGATGGCATAATTAGTTGCTTCTCCCGCTGGAATTCCAGCCTCGGTGAAGAACTTTAACCAAGTTGATGTATCACTGATTGATGACATCTTGATTCACCTGAAAGAGAGAATTTAGAATTAGCATTGTACATCTTGCAATAGATTTCTCCATTTGTTATGTAGCAGAATAAATTTTAATTTATTTTGCATTGGCCATTATTGAAATTTTAGACAATACTGTTGGCTATCTGTTGTCATAAGAATGCACGAGATTGTGAAGTTACAGAAAAGTAAACAAGAGCCAATAGCCAACTGTTGTAACTAAAGTGATGTTACTGCTGTATAGTTATACAAACTGTATTGTATACAATCCATCCTCATACTCACATTAGTACAGTATGTAATATATTGAATGTTCTAACACCATCTAAACCTCCAAACCAAATGAAGGCAATGCTTTCAGGTATTTCAAACCATATATTTCAGATCTTATTTCATTAGATCAATAATGTTGTACAGTATATTGCATGTTGACACGTGCAATAAGTATGACTTAACCAGAGAATGAGCATTATTAACAGGACACATGTATACTGTACTATTTATGTAATTATCCAAGTGTAGTTATGGGATGAGAGCTATGCTCCTGGGTGTTGTCTTACCTATAATCTGTCATATGACTTTGAAACTACTGATGGTTTTACCACATACCACCAACTCACTTAACTTGTTCCAACCATTCACAAACCGATTCAAAAGAGGGAACTTTTGAACATCATTTCTGCACTTTTGCTTTCTTGTTTTAGACGTTACAGCTTTTGGAAATTCTTCCTTGTCAACTTTGTTAATTCTTGTCAGAATTTAATAAGTGATAATCATATCTCCTTCTTTCCATTTATCTACTAGCTTTTGTTTAAAGCCTCAGTTCTTGTTTTTTTCAGGTCTGAAACCCTCTATCATGTTTGTGAACCTTCTTAATTTTAGTGATTTGTCTTTAAGATATTTACCTTTTTACTTTAAGATACTAGTGGCCTCAACGAGGAAAACCTCCTCACCCTGATGATCTTTTCCAGCTGTATTTTAAAACTCAGCAGAGATTTGGCATTTACAGCTTCGGCGGGTAGGTGGTTTCATGGGTTTACAACCCTATGGGTGAAAAAGTATCTCCTATCTGTCCTACATCGTGGCTTGAACCTGTTGCTCCTCGTTCGTGTTACATCTGACCTTTCGAAGAAAGTGTCCGGATCAACATCCTTGAAATTGGGCGTATGCATGTGAACACCATACAACTGATACATACCAAATGCCTCTGTTCTGGTGCAGGAACTGACCTCGGGACCAACTGGTTGTAAACCAACTACAGACCACTGTGTTAGGTTTGAACATGAACCTGTTCAAAGGGCTCTACATGGATGCAGGGAACTTTGTACACAAGAGAGTTCAGATTGTTATAACAGATTATAACAGTTTAAAGCCAGACTGGTAATTACCTGCTTGATGGGGTTCTGGGAGTTCTTCCACTCCCCAAGCCCGGCCTGAGGCCAGGCTCGATTTGTAAGTTTGGTCCACCAGGCTGTTGCTTGGAACGGCTTGCAGGCCCACATACCCACCATAGCCCAGCTGATCCGGAACTTCTCTTAGAAAACAGTCCAGTTTTCTCTTGAAGATGTCCACGGTTGTTCCGGCAATATTTCTTATAATCGCTGGGAGGACGTTGAACAACCGCGGACCTCTGATGTTTATACAGTGTTCTCTGATTGTGCCTATGGCACCTCTGCTCTTCACTGGTTCAATCTTAAGAACATAAGAACAAAGGCAACTGCAGAAGGCCTATTGGCCCATACGAGGCAGCTCCTATTTATAACCACCCAATCCCACTCATATACATGTCCAACCCATGCTTGAAACAATCGAGGGATCCCACCTCCACAATGTTATGCGGCAATTGGTTCCACAAATCAACAACCCTGTTACTGAACCAGTATTTACCCAAGTCTTTCCTAAATCTAAACTTATCCAATTTATACCCATTGTTTCGCGTTCTGTCCTGTGTTGATACTTTCAATACCCTATTAATATCCCCTTTGTTATGTCCATTCACCCACTTGTATACCTCTATCATGTCACCCCTAACTCTTCGCCTTTCCAGTGAATGCAAATTAAGCTTTGTTAATCTTTCTTCATATGAAAGATTTCTAATTTGGGGAATTAACTTAGTCATCCTACGCTGGACACGTTCAAGTGAATTTATATCCATTCTATAATATGGCGACCAAAACTGAACTGCATAATCTAAATGGGGCCTAACCAGAGCAAGATATAGCTTGAGAACCAATCTTGCATTTTCTTCCATATCGTTCACTCCAGTACGTTGCTATTTTACTGTGTAGATTTGGAACCTGGCCCTCCAGTATTTTCCATGTGTATATTATTTGGTATCTCTCTCGTCTCCTTTCGATTGACCAAGTCATGTGATTTTTACCTTAACCAGTAATTTAGTTATTGCTAAATAATCAACAAATAAATTAGTCAATCAATACCACGCAGCCCTATCAATGTTATGTACATCATATTATGTATTTTTATTTTAACTTTGTGTAGGCTGAAGATAGTAGTAAAACCCTTACAAGAGGTGTTGGTTCGAGCAGTAGCCAGGCCCCCGGAGGTGGTAGAGGTCAGCGGCCCCCAGAGGTGGTGGGGGTCAGCGGCCCCCAGAGGTGGTGGGGGTCAGCGGTCCCCCAGAGGTGGTGGGGGTCACCACCGGCAGCTCCCAGACGTGGTGGAGGTCACCACCGGCACCATCTCACAGGACTAAGCCGCTGCTGCAGCCACCAACATTTATAAATATATCTCCCCAACATTCCCGGAGACGCCACCGGATCACACACACGTCCTCCCTCTAACTTACCTCGTAAACTCGCTGGCCGAGTTAGAGAAGATCTGTCATAACACACACACACTCACACAAACAATAAATATAGCAAGATATATTCTATTTATGGAGGCGAGGTGAGGTGGGCGGCCGCCTCCCCTGACGCCATAACAACAATGTCTCCGAGTCCTCCGCGCCTCTGGTCTCCTCTACACGCTCGCTCTCTCTCTCTCTTACCGCTCTACTCTCTCTCTCTCTCTCACTCACTCTCTCTTACCAGTTGTTGAAGAGATAAGTCGAAAAAGGACGATTAGAATTATCATGTGTGTGTACTAGGCCCCGATTTTAGGATAACTTTAATGTCTAATGCGAACGAACACTGACTTCAACGGATGTTCTCATTCATACATATATGATATACGTGCATTTTCAGTAATTAAGAACATAAGAATGAAGGTAAGATTCATTGGGAAGGCGAAGAGTTACGGGTGACATGATAGAGGCTTTCAAGTGGATGAATGGACATAACAAAGGGGATATTAATAGGGTATTAAAGTATCAACACAAGACAGAACACGAAACAATGGGTATAAATTGGATAAGTTTAGATTTAGGAAAGACTTGGGTAAATACTCGTTCGGTAACAGAGTTGTTGATTTGTGGAACCAATTACCAAGTAACGTGTGGAGGTGGGGTCCCTCGATTGTTTCAAATGTGGGTTGGACATGTATATGAGTGGGATTGGGTGGTTATAAATAGGAGCTGCCTCGTATGGGCCAATAGGCCTTCTGCAGTTGCCTTGTTCTTATGTTTCTTATGTTCGTATGAACTAAGAACAAGGTAACTGCAGAAGGCCTATTGGCCCATACGAGGCAGCTCCTATCTATAACCACCCAATCCCACTCATATACATGTCCAACCCATGCTTGAAACAATCGAGGGACCCCACCTCCACAATGTTACGCGGCAATTGGTTCCACAAATCAACAACCCTGTTACTGAACCAGTATTTACCCAAGTCTTTCCTAAATCTAAACTTATCCAATTTATACCCATTGTTTCGCGTTCTGTCTTGTGTTG